>CAUYUJ010020215.1:39865-94865 GCA_963575745.1 Prorocentrum cordatum
AGCCCTTACAATAAACATTCGGACAACTCTTCGACCCTTAAGCCTCTAAACCGTTCAATCCTCAGACCCTGAACCCCGTAGACCTTTCAGTCCTTCAACCCTTAAGCCCTTCAATCATTAAACACTTAATAACCCCTCAAACTCTTAAGTCCTTTATCCGCTAAGCCCTTCACCCCTTAAACCCTTGAGACCATCAACCCTTAAGGTCGACTTCTGGGCAACCCTTATCTGGGCTGTCCACGGATTGTGATTTTCGTTTCGGCTCTAGACATTCTAGAAGATGTAATACCTATTCGTTAACACCGCCATACATATCTACATCTTCAGCCCCACATCATCGCAAGCGGTTATGGTACAAATTCAAGCCCAGGCAATCATGTTAGCTTCTGGAATACATGTTCACACGTAAACGGGTAATGTGGTTTCGAGACTACTATAGCATCGCCTCACAATTATAAACATACAGTGAGGTTAGTGGGCCAGTTGGAATCAATACCAATTTGGCTTGTCGCTCTGGTTGGAAAAAAAGTACCAGCCCCTTGGGATCACCCCCCAACTGTTAGGGATTAGTCTGACATTCGGTCCAGCACCCCCCTTCCCATCCTGGTTTTTGGGGGCGGAGGGTGGTTGGACCCCATCCCTGCTAGCAGCGGCAGAAAGCGGTCATCGGAGGAGGGGATGGGGCCAAATCCACCCAAAATCGGTCCCTAGACCTCTTCTAGGATGCATCTGGCGTCATTTCCACCCGGGTCCCTTTTAGATGGCCCCGGACCCGAAAACCGCCCCTGGAGGCTGACAAAAGGCAACACGCAAAAAAAAACGGTCGAACCCGGCACCTGCTGGGCGGAACCAGCGCTGGGCCACCTCAGACCCCTAGGCCAGCTCCAACATCTGGGAGGCCCAGAGTTCAGCGTCTTGACTGCGTCGCCCGGCCGAGGGCGCCTGCGCAGCCCGCGGCTGCAGCGTCCGCGGCTGGGGCGCGGCGAGCGTAGCGCCGCGGCCCGGCTCCCAGCGGCGAGGCGCCAGGACAGAGCCCGTGCTGCGGACGTCGGGCGACGGGCTCTAAGAGCAGCCGCCGCCGCTGGCCAGGCCCATCCTGGAACCGGGAGCGGTGCACCCTGACACGCTCGCACTGCGAATTTAAAAAAAGAGCACGAGCACGGCAGGAGTTGGCAAACCTCGGCTTCTGGGGGCCAGTGCTGGGCCCCACTGTCCAAAAAAAACCACTCAGGGCGACAATACGGTCCCCAGGAGGGGGCCCTGGCTTCGGGGGAGGCACTTGGCGAAAGAGTCACGACGTCGGATGTCTGGGCTGGCCAGGGAGACATCTGCCCTGCTCCTGGGCCCGTGAGCGGTGCATACGTCCCCCTGGCCTGGCCAGGGAGGCACTGCGAGGCGAGAACTTATCCATCACCGATCGGTAAAAGCCTTGCCACAGACGGGACGAGGTGCACACGCGCGCGTCGTCGTCGTGCGCGCGTGCTGAAATCCCTCCCAAATTCTCGGTTCCGTGAGGACTTCGAAGTCGAGTGCCCCGCAAACAAATAAACAACACATGGCTTCGCAACAGGAGTGTTCAGAAAACTGCGCCCGCGTTCTTGCGCATTCTTAACAAACCCATTGGTGTTCCAATCGTTGCATCAAATGCGACCAAGCGTGCCACTCGTGCGCGCATGTCGAAATCATTCGAACGCCCTCGCGCGCGTGCTGTCGCAAGAACCCTTGGCAAAAAACTGGGCGAAGTGCATGCAGATGCACCGTCGCGCGCTCATGCCGAAATCCTCCAAAAGCCATCGGCGTCGTGGGGATATCAAAATCGAGTGTCCCGACGACAAACTAAAAACCATAGTTTCGCTCAAGGAATGTTCAAAAACAAGCCCTGCGCTCGCGCGAATGCCAAGTGTTTAAGAAAACCATCGTTTGTTCAACCGTGTTTCATGGAATGCTACCAAACGTACCTCTCGCGCGCGAATTTTGAAATCATTCGAACGCCCTTGCGCGCGTGCTGGGATCCCTGTTAAATTATACGATGCAGGCCACTCGAGCGCGTCGACCACGCACGCATGTCGAATTCCGCCCAAAGCCTTCATCACAGACGCGAAGACACCATCATCGCCATCAGCGTGATAAGCATCGGCGCCGTCTTTGCCCGTGCCGTCGTCATTGTCATCGTCGTCACCAGCATCGCTACATCATTATCGCGTCTGCCGTTGTCGACGCCGCCATGCTGCCGCGCCCGCCCGAGCCACCGACTCACTGAAGTGCCCGCGCGTGTGCGTGGCCTGCGAAACGCGCTAGGAAGTCCCAAGCGATCGGCGCCATGGGGTCTCGGTCCGACCGTTCTTCCGACCGTACCAGCTCCATTAGGGGAAGCCCTCCCCCAGGGTCTGGAGGGGGGGGGGCCCACGAGGTGTCAGGCCTCGGCGAGGAGGCCACAATCACTGGTGTTACTAAGGTTTGGGCCACAGTTTGACCTCCCGGGCAGGGGGGCCTCATTGAGGAGCTCCCCTCATGTGATCGATCTCCTCCAAGATGGCCCCAAGGTGGCCCCCGAGGCTCCAAAGGGTGCCAAAAGACTGCCTCAAGAGGTGCCCAGGAGGCCCCAAGAGGCCCCCAAGAGGCTCCCAAAGAGGCTCCCAGGAGGCCCCCGAGAGGCCCCCGAGAGGCCGCGAAAGGCACGAAGGGCGGTCCTCCTGACGCCCCCGGCGGCCCCCTGCAGGTCCCAGGCACTGCCCTTGGGGCGAACGAACGAACAAAGCGCCGTGCACGTCAGGGGTGCGTTGGCAAATAAGTGAAACGGCAAGTTCCGCTGCCGGAGGCGCGGCTGCGAATCCAGAAGACGCCGCGCAGACACCGACAGCGACGACGGCGGCGGCGAAGGGGGGAATCGAAGAGTCCATCGAAATGGAGGGGCAACGACGGGGGGACCGGCTCAGGAGGTGGGGAGCAATGCGCTGGAATCGGCGATGCATCGCCAACGGATCGGCGACAGGCCCCCGACAGCGAGACCGCACGCTCCCGGGCGGGGTGGGCTATCGGGCCCCTATCGGCGATGTGTGGGCGATCGGGGGCGGACGAAGTCCCCCAATGAGCCTGTCCCCCGCTGACGTTGCCCATGAGAAGACCCTGGCGCCATCAGACGCCCCTGGAGGACTGCATGAAGGCGCATACTCGATCCTTGGCTCCAAGACGAAATGAGTTCAAAAAAAAACCTCTCTTGAAGTCCAACCCAGACGAGTTTCCAAGCTGCTTCCAGCGGCGACGACGAGATTGTCCAGAATCACAAAAAAATCCCCGAATCGACAACATCTTAGACGACGACAAGACGACAAAACGACTAGACGACGACGACGACGACGACGACGACGACGACGACGACGACGACGACGACGACGACGACGACTGGCAGTGCGGCGGTGCACGGCGGCGGCGGCCGCGCCTCCGCCGCGCCCGCCCGCGGGCTCGCCCTCGTTGCGCTCGCCCGCGGGCTCCTCGCCGCCGGCCGGCGCCTGCGCCGCCCTGAAGCGGCGCGCGTCGTCGTCGTCAACGTCGTCGTCGTTGTCGTCTTGTCGTCGTCGTCGTCTTGTCGTCTTGTCGTCTTCGTCGTCGTCGTCGCCGTCGTCGTGTCGTCGTCGTCGTCGTCGTCAGCGTAGTCGTCTTGTCGTCGTCGTCTTGTCGTCTTGTCTTCGTCGTTGTCGTCGTCGTCGCCGTTGTCGTCTTCTCGTCGCCGTCGTCGTCTTGTCGTCGTCGTCGTCTCGTCGTCTTGCGGTCTTCGTCGTCGTCGGCGTCGCCGTCGTCTTGTCGTCGTCGTCAGCGTCGTCGTCAGCGTCGTCGTCGTCTTGTCGTCGTCGTCTTGTCGTCTTGCCACTCTCCCTCCTCGCCCTCCTCCTCTCCCTCCTCCGTCCTCCTCCCCTCCCTCCTCCGCCCTCCGGCCCTCCTCCTTCCCTGACTCCTCCTTCCCTCCTCCTTCCCGGACTCCGCCTCATCCCTCTCCCTCTGGCTGCCTCCCTCCCCTCCCTCCCTCCCTCCCCTTCCCTCCCCCCATCCCTCCCTCCCTCCCTTCCTCCATCCCTCCCTCCCTCCCTCCATTCCCCTCCCTCCCTCCTCCCTCATCCCTCCCTCCTTCCCTCCATCCCTCCCTCCCTCCATCCCTCATCCGGCTGCCGTCTTCCCTCCTCCCCCCCCCCCTTCCGTCACTGGGCAGCTTCTGGCACGGCTCGCCCAAGCCGCGGCCAGCCGCCTCGAAACCGCCCCGAAGATCCAAGCAAAGGACGTGTGACAATTCGGCAGGTTGGCAGGTTACGTGCTTGAGTTTTTGGATGTTTCCCGTCCCGCGCGGAATCGTGCACATTTGGGCGTCGCTTCATGGAGGGGAAGAAGTCGTGGGGGAGAAAGGTGCACCTTTCGGGCCCCAACGCCCAACATATCTATGCTACGGGGGTGGGGGGTGCTGCTTCACTACGGGGTGGGCAGGGGCATGGTTAAGAGAAGGTTGAGGGGCCTCGCAGGTCTGCATGGCAGAGTTTAGAGTGCTCCACGACGAGCGACAGCCTCTTCCCACTCCTCCACCCGTGCCTTCTCGGTCACAGCGTCGGAGAGACCAAGGAAGGTATCGATCTGGCGGGCGGAGGTACGGGCAAATGCATCTAGTCCACCTCTCACGATCAGCGAACGTAAACTTGGCGCCTTCGCGTGCTGTATTAACCTAGACCTCCTTCCTCCTTCCCTGACTAGTTACCCTCACGCTCGGTCGTCATTATTTGCAGCGATTGCCTAGGAAAACCCAGCCGGTCGCGCACAACAGGCGCATCAGCCGGGTCCAAGCTGGTTGCGCGCAACGGGCGCATCAACAAGGGTACGAGGCGAGGCTTGTCAAAGCAAGAAGGCGTGCAAAGTCAACGCTCACGCACGAGGGCTACGGCGACTCAGTGCCAAAAACGGGATCCACGCTCAGCCAAGACTGAACGGCGGGAGGCCCAGAGATCAGCGCGACACCGACGTCGGCGGCCGCCTCCACCAAGGAAAAGCTGGCCCCCGATCTGGGTCTTGGTGGTGATTTTCAGGCCACCTAAGGGGCATGAACCATGGAGAGTACTGGCAGGAGGAGGGGGAGGACGAGAAGTAGGGAAGGGAGGACAAGGACGAGGATGAGGAGGAGGAGGAGGAGGAGGAGGAGGAGGTCCCCTACCTCCCAATGGAGGCGACCGCCGATCTCGGTGCTGGTGACACGTTCCCAAGACCTCCGGCGGCTCGATCCGTGTCGGGACGTCGGCCCCCCTTCCCCAGGACCAGTGGGCTTCCTCTCCAGACCTCAGACGCAGTGGTTCTCGGGGGGGGGGGGGGGCCTTTCCTCAGCGTCGGCCTCTGGAGGCCCGCTTTGGGCCTGGAGACCTTCAGGGAGCGACACGGGACGAAAAGCGGTCCCCCGGGAAGGTCTCGACGGGTCTACGGAGCTATATGCGCAAACGCTGAAGAACGCCAGAGACCGGCTCTTTCACACTGGGTCGTTCTTGCCCGGCCCAGGGGCCCAGACGCGGCATCTGGGACGCCGACCCACATCCCGCTTTGAAACAAAACAGATGTCCGGGTCGCCAATGAGTATCGCTTCTCCGATCCCCATCGCCAGAGGCGTGGCCTGGGCCCCACTGGCCGATTCACCCCCCTAGATGGGGGTCTAGGTCGTTCCCTTCGGGTTTCGAGGGGTGTATCCCCAACTGGGGGGGTAAGTTGGTGGGGGTCTCGAAGGGGATGGGGATGGGGATGGGGATCGGATGAACGGTGCTGAGCCAAGGAGCTGTGGGAACGTCTGGGCCCCCAGATGCAGACCTCCACGGCTGTTGCGGATGCCGCAGCGCCGAGTGCATACGAGAAGCTTTCGGGCGACCGTCTGAAGCGCGACGGTTCGCTCTGGCACTGGAGGGCCACGCTGGGCGGGGACCGGCTCAAGAGGGGCAGCATCGGCCTGGGACAGACGAGACATCGGCGACGGGCTCTCGACAGCAAGCCCGCGCGCTCATGGGCGGGGAGGGCTACCAGGCCCCCTGTCGGCGATGAGCGAGCGGTTGGGGGTCGATGCATCCTCCCCTGAGCCCATCCCCCCCTGACGCTGCCCTTGATGCAGGGGGGGGGCAGGACAGGCACTCCTGCGCCCACGACCTCCCAGAGGGCGGGGGAGTCGGGAGGGGGGGGGGGAACGGGAAGGGGGCGGAGCGAGCAGACAAGCGGACAGGGCGCAGGGGCCGAGGGACGGGGGACAGCGGACGGAGGGAGGCTGAGGGAGGGGGACGGGGACACAAGGAGAGGGAGACGGGACACAGGGGACGGAGGGGGGGTGGGGCAGCAAGGGGAGGCGGGGACGGGGCGGCGGGAGGCCGAATTCGGGCGGCCGTCGGCTCCGCGCGCGCGCGCCAGCACACCTCACCGCCCCTCTCGGTTGCCCCTCATTTGCCCCGCGGCCCAGCTGCCCCCCATCACCCCCACCCCCCTCTTGGAGCACCACTGCCCTGCGAATGCCGCTCCGCTCCGCGGGGCGGGAAGCTTGGAAAAGCTCGGCACGTGGACGCCTCGGGATCGCGGAGTGGATAGCAGCTGACCCTGGCAAATTTAATTGCGTGGGGGGGGGAGGGGGGGAGGGGGCGTGGCGAGACCCGCAAAAGAAATCTGAACGAATTACAATCAAGCCGGGACTCACCTGCACGCCTTTTCGGCCTAGCGCCGCCCGAAACGGTGGCGGAGGGGTGGGGGGGAGTGCCATGCAAATAAACGTGCCAGAATGTAAACAAAGGCGCGCTCCTGCCCCCCCACTCTTGGAGCATCGTTGAGTCGTTGAACCGATCCCCATCCACTCTGGCGCGGCTTGGGCCCCCGGCAGGTTCACCACCCCAAGATGAGGATATAGGCTGTCCCCTTTGGGTTCCAAGGGGCCTGTCCCCGGCCAGAATGGTGGGATGGTGGGGCTGAAGTACGAAGGATTGCAAAAAAACCTAGGATTGCAAAAAAACCTAGGGTTTTTTGCAATCCTTCGTTGAAGTACGAAGGATTGCAAAAAAACCTAGGGTTTTTTTTTGCAATCCTTTGGCCAGGCGGGACGGGGATGGGCTATACGATACTGGCTCTTCCCCTCGAGGTTCGAAGACCGGGGCCTCCCCTCGCGCTGCGCAGAGATGACGACTTGTGAGTGATCTTCTGCCTCTGGGGACCCTCACCCGGCCCCGGGATCGTGCAGAACCTACCCAAAACGAAAAGCTGGTTCGGGGGAAGGGGTCCAGAGTCCAGGCGTCCGTGCGCCCCACGTTTTGAAGAAAATCATGACGCCAAATGTCTGGGCAAACGTTGTTCGCCCACCCGTGTGGTCCAAGCGCCAACGCGGTCTGAATTCAGCTTTTCCTTGAAGCGTCCTGCGGCGACGAGGACGATTACCATGAAGATGTAGGTGCTGCTGCTGCTGCTGCTGCTGCTGCTGCTGCTGCTGCTGCTGCTGCTGGCGACGGCGGGACTGGGAGCGCTTGGGGAAGGATTGCAGCACCTGGGAGCGCCAGGGAGCGTCTTAGAGCGCCTGGGGCCTGGGGAGCGCCAGGGGGTTGGGTAGATGCTGAAGGTCAGATGATGCGCACCGAATATGCTTGTACACAGGATCGTTAGTGTTGGGTCGGATGTGCACCGAATTGTGTTTGTTGCACAGGACGGTGAGGGTTTGGTCGGATGGATGCGCACCGGATACTACTGTTTACATCGGATAATGAAGGCTGGGTCGTACTGATGGACGCGGAAAATCTACGTTTGCATCGGAGGGTGAGGGTTGGGCCAGATCGATATGCACTAAGTAGAAAATTGTTTGCACATAATTGTAATGGTAGGGTCGCCTAGATGTGCGCCGAAGAAAAACTGTACATGGAACGGTGAGGTCTGGGTCGGATCGATGCGCAACGAATAGAAAGTGTTGTGCATTGGGTGGTGAGGGCTGGATCGAATGGATGCATACCGAATAAGATATGTTGCGTAAAATGGTGAGTGTTGGGTCGGATGGGTGTGCACTGACTATGTTGCAACGGATGGTGAGGGTTGGGTCCAGCGCTAAGGCGAGAGCCACATTTCGAAAAGAAACCGGCCTCCAATCCTTGAAACTCCTGCAAGTTGCTGAAACGAGTGTGCGCAGCGCAGCGGCGAGAGGCACATTAAAAAAGAGCCATCCTCCATCCTTGAAGCTGTTGCAAATTTGAAGACAAATTCGCGTGGAGCTATGGCTAGAGCTACCGTATATGTTGAAAACGATCCGGGCTCCATCCTTGAAACTGCTACTAGTTTCTAGCTTCATGATCAAAATAGCGAGGAAGTCTCAAGCGGAACGCCCCGCCTGGCCTACGGAAACGTCCAGTGGTGCGACAGGGAAGAGCTATCTAAAAGGAAGAGAAAAAAAAAACAGAGGAGGAGGAGGAGGCCCCCAGCGGCTTCTGGAGGTCTCCAGATGCCCCGAGAAGGCCAAGAGCGTCCACAAACCTTTTGCCTCGAACCTCGAGGAACGAGGAGGACAGAGGAGGACAGAGGCCGGGGAGGAGCAGGAGCAGGAGCAGGAGCACAGAGGCCTCCCAGATGGGGCCCGAAGAGACGGGGACGGAGGGCCGCGCCGCATCGACGATGCGTCGACACCGCACCGCCGATGCATCGTCGATGCGGCGCGGCCCTCCGACCACATGTCCACTCCGACCCCATCTGTGGAGGCCCAGAAGAGCAGGAGCACGAGGAAAGGGGGAGGCTTTCCCGTGCCCAGGGCCCCCCTCCGACCCATCGTCCGGACTGTGCCCCCCGCTTTGGGGAGGTCGGCCTCCGCGCGGGGCACCTCGGCAAAAGCGAGCTGCCCCGCAGAGAGGACGAAGACATAGACCACTTTCAAGCGCGCCCGGCGGTCCAAATGGGCCACTGAATTTGGAGACCTGGGAATTGGCACCACACTAAGACAAGGGGCTGCCTCCACTGGGAGAAGGCGGGAAGGTGATCCTAGGTTTGTGTGCTAGCGGTAATCTTCGGGCCAGCTGAGAAGCCCGAGAATAACCACTATCACAAAGATCGGGATCATCCTCCCTCGGTGGAGGTAACCGCCGATACGGTCAGGAATGTTTGCTTAGCGTGTCGCGGCGGCGGCCCTGGCGACACGCTATGCCTTGCAAGCGGATAGCGTGTCGCTCCGCTCCGCGGGGCGGGAGAATCGGAAAGGCTAGGACGCTGACGCTCGGTGAACGCGTGTTGCGCCAAACGGGTGGGTCAGAATCTGCGGCGCGACGCGCTGAGCCAAAGCTTCCGACCGTATCCACCGACACTAGTGCTGGTAACAACCTCTAGCGCTGCGATAGAAGCAGGAGCCCAGACATCCGGCGCCTCGACTCTTCCTAGACACGGGCCCCCGACCTCTCTCTCGACCACCTCCCCAAGACCAGTTGTTCCTCCCGGGCCGTTTCTTGACGCTCCCGGGGCCCAGCCAGGGCCCCGAGAAGCCGAAAACTATGAAAAACCGCCGCCAGACGTTTTCATAAGCCATGCGCTTTTTTGTTTGAGATTCTCGACTTGCACACGTCGTGCGTTTTTTGCCATACGTCATGCGTTCTCAAGCTCGATGTTTCGAGGCGTCGGATGCCTGGGAGCCCCGACGGCCTCGTGCGGCACGGCCGCACCCGCGCGCCCGCGCGCCCACGCGCGCGGCGCTCGGGTCCGGAGAGGGCCCCCGGCCCGCATTGGAGCCGAAGGGTGGCCAAGCCCGCGGGTGCCTCGGGCGCGAGACGGGGACGTGTCCCGCGCCTCTGCCAGGGGATCGACCTTCGGTCGGCCACGCGCGGTCGCCACGATGCCCACCCCCCGACGACGCCCACCCCCAGGACAGTGAGGACGGTAGGATGTTCATCGATGTCGGCCTCTAGAGGCCCCCGCTGGGCCCAAGGAGCGTCAGAAAACGACGCAGGATGGAAAACCAGTCCAAGGGAAGTGGTCGGGACTTCCGGAGACCACGTATTGAAAAAACCAGGACGTCGCATGTCTGGGTGTGGGTGCGATGGAGGACGGCAGGGAGAGGGGGGAAGGCCTCTCAGAAGCACCCCCGTTTCTTCGGAGGCGCGGGCCTCTTCTGCAGGTGTGAGGCCCGCGCCTTCTGAGGAGAAGCCTCCTTCCGAGAAGCCTTCCCCCCTCGCCCTTCCCCCATTGCGCGCGCCGCCAAAGCGGGAACCTCGGAGACGAGACGGATGTCGTGGTACGATCAGCTCAGGACTGCGTTCCCGGAGCGCCCGATGCCTCTCGGCGGCCCTCCGCCCCTCGTGCTCGGCCCGTGGCCTCTGCCCGCGCGGAGCAACGAGGGAGCCTGGAAAACTCGAGAACGCACCATTGTCATGGCTTCCCGCTGCTTTGGACTTTGCCCAGGCGGTGGACCGTTATGTCGATATGCTTACGTATACAAATACCGATGTATGTATAGCTTAGATATATATATATATATATACACATATATATACGTGTGTATAGCGAGAGGGGAGATTTATAAATGTATGAACAAGCATACACACATACATAAACATGGACAACAAAGTATGCATGCGCACGCGCAAACATTATATATACATATATATCATACATACATATACAGTGATAAAGATGCACAAGCATGTACACGTACAAACACATATGCACATACACATGCACATACACATACACATGCATGTACATATACACCTGCATGTACATACACGTATGGAAGTACATATGCATATACATGTGCCTGTGCATGTACATGCACATATACATACACATACACATACACAAGCCAATATGCATACACACATACGCATGAATATACATAGACATGTTCTTAAACATGTAAACGTACAGAAACATACATATGTATGTGTACTTGTACGTATACAACTACATGTAAATCCATATACATATACATACACACATATATACATATACATATGCGTATATCAATGCCTGTGCAGCTACATATGCAAACGCCTACAAATGTACATAACCATATATAGACGTGTTCAGATGCACCGGTAGCTTACATATATGTAAAAGTATATGTGGATCTGTACACCTACACGTACACACATGTGTATACATGTATACATGTATACGCATGTATATGTGTGTACATGTGCATGTACGCACATGTAAATGCACGTGCATGGTTGCACATACATCCACACAAACATATATATATATACATATATATATATGTATATATACGGATGCATAAGCACATAAGTTTGCAGTTTGTATATACATATATACACATATACATATACACATCCCTATGCATATGCATATGCATATTCATGAACATATGCATATACATGCGCACGTGCATATCTTGATGCATAGGTATGCATATTGCATGTGAACCTGTATACACATATACCTGCATGCTTTCATCGACAGATGTGCATCTGTGCATATATATACATATATACATACATACATACATACATACATACATACAGACAGACAGACAGACAGACAGACAGACAGACAGACAGACAGACATGCATACTGCATATCTATAGATACACCCAAAACCCCCCAAAGTGCTTACACTCTGGGGCTCCCAGCTTTTTTTGAAGGAACTGGGCTGGCCCATCGGTCTGGCGGCTTCTTGTTGGTGGGAGAAAAAATCGAGCACCCCCGCCGACAGCAGCCTCCGCAAGCGAGCGCATCAGAAATAAATAATGTGAGACAGGCGGGCAGGGGCGGAAATGCGAGCAGTAATAAGACAGTGAGAAGCCAAGACTCACAACCTCGGGGGCGCGTGCGCTACTTGCCGAAGAAGACAAATCGCACCAGAACGGGGGAGACGGACGACGAGGAGGAGAGCGAGGAGGAACGAAAGGGAGAGTGGGTACCGTGGTTGGCAAAAACGGCAGACCCGCAGATCGGCTGCTTACAACTCTGGCCCATGCCAGAAGTAAAAAAAACACGGGCCACAGTGGGGCAGAGGGGACGACGGGAGAAGAGCACTCCAAAACACCAAGAGCCGCGATCAGGCCAACCTGCCACAGGCGAGCCGTTGCCTGCATGCCGGGGTCTTGCGAAATTAGGGTCAGATCCCAAGCCCCGTGCATGACCATATAAACGTAAACGCCCGGCCAAGCCAAAGGATCTATCCAAAGACGCGGAGACTCCGCCGCCAAGGCAAAGGGTGCAAGCCCTCGAGAATCGGGCAGATGGCCACGGCACGAGAAAGTAAAGTGCCGAGAGGAGGAGGAGGAGGAGGAGGGGGAGGAGGAGGAGGAGGAGGAGGAGGAGGAGGAGGAGGAGGAGGAAAAGGAGGAGGAGGAGAATCGGGCAGATGGCCACGGCACGAGAAAGTAAAGTGCCGATGCGGATGGCGGACCAAACTGCTCCACTCTCGGCCTCTCCCACGGCGCGCTGCCGCCGGCAAAGGCCACTGGGAGGGAGGGAGGGAGGAGCAGGCACGGGAGGCAGAGAACGAGCCCACCCCAGCAGGGCTAGCCAGCGCTCCGTCCCCCGGGAGGAGAGAGAGAGGCAGGACAGAGGAGAGAGGGGTGAGCCTCCCGCAGCGGCCCCGTGGGGCGTCGAGCCGTCGAACGACTTCGGGCCACGTGCGAGCCAGCGAGTCGTGAAGACCGGCTGGCGCACACGAGCCCTGGACTCGGGGAGCGGGCAGCCCCACTGTGGCACACGCATCGGCCACGCTGCCGGGAAGCCACGCACCACGAAAAAAGCACGAAACGCATCAGCGCCTGGACGGGTCAAAAAGCAATCAACGGCCGCGAGAGACAAGAACCGGCGATGACGCCGCACAACCATGCAGGGCAGAGGGGGGTAGAACAAAGTAGAAAAATATCACAGCGAGTCGAAGATCGATTTGCCCGCCGACACGTGCGACAACACGACAGGGGCTCAGACACAGCCCCGACAACGTTGTAGGGCTGTCCTGCGAACGCGTCCGACACAACGGGTGCAGAAAGGGGAAGAAAAGGAGGGGGAATAAGGACGAGGCGGGGAGAGACCAAGAATGGTTTCGTCACAATTTCGTGCCGGAGCCTGGCGCCCAGGATAGACAGGTATGTCTCAGGTCAGACAACACTACATACACAGCTTCGACTCCAAGATTACCAGTGATACGAGGCCTCTTCAACGCCGTCTGGATAAGATGCTGGAGCTTCGGGATGTCAAGCGCAGCAGCCCGAACATAGCCGCGAAAAGCGTCTGGCGCAGCGGCGCATCAGCTGTCGAAAGCCCATGGCGCTAGGCGCTGTGCGTCCGAAAGAGCGCATAAACGCGGACTGCGCGCAGGGCCATTGAAGCCGCAGTGGCTTGCTCGCCCCTGCGTTGTTCGGGAAGGGAGGCCACGCGCAGGGAAACCCAGAGAAAATCTGCCAGGCGGGCTTCCGGTGGGGGTCGGCCAAGCCCGAACTAGGGGCGACAAAAAGCATGGAACCTGGAGCAAGACGCGCAGCGCTCGAGAGAGTCCTCGCCCTCGTCGGCGGCCAAGTATGCAGCCCCCTGATCCTCGGAAGCGCCGTGCTGTACACCAGCCGTTCCACGCCGAGCGCAGCCGGGAAGCCTGAGAGGAGCGGCGAGAGAAAGCGAGCGCGCCCCGGCGGCGTGGCGGCGCCCTGGGAGCACTGAGATCTGCCAGCGGCCGAGCCCGCGCCCCCACACGTCCAGCCGAAGCGTGCCTGGCAGCGGCGCGGAGGACCTGTGCGGCTCGGGCCTGCCATCCCTCCCTCTCGGAGGGTTCCCCGAGGGGTTTCTGGGGGAGGGGGTTTTCCGCAGAGCCCCCCTGGGGGCCTCGGAACCTCGTCAAAACAGGGGGCGCGAAGCCCCTGGGGGACCCCTCCTGAAAAAGCCCCTCCCCGAAAACCCCCCTTTTGGAACCCTCCGGCTCGTCCTTGGCGAGGTCGCCTGCCGGCCACGGGCCACCGGGGCGCGCCCGCCTGCTCCGCGGCCGCCCGTGCGCTGGAGGCCGCGCACAGGCGGAAGATGTAGCATTAGGTCAGGCCTGTCCCCCTACAGGGGTATTTTGGACGAAAAATTAAAAATCCCCCCCCCCCAAGAAAATACCCCCAAAAATATCCAAAAAATGGTCCGAAAACCGTCCCCAGACCTTTCTGTCTGACTACTTTCGAACATGCCCCCTGTAGAGGGACAGGCCCGACTTGAACGTGGCAGTCCTCCACGAAGGCCCCGCACCGCGAGGCCCCCGCGCGCCGCCTTCTCGCAGCGAGCCGCCCGAGCCCGGGCTGCCCAGGCAGCGCTGGGTACGTCCGGCAGGGCCCGCGGGAAGCGGAGTGCTCGGAATACGCAGAAGGCATCTATACACCACCACCGTGCCAGGCCAGGGCCACCCTGGCGCTGGCATGGTGTATACGCCCTCCTGGCCGAAGCCAGGAGGGTCTATACACCATCCTGGGGCCCAGGATGGCCCTGGCCTGGCACGGTGGTGTATAGATGCCTTCGTCGGACGGAAGTCCTCGGGCGCGGCAGCCGAGATCCAGTCCTTTTGGCCCTCTGCGGTGCAAAGAGCGCGCCCTCTCCTCGACGCCCGCAGAGGAGGGGGGCCGCGGGAGCAGCTGCGGGACGAAGCTCACGACGGAGCTGATGCAGACCTGGCACGCCAGAAACAACCGATGCAGCCCAACTCACATCTTGCCCCACCTGCGGGCCCTGTCCACGAACTTACGGAGGGGCGACGTCCACGAGGACTCCTCCCGCAAGTGTGCCACCACTAAGCCCAGGTACTTCGATTTCCTGGCGATAGGAAGCCCACTCCACCGCGGCGCGGCTCGAGCCATGCGCGACCGGAGCCCGTCCAGGCCGCACGGGAACAGGGGCACCAACACCGTCTTGGGGACGTTCAGCTTGAGGCTGGAAAGGCGTTCGTACTTCACGACGATGTCTTGCACCAGCGCCAAGTGCTGTAGGAGCTCCGGGTCAACCATCGCCGCGTCGTCAGCGTATGCCCGCGCGCATGCGGGGGGCACGGCACGACGTCGCGCGCCGTCGGTCTGGCGGCTATGTGGTCGCCGTCGCCGCTGTCTCGTCGCCGCCCCGTCGCTCTGGGCCTACCCGTCAGTCTGGCGGCCATGTGGTCGCCGTCGCCGCTCCGTCGCCGTCAGGGTCTGCATTACTGTGCGCTGCATTCCATTAATTTGCATTGTGTTCCTTGTGTTGCTTTGCACTGGTTCATACTGATCTGCATTGCTTTGCGTTGCATTGCTTGGCATTGCTTGGCATTGCTTGGCATTGCATGGCATTGCTTCGAATTGCTTTGCATTGTTTAGCATTGCTCTGGGCCACATAGATTGCTCCACATGGATTGCACCACCTAGATTGCAAACATGGATTGCACCAACTAGATTGCACCACCTAGATTGCAAGAAAGCACTGTTTGGGGGGTCCACGCTGGCTAACACATACATATAGATGCACTATACATATACATGTACAAATGTGAAGATATATCCACACACACACACCCATCCCAGGGATCGAACATGTCCGTCTCCACCGCCTGCCTAGGTCCCGAAGATTGATCCCCCGGGCGGTGGTGATTGATAATTCCCCGCCTCGGATCGGGGTGGCGGGGGGAAGGGGAAAATATAATATAGGCCGCGCTCGCGAGGCAGCAGTCAGAACTGCCCAGTCCAGGGCTCTGAGCCTGACTCCACAGACGAAAGGACGAATACAGACCCCTGCCAGTCGGGGCGCGAAGCAATCCTCCTCCCTCCGTTGCTCTTCCTAATGAGTGTAAGACCTCCCTGCCGCACGACCAGACGTGTCAGTTGGCCAGGGCCCGTCGTTTCGGCTGACACCTCCTTACAATTTCCTACCCCGGAGCTCGACACTTCCAACAGTTGTACGGATGGAAGGCCAGTGGCTTTCAACATTTGGCTCGCGCCTTTGCGACACGCGCACTCGTCTTCAACACTTCCAACAATCACGCGGATGGAGAGCCGGTCGTCCGTAAAATGTGGCTCTCGCTTTGTTGCCAAGCAAATTCGTCTTTAAAGCTCCCGACAGGTACACCGAGGATGGCTGGCACATGTTCGAAATGGGGCTCTCGCTCTTCAAACTTATAACCATTTGTTCAATCCAATCAGCCCTTTGGGCGAACGTGGCCTAACGATGACTTTGTTCCCTCTTCCAAAAACACACTCTTCCCTTCGGAGATGTGTACCCTCCCCTCCCCCCCAAAGGTTTTCTGGGGGGCTTCGCGATGTCTCAGAGGGGTCTTTTTTCATCCCAGATTGCTCCAAGAGCGCCGCCTATGCTCCAACATGGCCTCCAAGGCGGCTCAAAATGGCCGAAGATGGTTCAAGACAGCTTCCGACATGCCTCCAAGAGACCCGACGAGGGCCGCAAGACGGCTCCAAATCTCTCGGAGCCCCCATCACGACCCCCCCCCCCAGGAAGCCAAAATCTGTGAAACAACCCAAGGATAACAAACGATGTGTGCCTTCTCGCCTTTTCGCTCTCGATGCGCTTTTGAAGCCTGAAGATGGCCCCAGAGGCCCCCAAGACGGCCCCAAGAGCGCCCACGATCGCCCCAAGAGCGCCCGAAGTGGGCCAAAAGGGGCGATTTCGAGGGCCTCTAGAGGGGGGACCAAACGTTAGGACCCTCTTCTTTTCACCGACGCCCTCCACGATAGCCCCAAGAGGCCCTCCAGGGCTCCCGAGAGGCCCCCGAGAGAGCCCCAAGAGAGCACCAAGAGGGCCCCGAGTGGGCCCCGAGACCCCCCAAAAGAGCTCCAAGAGGACCCTAACCCTTCAAAAGAGCCCCAAGAGGGCTCCAAGAGGCGATTTTGAGGGCTCTATCCTCGTCCTCGTTCTCCTCCTCCTCCTCCTCCTCCTCCTCCTCCTCCTCCTCCTCCTCCTCCTCCTCCTCCAACTCCTCGTCCGTGTCCTTGTCCTTGCCCTCATCGTCCTCCTGTTTTTTTCTGTTTCTCCTCGTCCTCGTCGTTGTGGTCGTCATCGTCGTCGTAGTGTTCCTCCTCGTCCGCTTCATCATCATCATCATCATCATCATCATCATCATCATCATCATCATCATCATCATCATCATCATCATCATCATCATCATCATCATCATCATCATCATCATCATCATCATCATCATCATCATCATCATCATCATCATCATCATCATCATCATCATCATCATCATCATCATCATCATCATCATCATCATCAGCAGCAGCAGCAGCATCAGCATCATCATCATCATCAGCATCATCAGCATCATCAGCATCATCATCAGCAGCATCAGCATCAGCATCAGCATCAGCATCAGCATCAGCATCAGCATCAGCAGTCGCATCATCAGCATCATCATCATCATCATCAGCATCATCGTCACCACCACCACCACCATCATCGTCATCATCAGCATCAGCATCATCATCATCATCCTAATAAGCAGCATCATCATCATCATCATCATCAGCATCATCATCAGCATCATCATCATCAGCATCAGCATCATCATCGTCGTCATCAACATCATCATCCTCATCCTGATCATCAGCATCGTCAGCAGCAGTCGTATCATTATCATCATCATCATCATCATCATCAGCAGCATCATCATCACCACCACAACCACCAGCAGCATCAGCATCAGCATCAGCATCAACAGCAGCACCATCATCAGCATCAGCATATGCAGCAACATCAGCATCAGTATCAGGATCAACAGCAGCATCATCATCAGCATCAGCATCAGCATCAGCATCATCATCAGCGTCGTCATTATCAGAATCAGCATCATCATCATCAGCAGCATCATCATCAGCATCGCCATCGTTCCTTAGCCCCCACGCGGGCCCCAGGGATGGCCCTCCAAGGCCATTCCCGTGTTCCAGAGATCTCTCTGGCTGCTCGCTTTGTTTCACAATGTATGCCTATTCGTCCCGTTTCCCGTCAGCTCTTATGGGCAGGGTGCATGAATGGACTGGAGGCGATACACGCAGCACGAAGACTTGTGCGCCCGTTATACGTGCGAGAGACGGTTCTTTTCAAAAACGGGAATTTCGCCAGAAACATCGCTTGGCTTGATGGCCAAAAGCTACCAAGTGCAATAGCCGCGCGGATGCAGGGCGGTTCCTCTCAAAAACGCGGTTGTGGTAGGGCACTTCCCTCGCAAGTGGAAGGTAATTTCTTTCAAAACGGAATTTCCGCTTGGATTGCGGGTTCATCTGAGTTTCCGCTTCCACTACGGACCGCTTCGCGCGGCGAAACAGAATTCTCGTGGGGACTAATGGGAAGGGAACTCGGGACAGGCAGTTGTATTGGAGAATCGCTGGTACATGTTCGGCCTACTCTGGTCATCCCACCTCCTCATCCTCCTCCTCCTCCTATCCTCCTCCTCCTCCTCCTCCTCCTCCTCATCGTCCTCTGCCGTAGCCATTTTGGCTCAAGTCCGTAGTGTTTCACTCAAGGACTGAGTATTCTGGCGTGGGGGATCAGCGGCCCCCGAAGGCTTTCGTACCTCCTCTCTGCCTGCCCAGGCTGGAGGTACCTCTTACACGTGCTACATTGGGACCGTAAGTTCCCTTCAACAGTTACCAGTTACATCACTTTGCAGCCTGCGAGGGCGGATGTCTCAGGGTGATGGACGGGCACAGAAGACGAGCAGGCACGCCCAGAGGCGTCGTGCAGATGCGACGGATTGGGTATGCCGCTGGTGCGTCCACCCTGTGTCAGGCGCGGTTTGGTGGAACAGATCGGACAAAGTGTCATGTCAGAAATGTGGTGTCGCCAAGGCCTCTTCCTTCCTGGAGCCTCGGTTCAAGCACACGGCGCCTTCGCAGAAGCAGCCGCGTGCCGACCGTGTGGCTTCTGCCGAGCCACCGCCGCCATGGCATGCACGCAAGCTCGCGGAGCTGGAGAAGCAGCTGGCGGCGGCGCGGGAACAGCTGGCCACCGGTGGGAAGACAGGGAGCAACGCAATGGAGGTCGACGTGGAGAGTAGGGAGCTGCCGCCGCAGACTACCGCTCAGATCCGAGTTCGCCTTGACGAGATCGATGAGGCCATGCGGGCTATCAAGGATCTCAAGGACCCCTGCTTCGAGAAGGCCAGAGAGGACTTGGAGGCGGAGCGTAAGCGGTTGCGGGTGGACTTGGAGGCGTCCAAGCCAGTGCCTGCGCAGCTGCGATCGTTGTCATTCCAGTCGGCTAAGTGGAATTCCGAGAAGGTCAAACACGAGGGCCTGTTGGCAGCCGCCAAGCAGGAGTTGCAGAAGCTGCAGGAGACCATCCGCGAGCAGGAGCAGTTGGTGGTCGAGGCCGAGCAGGCCATCTTGCAGATTGCAGAGGAACAAACTAGGCTGGCGTCTACGGTGCCGAGGCCCCCACCGTCCTCCACCGAGGCGGGCGAGCTTGTGGCCGCCCTTGGCATCACGGTCGACAAGCTTGGAGGCATCTTGGCAGGACTCGGAGACGACGGTCAAGTACAAGCGAAGTTGGACTCGGCCTTGGAAGAGGTGCGGGTACTTGAGGAACGTAAGCGACAGGAGCGGGCGGTGACCGAGGCAGCACAGCAAGAGAAGACTGAGCCGCAGCGGGAGGCCGCCCCACCAGACGATGCCAGGTCTGAGCCTGGGGGAGTCGACGTACCAACACCAGACGACACGGACCTGGAGGAGTTGCGAGCTTTTCTGGGGCGCGCTGGTGTCGCGGTGCAGCCTGAGGCCGATGAGGCAGCGATCCGCGGGAGCGTTCGCAAGTTGGCCGAAGGACTCAATGAATGGAGAACCGAGAAGCGAGCCAAGGTCCAGGTCCCCGCCTAGGGAGGGACGGCCTTCGGCACACACACGTTGTTGCTCTGCGCACTTCTCGGCACGTGCTCTGGTTGTATGGTTGATGGCTCTGGTTCGAACAGTGGGTGCCATGCCGTCGCTGGGTACGGTAGCAGGGTCGCTTGCTGCGAATCCACTGTTCCAGGAGCCTGGCGGCAGTGGAGCTGCTGATGTGGCGGCCAGGGCGCGCTGCCTGGGTCGGAGCGGCGGCGGCAGAGCCAAGGGCCGTGGCAAGGGGCGGGGAGGACGAGCCGCGGACGCGCGGGTGGCCGATGCCTCGTCCCACGCCCGACCTCCTGCTCGAGACGTCGACGGACGTAGCGCCCCGAGCGGGAGGGCTGCCGCGGCCCAGGCGGGTCCGCAGCCGCTCGGCTCCAGGCCCCGACGTGGTGCTGAGCTGGACGGGCCAAGCCATGGCGCTGGAGGCCTAGTGGCCAAAGGCCGTGGCAAGGGGCGAGCTAGGCGAGCCGCGGACGCGCGGGTGGTCGATGCCTCGCCTCTCGCCCCTGGGTCCACTCGGGCCGTCGACGGACGGAGCGCAGCCCCGAGCGGGCCCTTGGCCACAGAGCAGGCTGGTAGCAAGGGCAGCATCGCGACGTTGAAATGTTCGTCCGAGAAGCAGCTGCTCGAGTACATGGTGCACTGTAGTCACACAGTGGTCGCGGTGCAAGAACACCACGTTGCTTCTGATGATCTGGCTGATGCGCAGCACCGTTTGCTGGACGCGGGCTGGCAAGGCATTTGGGCAGCAGTCAACCCCACTGGCAATGGCGGCACGCAGGCAGGGCTAGCTGTATTGGCGAGGCCGAACGTCCTGATAACGCGTGGGCCGTGCCTGAACGGGCAGACCGAGCTGGCTGGTGGTCGAGCGCTGCCTGCCCAAGTCCACTGGGGAGTTCCTGGAGGAGTGGTTCTGGTCTCAGTGTATCTCTACGTCAATGAGGGTTGGTCAGACAATAACCTACACATCGTGCAAGAGGTTAGCAGTTATTTGGAAAAATTGAATCATGCTGGATACGATTGGATTGTGGCAGGAGATTTCAATATTGAAGCGTCGCAGTTTGGTGATATGCGGTGGCTTCACGGGCTAGGCGGTATGCTTCGGGCTCCAGTTGCGACCACATGTCGACAAGCTATGCCTGGTAGTTGCATCGACTATTTCCTCACATCGTCTAACTTGGTGGCACGTGTTGGGCAGCCGTGCGTACAGGGAGCGACTACCACTTTGCCACACTTGCATGTGTACATGCCTATCAGCGGTAAGGACATCCAGTTGTATCATCGTGAACTTCGTGGGCCGCGTTCTGTGCCCAAGCAGCCGAAACCAGGATGTTCGAGGTTCCCATTATGTTGGCATGGAGTGGCACGACTGATAGATGCCGCGTGCGACGATAGCAGTTTGCAAGTGGCATGGGATGCAGTGTTGAGCCAAATCGAACTGGAGCTGCTTGCCAGGCATGACATCGTTGGTACCAAGGTCGAGCCGTTCGTCGGAGCATGTGGCCCCGTCGAGTTCGCGAAGGTCAAACTGCAGTGGCAACCACAACAGAAACGTTCGCACTTGTCGAAAGCAGCCAATGCGTGGAGCGTCGCGGCCAGGTGGGCACGACATATGCGTAGGGCGAAGGAGGCGACCACCAATGTCACGGCGTTGGTGAGTCATCAGCAAGAGACAGGTACGTTGGACACAGCCCTTCATCACAAGCTGTCGAACTTGATGATTGAGCTTGGTCGTTTCGTGGCGAAGGTGTTGTCCGAGACGGCCGTGCTTAGCGAGCTCGACAGCTGGGCGTCTGACGTTTTTCTCTCAGGAATGGAGTTCCTTGTCTATCCAGAAGTCGATGCAGCGCTAGATGCAATCGAAGCCAAAGCAGCGGAGCTTGCTGAGGCACACAGCCAGAAGGCCGCCAAAGCCTGGAGGGACTGGGCGGCAGCTAGCTTCATTAATGGTGCGCGTTTCGCGCATAGGCACACGAGGAGGAGGGCGTTGCAGGAGGTGGTTAATGCAAATGTGACTGCTCGCACGCCTGCCCAGCCGCATCAGTTAGCCGATAAAGCCATGCGGGAATGGGGGAATATCTGGACGATGCATGACGTTGCCGCCCCACAGTTGCCAGCAGATGCGCAGGACTGGGAAGAGCTCCCACCTTTGACTGTGCTAGACGTGCAGCGCGCCATTCTTCAGTTTCCATGGGCGACGGGAGACGGCCAGTTCAGCCCCGCAGTCTTATTTTCCTGAGCAATTCAGGCCTGGCGGCCGTTGCCAAGCTATTCATGAAGTGTGAAAGTCTCTTGGTCTGGCCATCTTGTAGACTGCTGACGCAGCTAGTTCGCCTCCCCAAGGCGTCAGGGGGACGCAGATTGATAGCGCTCTTGAACACGCTTCTGAGAGTCTGGGGTAGAGCCCGCAGGCCCATAGCGGCCGTCTGGGAGGTCGAGCATGACCTCGAATGTTTCTGGGGGACGGGAGCTGGTAGGTCGAGCTCGGACAGCGCGTTTTCTTTGAATCTTGATGCTGAGATAGCGCACGAGATAGGAGGGGACAGCCTCACAGTCTTTATCGATATGCTGAAATGCGATGGGACTGTCATCTTGCAGAGCCTGCTACACGAGGCTAGGCTGAATCAGTTCCCGATGAGATTAGCATGGAGGACGATTCAGACCTACTTGCAACCTCGCTGCGTGCGTGCCTTTGCTTCGCTGTCTGTGCCAGTGCAGTCCAATCAGGGAATCCTAGCAGGCTGTTCTTTGGCCACTACAATGCTACGGGTCCTATTGCATAGAAGCCTGCAAGATAGCATGATTATATACCCCACGGCCAAGCCACGAGCTCTGATCGATGACGCGAGCTTCCACTGGACTGGTGAACGGGCCAGGGTGGGAGAGCACGACGGTCAGGCCAGAGACTTGGCCAATGCAGTTCATAGCTTTTGCCTTAGCGTGAGGCCGCTAGGGCTAGTAGTCCAGCCGAGCAAGTCAGGGTTCGTTGCGAACACGACTCGAGTCGAGATAGATTCGCTCGATTAGTCAAGCCTCTTCGCATGAGAGCGAAGCGAGCGATGCGCAATTTAGGGCACGAGATGCACGGCACTAGGGTATTGCGCGTGCAAGAAAAGACGCGTCTTAAGAATCTCACGGCTCGTAGGCGCAAAGTGTGGGGATTGAAGCACGCCGCGGGGGAGGCTGTGAAATCTTTGTGGCGAACGGGGCTCCTCCCAGCTGGCGGCCATGGCGCTGGAGTGTCTGGGATATCCGACACGGCGATTCGAGAGCTTCGAACGTTCGCTGGAGGCATGTGCGGGGCCAAGCCCAAGGCGTCGCTCACCCTGTTTTTAGCAACGCAGCGAGACGACAGGTTCGACCCTATTTTCGATGCGACGGTTCCTCTTGTGGTTAGGTTTGCTTCGTTCATCTGGGACAATAGGGTCGCGCCTGGACGGCTCCGTAGAGCATGGGATGCGGTCAAGGCCAAGCTCGACCATCGCACCTCGTGGACCAGAGCTCGTGGCCCCATCGCCTCGGTCTGGGTCACGCTTCTGCGAGTGGGTTGGACGATGAGTTCTCCAACAGTGCTTGTGGACGATCGAGGTAGCCACGTCGATTTAGTTAGGAATTGCCCAGGTGATGTGAAAGCCTTCTTGGAGGAAGGCCTTCGCCGCTGGCAGGTAGATAGGATCCTTCAGCACCTTCCCAACAGCCTTGGGGAGAGCTGCTGGAGGAGGGGAATGCGGAAAGCAGTTCTTGCAGTAAAAGACGTTGCGAGGCGAGGCGCCTTGCGAACGCTCTGGTCGTCAGGAGTTTGGACTCCCGAGCGGTTGCACAGCATAGGTCTTCGCAGTTCCCCGCGGTGTTTCGTGCGCAAGCAGGCGAATGGCAACGAGTCCCATCAATGGTTCGAGTGCGAAGCCATGATAGAAGGATTGGACGTGCCAGTTCCTGATAGTGTCCTCGAGCTTAGGACGGCCATCAAGGCCAAGCATAATTCGCAGTCTGGAGCGGACCAATTTTATATCAGCTTCGGTTTGCCGCCTGCGCCGCCAGCGCTGTCGCCCCCGAGCGACGTGTACCCTCTGATGGGATGGGGGGGCTGGCGTGGGCGATGGGGGCGGAGGGTGTTCACGGACGGAAGCGGCCAAGCGTCGTCGATCCCAGAGCTGGCCCGCTGCGGCTGGTCAGTGGTGGAAGTCGACGACGCGGGCAATGTTTTGCGTGCAATTTTTGGCGCGCTCCCAGGAGCGGCACAGACGGTGCCGCGAGCGGAGCACTTCGCAGCGCTCAAAGCAGTAGAAGTTGCGCAGCAGCCAGCGATTGTCGTTTCAGATCACCTGAATCTGGTGCGAGAGGGGTGTGCTTGGTCGGAGTCAGCTGCCTCGTCTAGAGGCCGTCACGCTGCGGTGTGGGAAAAAATCGTCGGATCTGTTCGGAGGCTCCTCCTACCTTCGAGTGGGTCCCAGCCCACAGAGATCTCTCGGCGGTCTTGGAGGCCCCTGATTGCGATGTTGTCCGTTTCGTTGCAAACGAGTGGGCAGACTTTTTCGCCAAGCGTGGGGCTCTGATGCACTCTACAGGCCAGACCATGCAGGACTATTATAAGCAAGCCATGAAGGCGGCCAAGGACCATTCCCAGGTGTTTGCATGGATGGCCCAAGCAGCCGCCATAAAGAATGTGGAGCTCCAGCCCAGGGAAGTTGAGCCGTCTCAGGTCAGTCGAGTCGTCACCACCCCCCTGGTTGTGCTGAACTCGCATGAGCTTCGATTTTGCGAGAGCCTGTCAGAATACAGGTGCCTGAATTGTAACAGGTTCGCGAGGACTCCCGACTCCTTGAAGGCCCTTCGAGCGAGGCGATGCGAGCCCACGGATCTCATGCGAGCGATGGCGACGCGTTATTTCGCCCTCACCCCCGAGCGCTATGGGCACGCCTCGCTTGCGGTGGACGCCGCCGTGCGCGCTGCAGGCCTTGATGAAGGCCCAGGGCCCCCTGGAGGCCCGCCTGCGGGAGGGGGAGTGGGGGCTAGCGTCGTCGCCGTCGGGGTCGATCGGGAGGTGGAATTGTACTCGGAACTTGGCCACGGTGTGGAGCGATTCGGCTCCACGGTCATCTGCCTCTGCTGTGGGGCTTTCAGTGTGGCTGGAGGCCGCAACCGCAAGCTGCGTGCCCAGTGCAAGGGGCACTCGGACGTAGCTTCCACGCGTGCGAACGAGGAGATGCAGATCTCCCGTGCGTTGCGCGGGCTGCACCCCCGATCGGGGGACCCTTGCCCATGATGCCCTCGACGCCAGGTCTCCTCCGTCGGCCTTCCGACGCGGCGGGGACGGCGCTGTCGAGGACTAGCGGCACGGTGCGATGGCTCGAGGCCTCGCCGTGTTGCTTCCTACTTCCATCCCGCTGAAGCGGGTCCGCACGCTCGGACTCGCTCTTCATCGCTCGCTGCCTCCTCATCGTCCTCCTCGTGCTCCTCATCCTCCTCCTCCTCCTCCCCCTCCTCCTCCTCCTCCTCCTCCTTCAATTCCTCCTCCCCCTCCTCCTCATCCTCATCCTCATCATCTTGTTTCTGGTTATTCTCCTGCTCCTCCTCATCCTCCTCCTCCTTTTCTGGTTTGCATCATTGTTACTCGCCTGATTATTAGAATTCCTAGAATTCCTCCTCCTCCTCCTCCTCCGCCTCCTCATCCTCATCCTCATTATCATCATCCTTCTCCTGGTCCTTGTCCTCCTCCTCCTCCTCCTCCTCCTCTTATTATTACCATTACCATTATTAATATTCGTCTTCTTCATCCACCTCCTCCTCCTCCTCCTCCTCCTCCTCCTCCTCCTCCTCCTCCTCCTCCTCCTCCTCCTCCTCCTCCTTCTCTTCCTCCTACTCCTCCTCCTCCTCCTCCTCCTTCTCTTCCTCCTCGTTCTCCTTCTCCTCCTCGTCCTCCTCTTCCTGTGTCGCGCCAGGGCCGTCTCCAGGCGCCAGCACCCCCTCGGTGCGCAGCGGCTGGAGGCACTCAGCAAGTGGGCTTGGCTGCAACAATGTACTCGAATTCTGTCCCGCGGCGCATGAGCGACCAGGCCGCGAGGATCGCGGGGATGAAGCCGTACCTGAGACGAGGGCAGGGCGGCTTGGCCTGGAGCTGGGGAAACCCAAAGGTACCGATACCGCTGCTCCCCAGACCTCTCCCGGGGCGCGTCCTGACCAGAATCTCGACCAGAATCTCAAAGCGAATTCAGCGGTGGCGACGCAGGCCTCTCAGGAAGCCCAAGAAGGGGAAAACGATGGAAGGGCAGCGGTATGGGTGCCTCTTCCTCACCTGAGGAGCTACTAGCACCTGCCTGAGTATCGTTTCACCGATCCCCATCCCCAGCGGCGTGGCCTGGGCCCCACTGGCCGATTTACCCCCCTAGATGGGGATATAGGCCCGTTCCCTTCGGGTTTCGAGGGGTGTATCCCCAACTCGGGTGGTAATTTGGTGGGGGTCTCGACGGGGATGGGGACGGGGATGGGGATTGGCTAAACGATACCGAGCACCGACAGCCACCGGTGCCGTCCGCGGCGGTCCCAACACCCCTGCGACGGTTCCAGCGGCGGCCCCCCGGGGTGTTCCTCGCCCCAGGGCTCGGGCATCGAGGCCGGGCTACCCTGGGGGCCTGGCTGCCCGGAGGCCCCCAGGGCGTCGGCAGGAGGCCCCAAGGTTGGAGGCCTGGACATGGGCACCAACACCAACACAGGGGGTGGCCTTCAAAGGGGGAAGATGATCCTCGATTTCGGTGTTGGTGGTGATATTACGGCCACCTTGGAAGCCAGAATATTACCACCATCACCGAGATCGGGATCTTCTTCCCTCGGTGGAGGCACACCGCCGAAATTGGTGTTGGTGTCAACCTCTAGGCCTGCGACAAGGCGCCAACCGAAAAAGGTCTCCGAAAACAACCCCTGGAGGCCCCCAACCAGCCTCCAAAAAGTTCCAGGTAAGCCTTCCAGACGGAGGGGGGGGAGACGGAAAGGAGAAGGAAGGAGGAGGAGGAGGGGGAGGAGCGAGGAGGAGCGAGGAGGCAGGAAGAGAAGGATTCGGCTGTGGACAAGGCATATCACTTCAGTCCAGTCAATCACTCGTCTCCGACGTCGTCTACTGACAACACTTTCACTGACACAGAGCGTGAAGAGGCCTTGGGCGCCTGGCATCTCAGGGCGCCTTTCGGCAACTTCTCCCTTTTCGCCTTTCACGCGCATTTGCGCAGCACTTGCGCAGGGCCTCATAACTATTCCAATTAAGCCGCAATATGAAAATGGCACAAGCATGCGTCCAACTAGCGCGGAGAGGGCCAGCATCAACAAAATGTAGTCCTTGCTGTGTTTGCCTGAAAACGCTCTCTGACACAACAATGTCCGACAGCGACCCCGCCCCCGTCTGGCCGTGGTACCACGCAACGCTGCTAATAACTCATGGATCCCGCAGACACAGCGAACCCAAAGAACGCATGGGGTGCCGTGGCCGTTCCCGCGTAATCGAGAGCGGTCTCTTGGCGGCGCGCACGGGAGAGGGTAGGAGGAGGGGGGAAGGCTTCTTAGAAGGAGGCTGCTTCTCAGAAGGCGCTGGTCTTACACCTATAGACAAGGCCCGCGCCTTCTAAGAAACAGGGGTGTTTCTAAGAAGCCTTCCTCCCTGGCCCTACCCACCTCTGCGCGGGGCCGAGTCTCAGACGGCCCTGGAACGATTTCATCGGTACCCGAAGGCGGCTGGAGTACCTGACCTCCGCTGCCCCGCTCCCCCTCGAACCGCCCCCTCCCTCCCACACCCTCGTTCCCTCTTTCGCCCATCCTCCTCCCCAAATTAGCCTGGCGAAGGACCCAACCATATGCAGTTGTGGGTATCGCATTCGGGGGAGCCCCGTATGGGGCCACGAAACGCTGTACTGGGTGGGGGGGACGCATGCGAACTGCGCCACTGGGACCTTCGGTGGAGCTCCCTATGGGGCCACGAACCGCTGCCCTGGGTGGGGGGGAACGCATGCGAACTGCGCCACTGGGGCCTTCGGTGGAGCTCCCTATGGGGCCACGAAACGCAGCCCTGGGTGAGGGAACCGCATGCGGGCTGTGCCACTGGGACCTTCGGTGGAGCTCCCTATGGGGCTACGAGACGCTGCCCTGGGTGGGGGAACCGCATGCGGGCTGTGCCACTGGGACCTTCGGTGGAGCTCCCTATGGGGCCAGGGGGAACCGCATGCGGGCTGTGCCACTGGACCTTCGGTGGAGCTCCCTATGGGGCTACGAAACGCTGCCCTGGGTGGGGGAACCGCATGCGGGCTGTGCCACTGGGACCTTCGGTGGAGCTCCCTATGGGGCCACGAAACGCTGCCCTGGGTGGGGGAACCGCATGCGGGCTGTGCCACTGGGAACTTCGGTGGAGCTCCCTATGGGGCCACGAACCGCTGCCCTGGGTGGGGGAACCGCATGCGGGCTGTGCCACTGGGACCTTCGGTGGAGCTCCCTATGGGGCCACGAAACGCTGCCCTGGGTGGGGGAACCGCATGCGGGCTGTGCCACTGGGAACTTCGGTGGAGCTCCCTATGGGGCTACGAAACGCTGCCCTGGGTGGGGGAACCGCATGCGGGCTGTGCCACTGGGACCTTCGGTGGAGCTCCCTATGGGGCTACGAAACGCTGCCCTGGGTGGGGGAACCGCATGCGGGCTGTGCCACTGGGACCTTCGGTGGAGCTCCCTATGGGGCTACGAAACGTGTGAGGGGTGTGCCGAGAGCAGAGGCAAGGAGGGGGAGGAGGGAGGAGGGCGAGGAGGGGGAGGAGGAGGAGAGGAGGTGGGACGCGGGGCGCTGTCTCTTCAAAACGAGGACCCAACACCACAGGATGGTTGGGAAAAAAGGGGGCATCAGCACGACCGCCACTACAGCCGAATGTATGATCAAGAAAACTATCACTTAAGAAATCTGGGCCACCTTCAAAAAATGTCTTAGAACAAGCCTGGGCCCATTTCTGCCGTGAGCGCTGGAGGGGCGAACGTGCTGAGGGAACTGGGCCAGCTTTCCGGCAAATTGGTTGAGAAACGCTGGACCAGCTTTCCGGGAGGAGATGTCTTAATCAGATGGTTGACCGCAGTTCCCCTCGCCCTGCCCCGGGCCAATTTCCGCTCAAGGCCGGTCCCAGGATCTCTGCCAGGGCCCATGCTGGCTAGCCCCCGATCATCCGGCGCTCCGAAATTTTCGATGCGTGGATCCCTCGAAATTTTCCACAGACCGGGCAATAACATCACGAAGTGGTGAGCACATAAAGGCAGTGAGGGACGCTATGTATTTGGGCGGTCTTATTTCGTGCGATGGGAAAGTGGTAACTTGACTAGGCAGGCGACTTGGGGAAGTGAACCGTATCTTCAAGCAGTTGCATCGGATATGGAGCCAGACTTCAATTGGAAAGAAACGAAAAATCAATATGTATGAAAGTTGTGTCCTGAACAAACTTCTGTACTCTTTAGATTCCTTTTGGCTTCTGAAGGCAGGCCAGACCGTGCGCGTTTAGACGCCTTCCACTGCAAATGCTTACGACGTTTGCTGGGAATTCGTCCGTCCTTCTTTTCACGGGTTAACACTGCAGTTGTGCTTCAAAAAGCATCCGCTCAACCTCTGTCGAATATTTTGCTGGCCAGGCAAGTTGCTTTGTACAATAAAATTATGAATTCGGGATGCCCGGCGCTTGTCAAAGCCGCTGTTTGTAATGACGATGGAACCCCCCGAGAGATGGGCTGGGCGCCGAAAGAGGGGCCGCCCCCGCCAGCAGTGGGCGAGTCAGGTATACAAGTTGTCTCAGCATGTATAGCAACGGTGCTCTTTCCCCTCCGCCTCCCCGTTTCCTCCTCTCCCTCCGCTCTGTATTCCATTGTCGTGATGCGCTTTGTTTTTCTGCGTCACAATCGTGATGCGCTCGGTTGTTCCGCGTCGCAGTCATGAGGCATTCCGCTTCTGCTTCACAGTCGAGTCTGTGCGTGCACGGAGCCGCTCTGTAATGTCTTTTCAGTCATACTTTTCTGAAGAGTTGCCAATCGCGCACTCTTCTGCCCACGCGTCCCTCCGGACGCTCGGCTCAGTTGGTTGGTGGTGGTGGATCCCTCGAAGGTCTGGACAACTTCCCTGTAGGGCCAGCTCTTCTCGCAGTACACCGGCCGCTCCAATTCGTTCTCGGCCTCGGACCTCTTGGTCGTCCGAGCCGCGACCAGCCGTGACGACGAGATCCTCTCCAAAGCCGCCAAAAAAAAAGCCTCGAAGACGCCGGCGCCGCGCGCACCGGCGCCGACCACGGCAACGTCGCCCCGCCGTCCGCGCATCCCGCTCCTCGCGCACAGGGCCTCGGTGCGCCGAGGATCTCGCAAGGAGGCCAAACCCCGCTCCCAACAGGACGTCGCATCACGAGGCCCACGAGACACCTCGAAGCGGCCCCCAAGACGCTGCAGAGCTGCCTCCGCGAGGCTACGCCATGCCCACGAGCAGCTGCCAAGACGCCCACGAGAGTTCCCAAACAGTGCCCAAGAGCTCACGACGCCTCAACCGTAGACTCTGCACCTCTTGTGTGGGTCGGCGGAATGGCGTCGGCATCTTCAAGAGTCAGCTGGGCCGCGCCGTGCGCCCTCTCGTGAGCGTGGCTGGCCATTGTCCGGTGAGCTTCAGGAGGCCTCCGGGGACCGCCGCGGACCTCAGGCATGGGGGGGCGCCATGCGGACGCACCCCCTGGGGCCGCAGGTGGAGCTCCCCCACTGTGGCACCCGCGCGAGGCGCGCCGGAGGGGGAGCCCGGAGCACCCCGAACGCCGCAGCTCCTGCGAGGGGCGCGCGGGAAGCCACCGCGCGGCGCGCGGCGCGCCGAAGCCCGGGGCACCCCGGCGAGAGGCGCGCGGTGTCCCTGGCTGCGCGCCCCCACCACGCGGGGCGCCATCCCCGTGGGGCGTGCGCGCCGAGGCGGGCGTTCGGGGACGCCCTGCGAGCGCACCCGTCGGGGCCACGGGCGGAGCTCCCCCGTGGAGCAGCGGCCCTCGCGGGGGGGGCGCCGCCGGGGGGCGGCGAGCAGAGGCGGGGAGAGGGCGGGGAGGCGGCGGCGAGGGCGAGGAGGGAGCGGGGAGGAGAGGAGAAGGGAAGGCGCGCGGAGCTGTGAGCTCAGAACGAGGATCCAGCAAGACAGGAGCTCGCGAGCAGAAACCGAAGGTCTGGCTGTGCGAGTTGGAGTGTCTTCGGGTCCTCTGCGCCCTCCGTCCTCAGTCCTCAGAATCTCGGACTTGGGGCCCCAACGCCAAGTTGCCGGATTCTGCGGGGCGTGGCGCGTGTTGTCGCACGGTGTCGCTAAACTTTTCCGGCGGCAAGAGGACCCCAAAACAGGCCAGGGCTCCAAGACGCCCTCGAGACGGTTCAAGAGGGTCCCGAGACGGCCCGAGAGCGCTACGATATGACCAAGACGGCCCACCGCGTGACCCCCAAGACGCCCCGAAAGGGCTCCACAAGACCTCCCAAGAGGGCCCCAAGAGGCAGAAATCATTGATTTCCCTTAGGTTGTTAGAGAATGGTAGCGTTCTCGCGTTTTCATGTTCCCACCGCCCCTTGACGGCCAAGAAGCGCCCAAGATCGCCCCAAGACGGCCCAGGAGCCTCCCCAGAGGGCTCCAAGAGCCCCCTAGGAGGCCCTCTAGAAGGCCCCAGGAAACCTCAAGAGGCCCCCAAGAGGGATACAAGAAGGCCCCAAGATGGGTCCAACAAAGGGGAACGCCAACAGACATGTCGAGCCCTCCGCCCCAAGAGGCCGCCAAGACAGCCCCGAGAGGCCCCCAAAAGCCCCAGGAGGCCCCCAAGAGACCCAAATCAGGCCCCAAGGAGTCCCCGAAAGGCCCCAAGACACCCTCGAACCCGCCTCCAAGAGGCTTCTGAGAAGCCTTCCAAGAGATCTCCACAGGCATCCAAGAGGCCTCTGACCCACAACCTAGGCGCAGTGGCTGGATGGGCCGAAGGACACCAGACACGACCACCTGCCCTCCTCATGAAGAACTGACCTGCCTAGACCCAAGGCCCGACAAGGAAGGCTGAGTTGCCGGCGCCCAAGGACGGCCCAAGACGGCCCAGGATGGCCCAAGAAGGCCCCAAGAGGCGCCGAAGTGGCCCCCGAGACGACCAAGACGGGCCAACACCTAGCCCAAGATGGCCGCAAGACACTACCAAAGGGCCCGAAGAGAACCCCCAGAGGTCACGAAGAGAAACAAGTCATAGATGTCGTAGAAACTGTTATACGATTTCGGAACGCTCGCCTTCTCCGTCGTCAGAGCATCCACGACGGCCTGAGAGGCCCCCAAGCTCGTCCCAATGTGGCCCACAGGGCGCCCCGGAAGGCCATAAGAATGGCTCAGGAGTGCCGTAAGACGACTCAAAAGGGGCCCAAGATAACCCAAGAGGGACCCAAGACCCAAGAGGACCCAGGAGGGACTCAAACAGCCGACGACAGCCCCAACACGGCCCAATAGGACCTCCAGACCGCCCCAAGGGACCCCCAAGACGGCCCAGAGGGCCCGAGACGGCTTCAGAGGGCCCCATGACGACCCAACAAGCCCCCGAAACGGCCTCACAGTGGCCCCAAAAGACCTACAGGACGGGCCCCCTCACAACAGAGGACTAGCACGGCGACGGGCAGAGAATATGTGCATCCATACATACATCCATACCTACCGACCTGTCTACCTACCTACCGACCTACCTACCTACCTACCTACCGACCCACAGACAGACAGACAGACAGACAGACAGACAGACAGACAGACAGACAGACAGACAGGCAGGCAGGCAGGCAGGCAGGCAGGCAGGCAGGCAGGCAGGCAGGCAGGCAGGCAGACAGACAGACAGACAGACAGACATGCAAAAACACACCCAGCACAAATTGCGTCGGCCCTCGAACCCGAACATCGTGATTTCCGCGTAGTTGACGTGGTCGGTCAGGATCTGGACGCACAGGAGCGCCCTAGCCTTCGGAGGCCGCCCGGATTGCCGCCCGAGCGGATGGGGTCGGAAGATCACGCGAACATCGCCGACGCATCGGCGATGCATCGGCGATGCATCGGCGACGTCGGAATTGGTCGGGCGCTGCTTAATGAAGGGGGGGGGCAATGAAGGGGGGGTGGAAAGGTGCACCTCTCGAGCACCTTCGGGGCCCCACGGGGGGGCCCTTCAGGCCCCCTCTCCTGCACCCCCCTCGTTCCCCCCCACACTTACAATCAAAATCCATAGCAAGGACACGCTGCTTCATCAAGGCTGCCCTTGAATGCCTGCTTCTTCGGCCCATCCTGAGCCCATGCTGCATCCAATGAGCTCCAAGACTTCCAAGGGTCCTGCATCCTTGCGTTGCATCCTTACTATGGATTTTGACTGCATCGCACCCCCATCACGAAACGCCCGAAGGGGCGCAGAAAATCGTGCCCCAGATCGAGCCGCATCACCGACACGTCGGCGATGCGGCGCGATCCTCAGACATCCGCCTATACGTACACGTTGTCTCAATCCGCGGCCTCAAGAAGGTCCGGGCCCCTTCCCCGTGAGAACAAGGGAGAGCGGCACGACCACTCCCAGGGGACCACGAGCGGAGAGAGCCGCGGGGTGTCCACCCGGTGATGTGGTTTCCCCCCTCTGGCTCGAGACATCCCCTGTTGGAAGGGAAGATGACGGGGACCATGACCAAGGCTGACAACGGAAGCACCGTGCCGATCTTGGTCAGCGTCGATCTTGGTCAGCGTCATGTCGTGCATCATCCTCGCGAATCGGCGACAGCCGACATGGACCATGGCCAAGCTCGGCAACGACAAGATCCCGCGAGGTGTGTGGGTCATGGTCCCCGTGTCTCTTCCCTCGACCTATTCCCAGCTCGGGGAGGCATCGTGTACCTCCTCGCTAAAGGTGGCCCCGCCTGGTGGTGGTGGTGGTGGTGGTGGTGGTGGTGGTGGTGGTGGTGGTGGTGGTGGTGGTGGTGGTGGTGGTGGTGGGTGGTGGTGGTGGTGGTGGTGGTGGTGGTGGTGGTGGTGGTGGTGGTGGTGGTGGTGGTGGTGGTGGTGGTGGTGGTGGTGGTGGTGGTGGTGGTGGTGGTGGTGGTGGTGGTGGTGGTGGTGGTGGTGGTGGTGGTGGTGGTGGTGGTGGTGGTGGTGGTGGTGGTGGTGGTGGTGGTGGTGGTGGTGATGGTGGTGGTGGTGGTGGTGGTGGCGGTGGTGGTGGTGGTGTCCCTTCTCCTTCCCCCGATCCCTGGAGGTAGTCTGTGACTACCCACCAGACCACCCCAACCCAACCCGAAGACCCGAATTTCGGGTTGGGGGCGGTAAAGGTTCCATGTGTTTTTCCATGTTCCCTGACCCCCTCCTCCACTGGAAATGAATGGCAAATTGAGGCTTTCGGGTTGGGTTGGGGTGATTCAGTGGGTGGTGAGCCTGGCGCCCCAGATCCGTTCTTGATAGCCCCAGTGCTCGAAAACGGATCCCAGGGCCCGAAGACCAAGTAAAAGACAGGATACGGGATCGGAAAAAAACAATCGTCGCACCGCCCCAGCTGCTCGCCCCGCGCGCCAGGGAAGGGCGGCCGATCCAAGAAATCCGTGCGGACCTCCAAAAATTAGGTTTATGCCGTTCTTTCTTCCTCCAAAAGTGGCGGGTTCCAAAAACCCTGAACCAAAAATCCTAGCCATCTCTTGACAGCCCGATGCTTTCTTCCGGCAACTTCCGCCAGCCTTCCGCCGGCTTCTGCCGGCGGAAGTGGCCTCGTTTTACTTCCACCGCCTTTCGCCAGCCTTCCGCCGCCTTCCGCCGAGGAAGAGATGCCAACTCCTTCGATCCTCGAAGGCAAGACCCTTTTTGGAACGCCTCAAATAGGGCCCGAGCAGCTGGGACCTGAGGGCCCAGATCTGCGACGACCGGACTTCTCCGGTCCCAGGAATTCGTTCTTCGGAATTTGTTCGAAAACAACTCACGGAAACTGTTGGTCGTCCCCATGGCTCCCAATGGCACGCCCAATCGCGCCCAAAGCGGACGCAATGCATCTCCCTCACATGGCGCTATTGGGCGTCATTGGCTGCTGTTGGGCGCCAATGGGCCCTCTTTGAACGCTATTCGGCGCTACTGGACGCTATCTGGCACTATTCGGCGCTATCCGCCGATATAGCATCAATCCACGACGACTCACTATCTACAATGTTGGAGCGCCCTGGCCTTCCGCTACTCCCCAGACCTCTCGCGGGGTGCGTTCTGACCAGGGCTTCGAGGCGAATCCCGCTGTGGCGACGAGGGCATCCCAGGAGGCCCATGAAGGTGAAAACGAGGCAAGGGTAGCGGTAGCGGTACATTTCCTCGATCCTCTGAGTTTTGATCCCCCTGGCCCCAGTTTGAGGGGCAACGATGGGGGGGGACTGGCTCAGGGGACGAAACATCGACCTGGAATCGGCGACACATCGCCGATAGATCGGCAACTGGCCCCCGATGGCGAATCCGCGCCCTCCTGGGCGGGGCGGGGCTATCTGTCAGACCCGTATCGGCGATCAGTAGGCGATTGGGGGCCGATGCCTTCACCGATCCTCCCGCGATCGTTGCCCCTGACAGCTGCTCTCGGGCCCCGCTTTGGAGCACCCTGGTGGCGACGCGCACACGGGGGTGGAGGGAGGGAGGGAGGGAGGGAGGGCTTTTTGGAAGGAGGCGGCTCCTTAGCAGGCGTCGGCCCTGCATCTATAGATGCGGCCCGCGCCTTCCAAGAAGCAGGGGTGCTTCTGAGAAGCCCTCCCCCCTTGGAGGCCTGGAAATTGGCACCAACACCAGCACAGGGGTTGCCTCCACATGGGGAATATGATCCTAGGTTTCGGTGTTGGTGATAATATTTAGGTCACCTTGGAAGCCAGAATATTACCACCATCACCGAGATCGGGATCGTCTTCCCTCGGTGGAGGCACACCGCCGATCTTGGTGTTGGTGTCAACCTCTAGGCCTGCGACCCCCTCCCCTCTGACCCCCTTCTGCCCGTGGCTGAGTAGCATGGCCTTCCAACCGAGGTCTCCGACCTTGGCTCCCGGCTCCGCGAGCGCGGAGCCGTCCACGTCCGGCACCACGGGCACCAGCGCGCGGGGGCCTCTCGGGCGTCGCCCCGGGCCCAGCGTTCCTTCCTGGACGCTGGGCCCCGAGCTCGGGTCGTGATGTTTCTCGATGTTGCAGTTTTGTTCAGGCCGTCGGATCTCAGGACTGCCCCTCGTGCCTTCCTCCTCCTCCTCGTCCTTCTCCTCGTCCTCATCCTCTCCTTCCTCGTCACCCCACTCCTCATTTCCGTTCCTTCCCGAAGCGCCAAAACACCAAGCTCATATCCCAGGCTCACGCACCACTCAATCACGGAGGGCCCGATGGGTCGCAAGCACTTTGCCAGACACCCCTGGCACGAACCCGTGCGCAAGCCTCTTACGGGTCTTCGCGCCTTGCGCCGTGCATTGCAAAATTACTCTCCGAACTGAGGGTCTTCAGCTGCTTTGAGCATTACCCCGGACAGCATCCCCCTCGTCCTTCCTCCCCTCCCCCTCTTTGCCCTCCTCCTCATCCTTCTTCCCTTTCTCAATTCCTCCTCCTTCTCTTCCTCCTCCTCCTCCTCGTCCTCCTCCTTCTCCTCCTCCTCGTCCTCCTCCTCCTCGTCCACCTCCTATTCCTCCTCCTCCTCCTCCTCCTCCTTCTCCTCCTTCTCCTCCTCCTCCTCCTCCTCGACACGTCTTGCCCCAATTAGGCTTCGCCCAAAGGAGCCTCACTTGCTTGCGAAGAACCATTGGGTGCCAAGCCTGGTCGTCGCCGGCCTTCCAAAGGGTTCCCCGATCATTTTGGACGCCCGAAAAGGGTACGGAAAAAATGGGCCCAATGCCCAAGAACAAATCTTGTCCCAAACCAACAGCGGCCGCTGTTCGGCAGGCGGTCTTCTGTCTCAAATGGACACAGGCCGCGGCGGCGCGGACGGCGAGTCCTGTTCAAAATGAACCAGAACTGCTGTTGGGCATTGTACCCATAATTTCCGTACAAATTTCGTTCGTGCCGAATCATTGTTCCGTACAAGGGACTTCCCCGGGGGGGCCCAAATTTCTGTTTCATTACAAGGGCCGTGGGCTCCCTGGTCTTGCTCCCTGCGCTCCTTCCTCTGGTTTTCCCCAGTCTTGATCCCTGGGTTCCCTAGACTCGTTTCTTGCTTCGGATCCTCAAGCTCCCGAGTCTTGCTGCTTGCTTGGGTTCCTTCTGGTTCCCCTGGTCTTCTTCGTCAGGTTCTCGCGGTTCCCTGTCTTGTTCCTTGCTTGGGTTCATGGGTTCTCCCGGTCTTGTTCCTCGGGCTCCCCAAACATTGCAAAGGAGCGCCAAGCAACGCCAAGCAATGAGAAGAAATGCCATACATGCAAAGCAATGCCATGCAGTGCCAAGCAGCGCGTATCAATGCCAAGCAGTGCCAAAAAATGCTAAGCAACGCCAAGCAGTGCAAAGTACCGCCAAGAAATGCCAAGACATTCCAATCAAGCAATGCCAAGCAACGCAAGGCGATGCGCCAATGGGATAGGACGCTTCCCCCTCATTGGGGTTGCGCTGGGTTCATGTTACTTCTCGTCATCCAGTCAAACGAAAATTCAGGCGAGAGGACCAGCTTAAAAAGGACCCGCCCTCCGTCCGTGTAACCATCGGATAATGCTACACTTGTGCTAAGAAACGAGAACCCCATCTTGACAACGAACTGGCCCTCATCCGTGTAACTTTGAGAACGTTTGCGCGGCGCTGAGGTGAGAGCCAAAGTTTGAAAACGACCGGCCCTCCATCTGTAGAACGTTAGAACTTTGAAGTCTCGGACTGATAGGTTGAAGACAGGTCTCAAGCGAAACGCCCGGCCCGGCCTACGGACAAATCTAGTGGTGCGACAGGAAAGAGGGATGGAGGGAAGAAGGAGTGAGAGGAGGAGAAGGAGGAACGGGGTGTGCGAACGCACAAGAAGCTCGATCATCCAAGAGGTTGCGGCGGCGCCCCCCCTCCAACTCCGATTACACCTCCTCCACATCATCATGCAACTCCGATTCCACCTCCTCTAGCTCCGCAGCGTCGTCCTCCCCCTCCTCCACCTCGTCATCCCCCTCCTCCATCTCCTGCCTCTGCCGCTGCTGCTCCTCCTCCACTCCAACTTACACAACCTCAGCCATAACGACACCACGACGACCACGACCCCGACCACGATAAAAACCACAACGATGACGACGACGACGACGACCACAATCACGACCACGGCCATGACGACGACCACCACGACCACCACGACCGCGACGACCACGACGACCACGACAACGTTTACTGCTATTATTTACCGACGACGACGACAGCGACGACCACGACCGCGACCACGACCACGACCGCCACCACCACCACTACTGCGGTTGCCAGGCCTTCGCCTCCCTCGCGCTCGGCTGGCATCGCCTCCGTGAGCCTGCCCTCGACCACATCGCGGACGACGGTGTAGGTGACCTCGGCACGCCCAGAGGGGCAGGGGCCAGGGATCGGACGGCGAGACATCATCATCATCATCATCATCATCATCATCATCATCATCATCATCATCATCATCATCATCATCATCATCATCATCATCATCATCATCATCATCATCATCATCATCATCATCATCATCATCATCATCATCATCATCATCATCATCATCATGATCATGATCAACATCACAATCATCAGCATCAGCATCAACATCATCATCATCAACATCAGCATCGTCATCGACAGCATCAGCATACTCATCATCAGCATCATCATCGTCATCGTCATCGTCATCGCCGTCATCTTCATAATCATCATCAAAACAATCACCATCACCGTACCACCATCACCACCACCACCATCAGCATCATCAGCATCAGCATCATCACCATCAGCAGCAGCATCATCAGCATCATCAGCATCACATCATCGTCATCATCACCATCACCATCACCATCACCATACCACCATCACCATCATCATCATCATCAGCAGCATCATCATCAGCATCATCATCTGCAGCAGCATCAGCAACATCATCGTCATCCAAATAATCATCATCAGCAGCATTATCATCACATTGTTCTTGTGTCGTTGCTGCTGCTGCTCCCCTCCCTCCTCCTCCTCCTCGTTCTCCTCCTCCTCTTCCTCCATCTCCTCCTCCTCCTCATCCTCAGCCTCATCAGCAGCATCATCATCATCCCCACCACCACCACCACCACCATCATCATCATCAGCATCAGCGTCATCATCATCAGCATCACCATCAGCAGCATCATCACAATCATCAACAGCATCATCATCATCATCATCATCATCATCAGCAGCATCATCGTCATCATCGTAATCGACACCGTCATCATCATCATCATCATCATCATCATCATCATCATCATCGTCGTCGTCATCATCATCATCATCATCATCATCACCACCATGAGCGTCATGCTCATCACCACCATCCTCACAACCGCTGTCACCACCATCACCATCAGCAGCAGCGCCGTCGTCATTATCATGAGCCTCATCCGTCTCCCTCTCTGCCTCATCATCATCATAACCATAATCGTCGTCATCACCATCAGCAGTATCAACATGATCATGGGCATGATCATTATGCTCATCAAACTCATCGTCGTCACCACCATCGTCATCGGCATCATCATCGCCGTCATCATCATAAGCCTCATCCGTCTCCTCCTCGTCCTCCTCCGCCTCCTCCTCGCCCTCCTCCTCACATTCCTGGCTGCCCCCGCTTATACGTTCAAGACTCCTCTTCCTCCTCCGCATCCTCCTCCTATTCCTGTTCCTGCCCATCCTCCTGCTCATAATCATCAGCATCAGCATCATCAGCATCAGCAGCATCATCGTCGTAGCCGCCACCACCACCACCATCATAGTCATCAGCATTGTCAGCATACTCATCCTCAGAAGCATCATCGTCGTCATCAGTATCATCATCATCAGCAGCATCATCACCATCCGCATCATCATCATCATCATCATCATCATCATCATCATCATCATCCTCATCATCATCATCATCATCATCAACATCATCATTAGCAGCAGCATCATCATCAGCATCATCGTCGGCGTCGTCATCTGCATCATCATCAGCATCAGAGTTAGCAGCAGCATCATCATCATCATCATCATCACCCGCATCAGCAGCAGCATCGGAATCATCAACATCATCAGCAGCATCATCATCATCGGCATCAGCATCAGCATCAGCATCATCACCGTCAGCACCAGCAGCATCGCCATGTTACTCGTCATCCTGGATCTTCTCCATCCCTTCCTCTACACCCCTGAATGCTCTCAACCTCCACCTCCCTCACCTCCTCCTCCTCCTCGTCCGTCCCATCATCATCAGCAGCATCAACATCGTAAGCATCATCCTCATCATCATCAGCAGCATCATCATGAGCATCATCAGTATCATCATCATCATCATCATCATCATCATCATCATCATCATCATCATCATCATCATCATCATCATCATCATCATCATGAGCAGCAGCATCGTCATCTGAAGCTTGATCGTCATTATCTCCGTCCTCATCATAATCAGCAGCATCACCATCATCAGCATCATCATCAGCACCACCATCATCACATTCATCGTCACCATCATCATCATCATCGTCATCATCATCATCATCATCATCATCATCGTCATCAGCATCATCATCATCCTCGTCATCAGCATCAACATCATCGTCATCTGAAGTGGCCTCGTCGTCACCATCATCATCATCATCATCACCATCATCATCATCAGCAGCATCATCATCATCCGCATCAGCATCAGCATCAGCATCATCAGTATCATCATCGCCATCAGCATCATCAGCGGCAGCATCGTCAGCATCGTCATCAGCATCAGCATCATCATCATCATCATCATCATCATCATCATCAGAAGCACCATCATCGCTATCAGCAGCATCACCATCATCAGCATCATCATCATCATCATCATCATCAGTATCATCATCATCATCAGCATCGTCATCATCATAATCATCATCATCATCATCATCATCATCATCATCATCATCATCATCATCATCATCATCATCATCATTAGCATCATAATGATCATCCTCATCAGCATCATTGTCCTCTTGTCTTAAGCATCATCAGCAGCATTAGCATTACCCCTATCATCAGCATAATAAGCATCATCGTCGTTATCATCAGCACTGCCATCATCATCAGCAGCATCAGCATCATCACAATCAGCATCAACAACTGCATCAGGAGCAGTAGCATCAGCATCAGCATCAGCATCATCATCATCATCATCATCATCATCATCATCATCATCATCATCATCATCATCATCAATATCATCATTGACAATAACAGCATCGTCATCATCATCAGCATCATCACCATCATGATTCATGACCATCATCATCAGCAGCATCAGCAGCAGCATCATCAGCATCATCATCCTTGTCCTCCTCCTCCTCCTCCTCCGCCTCCGCCTCCTCCTCCTCCTCCTCCTGCTCCTGCTCCTGCTCCTGCTCCTCCTCCTCCTCCCCCGCCTCCTCCTCCTCCGACTCCCGCCTCATATTTCTCCTCCATTATCCGTTCAACCCTCCGCATCTCACTGCCTCACCTCCACCATCCCCCTGGCCCGCTGGGCCGAAGGCCCAGCCCATCAGCATGGCGATCGGCGGCACGGGGCCGAAAATGGCCGTGATGCCTGTCCAGCCAATCCTCCAGGGCTCGGAAACTGCTGACATCACGGTGGCAACTCCTGGGAGCCTCCCGTGCCACCTGGCTGGCCCCTGCGGATCGACGCGAACCGACGCTCGTCGACGCTGACCGATGCCAGATCGACGCTGCAGAAGACTAGGTCTGCGCTTCCTCATCGGTTACCGAGCGCTGACGCACGCGAGCGCACTGCAAGGACGGAGGTCCGAGGGCACGCAGGGCTCTCATGAGCTGCTGCCGCACGAAGCCGCCCGCCCCCACCCCCACACGTCCAGGGAGCAGACAGCAGGCGAGAGGAGGAGAGGCCAGTACGAGGCAGACGAGCGAGGAAGGAGGGGGGACACGCGAGGGGAGCCGCGCCCGCGCCAGGCGGAGTCTGGCCGCGGCGTTGGTGGTCCTTGTCGTCGGTTCGGGTGTTGCTAGAAGTGCCCCTGGCCCGAGGTGCCCCCAGCTTTTCGTTCCGTTTTGGAGCCCCGGAGGCCCTCTGGGCCTCGTGAGGGGTGCCCCGGAGGCCGTTTGGGCCACCCCGAGAATCCTGGGGGTACCTTGGGCCAGGGGTACTTCTAGCAACACCCGATCGTTGGGGCCGAATCCACCGACGGACGAACTGCAGGAGCCCCTGAACGAGAGGCCTCCCAAATGAGGTCCGAGCAGATGGAGTCGGAAGATCGCGCCGCATCGCAGATGCATCGCCGATGCAGTGGCGACGTCGGCGATGCATCGGCGACGTCGACGTGGAGAGAGTCGGGATCCACATCGAGCCGCATCGCTGGTAGATCGGCGATGCGGCGCGATCCTCCGACCACTCGGACCCCCGTTGGGAGGCCTGGACGAACGCATCGTGCGAAAGCCACGCTTGGGAAGGGCGAAAGGGGGGATAGCAAATGGGGGATTTGAGAATCAGCTCGCGCAGCTGATTCTCCCAGCGCCTCCCGGCGCCGGGAGGCGCCGCACGGCAAAGCCAGGCAGACATCCTGACAGCGGCTCGCCACATGGCCGGCGACCGGCAAGACAGCCGCGGCAGTGTGTGCCCGCAGGCGAGCCCTCTCTCTGGGGCCGCAGCCGGCGAGGCCTTGGGGCGAGTCGCGTGGCACACGCGGACGGCATCGACATCGCGGGGCCTGCTGCCAACCTCGCGGCCTCGTACGACGTCTCGGCGGCCGAGTTCGCACGGGTGGGCCTGCGGTGCGCCACGGCGAAGACGAAAGTCTGGCTGGCCTCGCCCGAAGCTGCGCAGACACTCACGGACACGCTGCACCACGCCGTGGTGCTCGACCTCCCCGTGTTGGGCTGCACGCTGTACCACCACGACCGCGAAGACCGCTTGGCGGCAAGGCTTGGCACTTCCGGGCAGGAGATGCAGAAAGCGTCGGCTCTGGTGCGCGCCACGGCTGCTACTCTCAAGGACGCCCGACAGCCAGGGCTTTGCTGCCAGGTCGCCAGTGCGGTTCTGCGCTACGTCACGGTCGGGCCCCCCCAGCACTTGCTCCGTTTGCGCCTCTGGAGTGAACAGGTACTCGCGGCATACGACGGCGCCGTCGCGGACGCGTGGGCCGAGCTAATCAGTGTCGACCTGACCCCAGAGCAGATCGCGATTGGCAACTTGCTGCTTCGCGACGGCGGCGCCGCATTTGGGTTGGCCACGCCGCGGGTGTCTGCTGCTTTGCACGCGGGATGGCGCCAACACCTCTGGCGACAGTGCGCCGGGGCCCTCGTGAACACAGAGCAGAGCTTGCGCGCAGCTTTCCCCAGACTCGCGGCGGAGCTGGAGAAGGCGAGAGCTGACTTGACGGTTCGGGTACCCGCGCTGGTCGGCGACGTGAAACTGGACTTCACCGCCGAACCCCACAAGCGCATGCAAAGGATGATCATGGACGCCGTGGTCCTCCGGGCGCACGAGACCATCCTCAACGGCGTCCTGGAACCCTTCTGAGCACGGCTGCGGCAAGCAGGAGGCGCTGGAGCAGGCAGCTTCTTGTGCGTACCCCAGCCCGGCAACCAGGTCATTTCCCACACAACCTGGCGCATGGCCCTGCGCACGCGCCTGCTGTGCACGGTCGAGACGATAGCATTTCCAGCGCATGTGGAGACGCATTGCCACCACTCTGGAACGCGGGGTGCTTGCGGAGCGCAGCTGGATGGCCTTGACGGACTCGCGCACGCAGAAGGGTGCAAGATCGGCGGCCAGGTTGTCAGGGGCCACAACGAGAACCGCGACATCTTGGGGCGCTTCGTCAAGGCCAACATCGACCCTAGCGCGCTCCAGGAGTACCGGCTCTAGAGCTTGAGGGCGCCAGCCCTGGTGGACGCGACGGCGGACGACGAAGCCGGGGACGTGTTGGACGTCGTCTTCAACTACGACGGCAGGAGCGTGGCCATTGACGTCGCCGTGGTCGGTGCCCGCGCTGACTGGGCCCAAATCCGCGCAGCGGCCAGCCGGGACGGAGCCGTAGCGGCGGAGGAGAAGGCCAAGCGGCGACGCTATGCGGGACTCAACATCTCCCAATGCATGTTCGAGCTGGGAGGCCGCCCGGGCAAGAGCGCGCAAGCGACCGTCCGCGCGTTGGCCACCATGGCCGGCGGCGAATCGCGCGCCTCCGCGCTGGCCGCTGGCCTGTGGCAGCAGGTCAGCATCGCCGCGCAAGCCTCCGTCGCACGGCACATCGCGAACGCCTGCGTCCGGCAGGACTCGCTCTCCCTGGCACGATCCAAAGAAGGCCTCGCGGCGGCGGTGGCCGGCCTGAGGGCGGGGGACGCCGCAGCCGCAGAGAACCGAGGCAGAGCAAGCGGCGGGAGAGGTGCAGAGGAGGATTGCAGGTTCTAGGTCGGCCTCGCGAACGGGCGCCCACGTAGGAGCACGAGGTCGAAACAAGGAAAAACGGGCAGCCATCAGCGACGACTGCGACGGCGGCGGGCGAGACGGCGACGGCGACAACGACACGGCAGACGACCGACGGGACACCCACAGCGTCGCGCCCGGCGACGCCGACGGCGGCGACAGGCAGCTGCCGCTCGCGCGGGGCTGGCGCTTGAAGGCGCCCGTGGCGCGCCGCGCTCTCTCCCAAGCAAAACCTGGGCAGGCAGGCGCTGCCGTGCAACAGTGCCGTCACCACGCTCAAGCAGCACACACACACACTTGAATTCGTGGCTCAAGCCATAGCACGCTCAACAGTGCCACGCCGCGCGTGGTACCTTCTTCTCAGACACTGCCCTTCAAGTGACAGCAGGGCGAAGAGACCCTGAACAGTGAGAGATAAATCAGGATACGAATCATATAAAAACTCACATAATCCGAATGGTTATTCAACGAAGCTGAAACGGAACGTCGGGGGACCGACCGATGCATGCTGACCGCACCCAATACCCCCTGAAAAGGGGCCACGCTCTGTTGTGGCATGCTGGGGCTGTCACCAAACGAAAAAACAGGGCCCTGCTTCGAGGGGCAAGGTCGGCATGTGGAGTCCAGGGTACATGCCCTTGGGGAGCTCCACAGACGTCATTGAATCGTGCATTCCCCACAGGCATAGTCACCGTTCCGATCGAAGCATTCGCGCGTGGGCCACAACCCGCCATCAGACGATCCAGCCGCCTTTTAGAGGTATCGGCCGTGTTTCTTTGGCGACAGAGCCGTTGGAGATTCGTCGCACCAGTACAACTGCAGGCCGCATAGAGGCGGCAAAATACACATGACCCAGTCATTCTTACAGAATGGCCGTAACCATCAGGGGGCGGGGCAACCCCCAGAGGCAAGGCCAAGCTTGGTAGTGCGGGAAACCCAACACGCGTGGCATCTGTAGCGATTCAAGCGCCGAGCCCAAATTATCTGGTGTGGAAAATCTCGGGGAGGGCCAACTACAGAGGGCGCGGGAGGGAGAGGGGCATCACTCACTGGTCTCTGCGTGCCCTTAGGTAACATAGCCAATGCCGAAGAAGCCACGTAGTCGGTGTACTTGCCCAGGAGAGTGACAACTTCTCGTGAGCGGGTCAACCTAGCAAAAGAGACCTCGTCGCAAGGATGCACGGCCGCGCCTGTCTTGGCGTACTCGTCGACGACCTTGTTGGCCTTGGTACACTACACCGGCTGCCGCTCGTCTTGCTCAGACAAGTGGGAGACAACCTTATGAAGATATACGTTGCGACATCCCACATACTCTGCAGCATTGCTAATCCGAGGCCAAAGATCAGAATGCACAGCCCAACCACCGGTGGAGGCTGACCGAGGTAGGGCGAAAGTATCTAAGAACCACTCGCAGTCGCCATTATAATGGTCCTGCCCTCCTTCAGGCGCTGCGCGTAGCAAGAACGCAAAGAATGCGAGGCCTTCTGCCGCAGGAACTGCCTGAACCCGCCCAAGATAGGGCCCATGTAAAATAGTGTGAGCCTTTTCCAAAACCATCCACGGCGGCAACAGCGAAACCGCAACGACTTGTCCAGGAAGACGGCCCATGGATGCCAGACTCATCCCCGAACACAGGCGAAGTCAGGACTTGACCTCGTCGTCCAACTCGTGTCCATACCAACTCGTGCCAGGAGGAAAGCCAAAAGTCTGCTGGTGCTGGAGAATACCACAGCAATCCCAAAGCATATGAGACATTCCATACGCTGGATTATCAGCTACATGACCACAGAAAGTACACTGAAGCGGGAGATGCCAAGTTCCTGACATAAATATTTTGAAAGCAGCTCAAGGAGCGGATCCAAAACTTTGCGACTCATGACCAGGTGCTGCAGGACAGGGTGCTTTGGGGGGCAGCCCTGTTTCCAGGCCCACGCCTCAGCGTCCCGAGCGACGAGTACAAACAGATCGCGAAGTGCTACCACATACTTTTGGATACTCCTCATGTAGAGGGACAGGCCCGATTTAACGCTGGTTACAAGACGCCGAACATCGACAAAAGCGCCCGAGAACCCCGAGTCTCGAGCCTCGAGTCTCGAGCCTTCGTCGAGAAAGGACCTCGAACCCAGAGCCCTCGAGCCTCGAATTTCGAAGTACCCCCTGTGGACATTGCCCACGAGGCTACCAAGGAAGGGACAGTCGGCCCTTTGGGAGGGGATCCCAAAAAGAGGCCCAAAACATCAGAAATAGGGGGTCATGTATCAAACCGAACCACCCGGGTCGATTGTCCCTAGTGGAAAGACGGAGGCATAAGCTAGTGAATGGGTCGCTTCTTCGACGCAGCCGCAGCGTCATCGCCCTCGTCGACTGGCGGCGGCCGGCGCGCGCGGGCGACTACACCATCGTGCGGGTTGCCGAGGAGCTCCCCGACATGCCCAGTCGAAAGGCGCCGGCCGGCAGACCCCCCCCCCTGGGAGCGGCCGCTGCCTCAGACGGGGCGACGAAATCTATACGTGTCCACTGCGCCCTGGCCAGGTCCATCCATCCTGCACCCAGCAGAGGTGTCTGCGCCACACCCTCCTGGCCAAGCCAGGAGGGCGTGTACACGGCGCCTGGGCCCAGGGAGAGCTCGGTCGGGGGGCAGTGGATACGTATAGACCTCGCCCCCCGACCTCGGGCCCCAAGGCCAAGACGAAGCCAGGGCGAGAGCAGATTCGGGGGAGGACAGTCGAGAATCTCTGAGATCCAGGGCCCAGGAAGAGCTCGGCCAGGGGGCAGTGGATGTGCACAGACTTCGGCGCCCGATCAGAGAGCCCGCCAGGCTCGGGGGGCCCGCCCCGTTGGAAAGGCGACGGAGGTGTCTGCCGGCTCCCAGCCACTGTGCTGGGGCGACGGGAGAGGCCCACCGTGCGCCGGGCGGAGGTCGGTCGGTGGGTCGCTCGCCATGCGACCCCAGTCCGAACTCGAGCTGCACAGATGCAAACATCGGCGTGCGCACTCAGGAGCAGCATGTGCTCCCCGCGCTGTCAAAACCTTCGGGGGTCCCGCCCAAAAATCAAGACCGGGGACACCAGGGCTGGCTGAAGAGGAGGAGGACATCTACGTATACATATCCACTGCTCCATGGCCAGGCCCATCCTGTACCCGGCGGCGTTGTATACGCCACTCCCTCCTGGCTGGGCCAGGAGGGCGTGTGCACAGCTCCTGGGTTCAGGATGGGCCTGCCCAGGGAGCTATGGAGATGTATAGATCTCGTCGCCCAGGGAGCAGTGGATATGAATAGAGGAGGAGGAAGAGAGGAGGAGGAGGAGGAGGAGGAGGAGGAGGAGGAGGAGGAGGAGGAGGAAAAGAGGAGGAGGAGGAGGAGGAGGAGGAGAAAAGGAGGAGGAACATCCCAGAAACTGTAAGCCAGGTAGTGGGAGTTGCTAAAGACCAAGCCAATCTCCGCAATGTGGCAACAACTATGGATGCTGTGCCGCGCAAGTCACCCCAAGGCGTCTCGGCAGTGATGTCTCGACTCGCCCATCACAAAACTTCATCAAGCAACGATTCCGGCAAAACTCCATCCCACCGAGAAGCCGCCCACATGGTCAGAACCTCCGTGTGTGCTGGTACTGCTGGATGTAGCACGCGATCGATGGCTAGATCCATAGTCACAAGCCTGTACGCACGCGTGCCGAGTGTTGTATGATAACGTTGCTTAAACTCACGTACGTGCTGCGTGGAGAAGCCAGTGACGCCGACGCCATACATTGCTGTAGCACCAAACGCAGGTCGCAACATCGGCTGAATTGGCCCGCCAACCCTGCGAAGGTTGAGAAGTCATCTGGCGCGCTTGGTACCTCTTTCAGACGATCCTTCCTGACGCGCTGGACTACCACCCCCCGGATGGCCGCACAATGTAATCAATGCCAAGATTCCGCGCCACACGTGGCATTAAGGCCTGTGGGAGATCTGGCGCACGGGACACAACCTCTTCTGCCAGCTCAGGATCCGCAGTAAGGAGAAACAACTTCTTAGGATCCGAAGGCACAGGTAACCCACCAGCCCGGAGTGGCCGAATTAAGTCGGTAGCAGCCTTGGGGGCACATTCCAGCACAAAACGCAAGGTGTCAAGAACATTAAACTGAACATCATCAGCCACGATTCCAAAGAATGCGAGTGCATGTTTCTGAGCTATGTTGTCCAAGTCAAGGATCAGCCTAACTCTCATAAGCAAGCCAGCAATGCCACATCCAGCAACAGTAGTTTGCGTAGCCTGTGCCGTGCGCATTGGCATACCACCTACTGACACCAACCTAGGCCCACGATATAGCCCGATCAAGAAACGCAGCAAAACCAAAGTGAAGTCTAACTTGGTAGCCCTTTGCAAGTAGAACATGATGCAAAACATGCTCGAAGGCTTTAATGTCGAGGAGGAGACTGCAAGATACCCAGCCTCGTGCATGAGCAAGCTCAGAAAGGACAGCTTGCCGCCAGACACGGTGAATCGAAGGCCAGGTACTTCGAAAAGGTACGGATGATCATGTTCACGAGCATACTGCGACCCCCAAGACCGACGAAGTCACCTGGTGCAAGAGCGAACCGATGTCGAGAACACGGCAGCAGGTCGATCCCCAGACGCAGGCTTGGGGATGAGAGACAGTAAGATGTGGGCGAAAACTGGTGGCACAGAGCCCGTTCGCACTATGGCTCGCCATAACATCACAAGCACTTGGAGCGCTGAATCGGACAGCTGTGCAAGGTGCCAGGGGTGAATGTGGTCACAACCCACTGCCATGCGTTTCTTGTACTCTTTTGACATTTGTCGTAAGGTCGACGGAATTGGGAGGGCAAGCTGCTCCAACTGCTCGGGCGTAAACCAAAAAGTGTCTGAGGGGTCATATGCCATACCGACGCCCCAGACGCCATGCCAAAACTCATCACGGCAACGAACATGATGCTGCGGGGACCGATGGGGGCTTCTGAATCCAAGTCAGGGTCCACCTCGAAGAGTTGCCCAGACGGCTTCCCGCGGACAAACTTGTAAGCAGCTGCCGAACCCATTGACGCTTCGGCAAAAAACCCAATCACACCACTGCTCATGTCGACCCAACATGCAGGGGAGAAGGAGGAGGAGGAGGCGGAGGAGAAGGAGAAAGCGCCGAGGGCTCCAAAGGACGAAGAGAGACAGCCGCGTGCAGGGGGAGGGGTCGCCGCGGCAGAGAACCGAGGTAGAGGCGGAAGCGGGCGAGGTGCAGAGGAGGAGGAGGAGGAGGTGGAGGAGGAGGCGGAGGAGGCGGAGGAGGCGGAGGAGGAGGGACGACATAGAGCCGCGAGCAGGACGAGGCCGACGGGACTGAAGAGGAGCGCCGGCGCCGAAACGTTTGCGAACTGTTCAGGTGAATGCGCGCGGCGCTAAGGCGAGAGCCACATTTTGAAAACGAAAGAGGTAACCACATGTTGTAAACGAACCGCCCTCAATCCGTGAAGTCAACGCCACAAGGAGAGCCACAGTTCAAAGAACGCCTGTCATGCATCCGTGAAGGTCTTGCAAATGTGTCGAACGAACGCGCGCGGCGCTGAAGCGAAGGCCACAGTTTGAAAACGACCCGCCCCCCAACTGCGAAACTCTTGCGACATGTTAAACCGACTGTGCGCGGCGCTAAAATGGGAACCGCATTTTGAAACGAACCGCCCTCAATCCGTGAAGTTTTTGAAACTGCGCACGACTGCGCACAGAGCTTGAGCGAGATCGACAATTTAAAGACCAAGGACCCCCAATCCGTGAAGCTCGCGAGAGCCACATTTTGAAAACCACCTGTCACCCGCGAAACGTTTTTTGCAAATTGTTCAATCGAGTCTGCGCGGCGCTAAGGCGAGAGCCGCATTTTGAAAACGACCCGCCCTCCATCTGCGAAGCTGCTGCCAGCTTCGAAGCTTCAGTCTTATGAATGGCGAAGAAGTCTCAGGCAAAGCGCCTGGCCCGCACGTCCGATTGGCCTCGGGGTGCGACCAAAAGGAGTTATTCAGAAGGATCGGGAAACAGGAGGAGGAGGAGGAGTCCAACTCAGCTTTCCTGCTGGTCAAGACCGTTTGCGGCTGCTGGGAAAAAGTCTGGCTCGGGCTGGGGCCATACAAACATTGCTTTGACCCTGTCGTCAGTCCGTCTAGTGGGGCGGAGGAGGAGGAGTTGCTTGTGCATTCCCCACTGAACGCCCGCGGTCTCGACCTTCATACTCTGAGACCCCGCCACCCCGCGCGGGGCAATGAGCGAGAGCGAAAGCACTATAAATGAGGCATTACACCGTCGAAGAGGTCGTTGACACCCGCGAAGTCGAGGGAGCCCCCGAACGACCAGTCCAGGTTCGGCATGTTGCGACGGAGCCATTGACAGCAAGGGAAAAATTGCCGAACAACAAAAACAAGGCAACAAATTGCATGATGCCAGAAACACCGATGAGGAGGAAAGGGAAAAACATCGAGCGCAAGGCGCCCGCGCAATAAAAGAAGCGCCGCCGACCCGAAGAGACGTCGGAAAAGTGGAACAGCAGGATGATGACATTCATGAACAGCACGTGACCTGAACCTCTGTCTCCGTCAACCCGAAGATATATACGTCCAACACGGCCTAAGAACTCGCCCTCCGTGACCACACAGAACCTGTCGATCTACAGACTCAAGGGCCATCCATTCTGCTCGCATCGCTTCCTATGCTCGGGCAATCGTAGGGCCAGCAACCCACCGAATCACCCGAAAGAAAATGAAACTCTCGATGAAGAGGGCGAACCGCACCACGCTGCACTTCACAACGAAGCCCCCCCACCAGAAGCCGAGAAACAGCAGGTCCACGCGGAGGATGAGCCACAGCATGAAATCCGTGAGAAATGGCTGCCTCCAGCTCTGCCAGAGCACGTCGCACATGATCAAGACCACCCAACGCAGACGCGCTCGCTGGCGCACCCACCAAACTTGGACCATTGGGCTGAATATGAAAATCGCTACCGAGCGAACCAGCGCCAGCATCCAGAAAGCCGAGCGCCTGCAGCAACGTGTCGGTTGCAGTTTCTGCCGTACGAGTGAGACCACCGTGAGCTTCAGGAGAGAACATATCTCCACACTCAAACACCTTTTCATCCACAATCTCAATGTGTGCTTCCTCCGGAGGCTAAGCGCCGAGAAGCGCGCGACCATCCGTGCCAGGAACAGCTAGCGACGAGCAGGAGAACGCCGGTGCGTCGACGTTGTACGGGAACTGGGGATCTGCAGAAGACGTGCGCAACGTCGTGGACGTTCGGGCCGGCACGAGGAACTTCATGGATCGCCACCGTCTCCTTGCCAAGGGTCGTTACCGCCAGGTCCATTCCCCGGGCCAGGGCCACCACGCCGACACAGTCGAGAACCGCAGTGGCCACCACCAGGAACATCGTCGTGGGGGTCAGCAGGACCATCACCTCCACCATCAGCACCGTAGCCTCGAGGTGGGGCCAGCTCGGGAGCAAAAAGCCACAACCCAATCTCTTGGCGCCCATCGGAGTGTCGGTGTCCGCAATCAGCTGCCAAATGCGTCCGCAAGAAGCCCTCGATGCAGTTGAGGATGTGCAGCAGCCCGTCCCGATTGGTCGCGCTGATGGCAGGGCCCGTAGGATCCATGACGATATTCACCTTGAACCTCCCCTGCAATGATGCCGAGCCGAACGTGATGTGGGCGCAGACGCCTTGCAGGGTATGCCTCGGAACCCAGTGGAGCCGCCCCGCCAACACCATCGCTGCGAGGGGGGGGATAGGAGCAGTTGCCCCCATGAAGCTGCAGGGGCGGCAGGTCCCGGAGCCAAAAGCAGCTGAGGCGAAGGAGGAGGAGGAGGAGGAGGAGGAGGAGGAGGAAGAAGACGAAAAGGAGGGAACAGGAGGGAGCAGGAAGAGGAGAGGGAGTTCTGGGACCCGGCCGGTCCCGCCCAGCGACTGGGACGCCAGCGCGGTGCTGGCCCCGTTGGCGGCGATGTCCCCGAGGAGCACGGAGAGCCCGCCGCCCAGGGCCCACCGGACCGCCTCGCGGCCGCGGCCAGTGCTGAGTGGGCCCCTCCCCCAAGGCGGGGGGGCAGGAGCAGCCACCGGATACGGCTGAGTGTGTGTGATTTTGAAATAACAAAAAAAAAGGGGGAATATGGGGGCGGACCGTGTGGTGGTGTGGTGAATCGTCTGGCCAACTCCACCACCAGAATCATCACCACCCGAGGTGAGGGGGGCGAGGTGTGAGCGACGGTTGTGGGTTGTGGGGGCCCCACTTCCACACAATGGGACGCACAAGGACACACTAGTACTATGTGTCATCCTCGGAGGTGCCCGTCCGACCCGAACAAATAGTCCAACAGTATTGTAATATACCGTTTCCCGAGCAGCACGGCCAGAAGGGTACCGCCACGACGCATATGCTGTAAGATCTCTCGGCGCGCGCGTCGCCCCTGGGGGGGGCGAACGCACACACAAACACACACACACACACACATAGTCGCATTCTGTTGGGGTGGCGCCGACACACCACTCCCACCCCTCACATCCACCCCGCTCAACCACGCCACCCTGGCCCACGCCAGCCTCACCCACACCACAAGCCAGGAGGGCAGGAGCACCCCCCTCGCTGTCGTTGGAGAGAGAGAGAGAGAGAGAAACCACGGCGAGAGGCCTCTGCTCGTCCTCCTCGGCCTCCCGGGCGGGGGCCCCTCGCCGCGCCCCCCGGAAACCAGGAGGAGCTAGCGGGCCCAAAAGACCTCAAATGCGGCTACCAGCGGGCCCGGGAGACACACATCACACGCGCTCAACCGCGGCCACCAGCGGGCCCAAGAGACACGCCTCACACGCGCTCAAAATCGGCCATCAGTGGGCCCAGGAGACGCGCCTCACGCGCGCTCAACCGCGGCCACCAGTGGGCCCAAGAGACACGCCTCACACGCGCTCAAAAGCGGCCACTAGTGGGCCCAGGAGACACGCATCACACGCGCTCAAACGCAGCCACCAGTGGGCCCAGGAGACGCGCCTCACACGCGCTCAAATGCGGCCACCAGTTGGCCCAGGAGACGCGCCTCACGCGCTCAACCGCGGCCACTAGCGGGCCCAACAGACACGTCCCACACGCGCGTAAATGCGGCCACCAGTGGCCCCAGTAGGCACGCCTCACACGCGCTCAACCGCGGCCACCAGCGGGCCCAAGAGAAACGCCTCACACGCGCTCAAATGCGGCCACCAGTGGGCCCAGCAGACGCGCCTCACACGCGCTCAACCGCGGCCACCAGTGGGCCCAAAAGACACGCATTACACGCGCTGAAACGCGGCCACCAGTGGGCCCAGGAAACACGACTCACACGCGCTAAACCGCGACCACCAGTGGGCCCAAGAGACAGGCCCCACACGCGCTCAAATGCGGCCACCAGCGGGCCCGGGAGACGCGCCTCACGCGCTCAACCGCGGCCACTAGCGGGCCCAACAGACACGTCCCACACGCGCGTAAATGCGGCCACCAGTGGGCCCAGTAGACACGCCTCACACGCGCTCAACCGCGGCCGCCAGAGGGCCCAAGAGACACGCCTCACACGCGCTCAACTGCGGCCACCTGTGGGCCCAAGAGACACGCCTCACACGCGCTCGACCGCGGCCACCAGTGGGCCCAAGAGACACGCCTCACACGCGCTCAAATGTGGCCACCAGCGGGCCCAGGAGACACGCCTCATGCGCGCGCAGACCCGGCCACCAGCGGGCTCAGGAGGCACGCCTCACACGTGCTCAGATGTGGCCACCCATGAGCGCGGACAGCCACGCACGCGCACACGCGCGTCCACCTTTGGGCCCAAGAGACACGCCTCACACGCGCTCAAACGTGGTCACCAGTGGGCCCATGCAACACGCCCCACACATGCGCGAAAAAAACTGCCAGCAAGGGGCATAAGACGCACGCCGCACACGTGCACAAACGCGTTGGACAAGCGCGCGGTGACGCCCGCACGCACGGCCACGGTGGAATGGCCCAAAAGCCGCACCGCAGGTGCCCCTCGCCGAACGTGGCGGGACACCCCCCCCAACCGAGCGCGCGCGGCGCCCCTCCCAACCCTGGGCGGCGCACGCGCCCCCTCGCGCGCTCGCGCATGCAAAAAAGGGCGGACTGCGCGACGCCTCGCGCCCATCGCTTGGGCTCGCGTCGCCCCGCGCCGCTGCGCGTCGCGCGGCGCCCCCTCCCTTTCGCCCAAGCATGGGGCCTGAGGTGGGGGCGCCCGCCCCGATCAACGTTGCACGATGATCGCCCGCAACAAAAGCTGTGGTCTACAGGCTTTCTGGTAGATTCCATATTATACCCATATGGGCAAAATATGTATCACTTTGACGAGGAGGTGTTGCGCGAGCCGGTGTCTCTGCTCAAAACCGACTCGGGACTACAAACTCTTCAGGGATGTTTTCGCTTGTTTCTTACATATTTGAATACATCTGGCATTTGCTGGTGGTAAGCAGGCAGTCACAGAGGAGGACGGTCCAGCGAAGTCGAGCACGAACGGCAAGGATTTCTGTGTTATCGCCAACGCTGCGCCTCGAAGACAGCAGCCGAAAACACACACACACACAACAAACACAACC
>CAUYUJ010020215.1:97365-109865 GCA_963575745.1 Prorocentrum cordatum
TAGTAGTAGTAGTAGTGGCAGTAATATTAGTGGTTGTAGTAGTAGTAATCGTAGTAGTAATCGTAGTAGTAGTAGTAGTAGTAGTAGTAGTAGTAGTAGTACAGGCCGTCATGGGCGTCTTGAAGTGATCTTCGAGCGTGTGTGGTGTGAACTGGTTTGTCCGGCTGATCTGGTTGGTTGGCCTGGCTGCCTCGTGCGTCTTGGAAAAAAAAATTGCGTCTTTGGCTGGACTGGCTGGTCGGGTGGGTCAGCTTGGTCTAATTGGTTGGCCTGGCTACCTCGCGCGTTTTGGAATGATCCTTGAGTTTTTCTGCTGGCCTGGCAGGTCTGGTTGGTCTGGTTGGTTGCCCTGGCTGGCTCGGTTCGAACACGTAACGGCTCCATAAGAAAGGGCGTCGCACAAGATAACAAAAAGTATGTGGGGTTCCTCGGTAGTGTGATGTCTGGCTCTGGGGGCTCCGCCGCCCTGAGCCCTCTGGACTGCCTCACTTCGGGGCCAGGGCCGAGGGCACCCCACCAGCAGAAGGGCAGGACCAGTCAGCACCGGATCGGGGAGCCGGGTCGGATCAGAACGTGCGTCGGATCGGGCCGCATGGGCACGCAGTCGGGATCGGGGTCGACCGCACCAGGATGCCCAACAGGCTCCATGCAAGCACCTGTCCGCATCGAACTGTCGGGGTATCGGAATCGAGTCGGATCGGGCTGGCCAGAAACCCAGACGTGCGATGTCCTGACCTTTTTCTGTACGGGGTCCCCAGGGCTGGTTTCTCTTCCCGAGGCCTCTTACTGACGGTCTCAAGGCCCGGCGAGGGACCCCGGGGCCCTCCCAGCCGTTAACTAACAAAAACCTCCCGTTGCGATTTTCGCCAGGACGCGAGGATGTCTGGGAGTCGATCTCGCATCGCATCGGTCGGATCGACATGGATCCTGGGCAGCGGTCCCCCCCCCCCCCGACAGGGGGTCAGCGGCCCCCCCCCCTGGAAGCGGGCAGCTGCCCTGGGCCACGCGCCGAGGTCGCCGACGCTTCGGCACGGGGCAGAGTGTCCAGAACCCCGCTGCCGCCCGCATAACGTCGCCAGCGCACCACCGCCGCATCGGCGGCGCGGCGCGACCTTTCGGGACCCCAGCCTGCGACTCCAGATCGAGATGTCGAGGTGTGCGGGCGTTCTCGCCGGCGCCTCGGCGCTCCTGCGCCTCGCCACGACGGGCGGGCCTGGGGGGTGCCCCCGGAGCGCCCCGAACGGCCGCGGGAGGGCCGAGTTGTGACCCGAGAGCCAGGGAGCGACGTCCGGGGGGGCCCCGTGCGGGGAGCCTCCAACCAGGTCGGGTGCGCCGCAGAAGCGAGTGTTCCAGAAGCCGCCACCACCACCACCACCACCACCCCTGAGCCGAGCATCCAGAAGGACGCGTGGGCAGAAGAGCGCGCGATTGGCAACTCTTCGGGAAAAGACGAGAGGCGAGACGGAAAACGGAGCGCTTCACGACTGTGAAGCAGGAAAATGGGGCGCCCGACTGTGAAGCAGAAGAAGGCAGAAGCCCTGGGTCCACAAATGTTGACCTGGCTGTTCCTTTCATCCCCCACCACAACAGAGCTCCAAGTCGGCTCAATGAAGCGGGCCTGAAAGCCCTGAGCCTGCGGCATCAAGGGCGCAGCCGAGAATGTGCGAAACAGACTGCGGGAGGGAAGGAAAATAAGAAAAACTCCAACCAATTCAGGAACCGATCCCAAACCTAAAGATATTGACATGTCGTGAGGATGTGTTTATACTGCCGCCGGCATTACCCCGAGGGTGGAGGTTTTAGGTCGGCGATTCAGGGCAGCCCCGCATACTGCAGTGGGGTCGCACACAGCATGAGCATGTGCAGAGGCATCAGCGTCATCACATTCTAGAGTACTCCTCCTCTTCCTCCTCCTCCTCCTCCTCCTCCTCCTCCTCCTCCTCCTCCTCCTCCTCCTCCTCCTCATTATCATCCTCCTCCTTCTCCTCATCATCCTCCTCCTGGGGGGCCTCGATGGCCATGTACACGAAGGTGTTGATGAGAGCGAAGGAGTGTACCTGCGAACGGGAGGCACTGGCAGACAGGATGAGGAGGAGCATAAGGAGGAGGAGGAGGAGGAGGAGGAGGAGGAGGAGGAGGAGGGAGGTAGCGAGCGAGCGAGCGTGCCACGATGCAGTCGAATCAATAGCACCACACACCGAGTGGGGACAGCGGGAGGGTGGGCTGAGAAGCCAACCCTCCTGCAAGACTGGCACTGCGTGGCAGTGCAGAGGGGGCCCAAAGAGCAACCGTCAGGTTGACGGCCACAAGGCTCCCAGCACGAGCGCGCGGCCATTAAAATGATGGCCATGCACATGCATAGAGGGTGCGACACCCTAGTCAGAACTGTCTTCGTCACCGCGGGCAGCGACGGCGTAGCAGCGCGCCGCGGACCCGCGGGGACGGAGGGGCCAGGCACATCACCGAGCCCCCGCACACAAGGGCCGCAGGCGGCCGCAACAGGGCCCCCAAGAGGCCCAAGGACAGGCGGAGGGGGCACCTGCTGAGAGACATTTCCAGAGGGCTCAAGTCGCACACCTGTCCTGGGGTGCAGTCCCAGGGCATTCCGCAGCAGCCGAGCGCGTGTGGCCAGGGTGTTCTTATTCAGCGACACACCGCCACACTGGTGCTCTAATGTTTTGCAATGCCCGTCTGGCAAGACAACATAGGATGCACAGGCTGGACATATAACGACACGATCGTGCCTGACAGGCACGTGCCGAAAAACTTCAAAAACTTCCAACCCAGGCTGCCTGCACCCTTCGTGGACCACGGACCCCGCGGCCCCACAGGACCCACACGGCCCCAGGACGCTCGAAACAGAACCGCCACTGAAAGGTGCAGGCTGGCAAATGAAAGGGGTCGCCTCGGAGGGCAGCTGGGAAAAATCGTCAGCTCGCCACCTCTGCACATGCGTGGGTTGACGCCTCCCACTGGCCCCGCTGAGCAGCCCCTTGAGGGTCACATCGGTAGTGCCTGAGATGTTACACGCACGGCACCTCCACTCCGATCGCCCAAGGATACAAAACCAGATCATTATTGACAACTTGACGAGAGATTGTCTCGGCGCCCTCACTATGTGAACACACTATCTGGACAGCGCTCGACAGAAACCTCCATCTGAGCTTGCATTGCCTGGGATGCTGGCGCTCGGCGTCGACCGCAACTCGGGCATTCTGGTGCTCCTGAACCCCGAGCCTGGCAAAGAAATCAGCCCAGGAATTGCCGAGGAAATTTAAAGGCGGCTGATCCAGCACATCTTCAAGCGAACGGTGAGCCTTGACCCGCGCGAACGACAGCGGCGCCCCGCCAGAATGGCGCAACTGGACAATTCGGCGCCAGACGTCAGCGCGGGGGCTCTGGGCGCCGGCAAGGCCAGGGTGCCAGGTACGCCCTTCCTTAACAAAACTTCAACGGTCGCCGAAAATGGCCCCGAGCTGGGGAGCGACCTGCAACGCGTAAAAACCAACGCGCGCCTCGGCACGAGGCGCCGACCGGCGCCCAGGCAAGGGCCCGCACGCGGCCCCGACGGGGAAGCCCGAGTCCGACAGCTCGACGACAGCCCAGCCACACCTTCGGAGCTCAGGGCTCGCGTTCGCGGGCCCGGATCCGCTGGCGCACGGCCGACTGCCCCGCGGCAGGCGAGCTGCCCCCCAGTGGGGCACCGGACAAGCGGGCGGCGGGGGCGAAACCTTGCCGGGGCGATACGGCAAGCCACAGGCGAGCTCAAGCGCGCCCCAATCGGGTTCGCCAAGACCTTTGTCCCCGAGGCCTCTCAGACACTCCCTGCGCTCCGAAATCTCAGGATCCAACGGCTCAAGGTCGGGGTCTTTTGAGGGCCTCGAATAAACATCGCAATCAAAAACTGGCGCCCAAGGGCCCCTCGTGCCCCAGAGAAACACGGCTCGCAGGCCTCAGATTCACGATAACAAGCCATATTCTTCCTGGCAGGGGGCCACAGAGCAGACCGCAGGAGGCACCTGGCACCGCCTCTGCGGACGGGGCACTTCACGGCGAAGATCGCAGCCCGCAATGCTCGCCGCCATACCACCTTCAGAAAATTGTTGTCGCCTGGGATACGAATCAATATTCGAATCATATGCCACCGACCCGCGCCCTCACGCAGCATCATAAAAGCACGCGGCTGCGCAACCAAAGACATGACGTTGTCCCGAATCAAAGCCGCAATCAAACCCGCATACCTACAGACCAACCCAATCGTGCTGTCAAATATATGGTCGTAGAGCCCGTTCGCCTACGTGGCCAGCCACGCGGCGACGCTAGCACTCTGCCGCGCACCAACGAAGAGCCCAGCAAGACTTCGGAGTTCGGCAAACGCGGCGGGGCCGACCCCGCGGGAGCCCGCGCCGCGCGCAGCTGCTGGGAGCAGGCCCGCGCGCCACAAAGCGCGCACCTTGCCATGAGAAGCGCGACCTGGAGCCTTCAAGCGAGACTCGCGCACTAACACAGCTGCCATGCGCTTCCGTTCTTGTAGCCCACGTGGCCCGCTGCCTACCAACTCGCGCCAACTTTTGCGCGCGCGACTGGAAACCTGGAGCGTCAGCGCCCGCGCGAAACGTGAGATGGGCCGCCTCGCCCTCTGCGAGCTGGCAAAGCATCTTGACTTGTCAATTTGAACGATAAGACCAGATGGTACAACTCCATTCGCGAACCATTTGACTGCCAGAAATAAAGAGGCTGCTTGACTCCAATTATTCCCAGTCCACTGGAAGCGAACGTCGTCCATGAGCGCACGAGGACCGACATCGGTAAACCTCCTCCTCGCACTGGCAAGGACGCTGAACAGCAACAGCTGGACCATCGCACCAGCATGACGGCAGCCCACCAGGATCCCTCGACATGACCGACAGGTGGTCGATCGTGGTCCAGGCGCCCTAATGCTCCGCGGTGCATGGCACGTCGAGAGTAGCACACGTGCCAACCTCGCGGGGACATGTAGCTGTCGGGCGTGGTCGAGCAAAACATGGAGCCGATAGGTTCCGAAACGCTTGCAGGCGTCAATGAGAATGCTGACCGCACCATGCCCGCGCGACGCCGCCACCTTCGCCGCCCGGCCGCGCCGCAAAGCCGCGCCCGTAGATGCGGCGCCAGCCCTGGCACCCCAGCACGAAACTGACGCGTTCCGAAGCTCCCGAGCCTTGGAAACTGGCCTGCGGAGCCACCTCCACATTCTGATGAGTGCGCTGGTCAACGCAATAAGTCTGCGCCCGTCGCCTGGCTCGGGCAGTCGGGCGAAGATCGCGCCCAATCTGTCGCCGGGCCAACAGCACAGACTTCCGCATTTCATGAACGACTCACCAACGGCAATGAAACCAACATCTGGGAAGCGTTCGACAGCACGCGGCTGAAAGTTCACCCGCCTGAGCCCCGTCTGCAACTTGCCCGCGAATGGCGCGCCTGACCTTTCAAGCGCTCATGGCAGGCGACTGACCCCACTGCTGCACATCAGGCGGTCTCGGCAACTGCCCGCCGCCGCGAACGGTCCAGATATCCTTCCAGAAACCGAAGCATTCGCCCGCCATCTAATACGGCCGCGGGCGGGCATCTGCGTTATCTAGCACTTCTTGCAACGCCGCGCCCTTGGAGCATCGACGAGCAAGACGAACGCCAGCGGCAAAGCCTGCTGCGCCCACTGGCCCCATGAGGCAACGCCGACATGCGCGGCGGCGGCAGTGACGGCATCGACCTCGCGCGAGACAGCGCCCGCGGTGTCCTGGAAGCCACTCGAGCAGAACGCGCCGGCAACACCTGCAATCAAACGCTGCTCAGAAGCATCGACCAACTCAGATACCCTCTTGGCTTTGGAAAGACTTGCGAAGAAACCATGCAAATCCAACGCCAACTTTGCCACGGGCGCCCGTCCTCCGCCAGCCTCGCCGCCGCGCTGCCCGCGCAGACCAGTCAACGCGGGCATGAGACGAGGGGGAAATTGAGCGTAGTCGCGCGCAACATCCATGGTCCTCACAAGACAAGTAAGCATGCAAACGTAGTTCGCACGCATGCGTCTGAAGCATGTGCCCCGCACTTTGCAGGCCAAGAGCCTTCGCGGCGGCGACGTATGAATCGCCTGCAACTTCTTCCAGGTCCACTGAGCAGGCCCAGCCTCCCATGGCACAGTCTTCTGCGAACTGGCATGACAACATCAGGACGACTCAATAACTCATGCTCGACCCCACAAACAACTCCACCCCATGCCACGCGACAGCCAATGACTTCTCGTCGTGGGCGTCGGAGATGAGCTGCGCGACGTTACTCCACGTGGCACATGGCGGGCGCGGCGCGCATCCAGGTCTTGGAATGGCGTCGAGCTGTCTTGGCTCGGCTGGCACACGCGCGCCAAATAGCATGGCCCGAAAGGCCCATGCCCACCTTGACGGGGAGGCGGGGAAACGTCGCGACGTCATCGATGACCTCGCAGGTTCGCGCCCACTGGGCGAGTGAAGTGGACGCACAGGAATAATCCCGAGCGGCACCTGGCCTGGCAATAAAACACGCGGGCCCAGGAGCGCGGCAACATGGGCTATGCGCAGATTCCACCCATCCGAAAACAGAGGAGAGCGCCGGAGGAGGACGAAGAAGGAGGAAGAGGAGAAGGAGGAGGAGGAGGAGGAGCGGGGGAAAAGGGAAGAAGAGGAGCAACGCCAGGAACTACAGCCGTCGCGCAGAAATGAAATCTGCGGGCCCAACGGGCCAGAGGCGCGCTGAGATCTCCGGCAACTGGTCACACATATGTTTAGTGCGCGCGCGAAACGGCCCCCAGGGGGGCCCTGGACAGTAGCGCCCTGGCCAAGTCGGCTAAGAGATGACCCCCCCCTGGGCGCCGCCCTGCAGGCGCCCCAGAGCGCGCCAAGAAGATCCCAAGAAGCCCCCAAGACGGTCCAAGAGGGCCCCGAGTCGGCGTCCGATCCGCCCCAGACACCGAAGATAGCCTCCAGACGGCAGAAGACGCCTCCAAAGCCGCTCCAAGGAGCCCCCAAGAGGCCCCAGGAGGCCCCAAAGAAGCACAAATTATATACTTCCGCGGGCCTTTGAAACACGCAGGCCCCCCCGCCCCACTCGGCTTCCCAGCGCTCGAAGACGGCCCAAGATCGCTCCGAGACTGCCCAGGCGGCTTTAGACAAGACCCCGAAACGGCCCAAGAGGGCCCCAAGGACGGCCCAAGACTGCCAGGACGGCCCAAGAAGCTCCCAAGACGGCTCCAACAGGCGGCCCAGACAAGGGGGCACATCCCCAGCCATCGCGCCCCCCCCCCCCCCCCCCCCCCCAAGAAAAACCCACAGAAGCCCCCGAATAGCCCCCAAGAGCCAAGGAAGCCCCAACGGGACCAAAAAAATGCCCCCGACGAAGCCCCAAAGGGGCCCCCGAGAGGTTCCCAGCGGCGCCCGCGAGGCCCCAGGTGGCCAAAAAAATGCCGCCAAGAAGCCCCCGAGAGGCCCCCCCCAATGAACCCGAGACACCTCCAGATCCCCTTCCCCAAAACGTTCATCGTGCGCGGGCGGACCGAGGACCCCGCAATATTCGTCGTAGAGCGGAACGAATGAAGCCCCACCTCCGCGCAAAAACACCAGCGCGCCCCCCGAGACATCCCAGCGCGGCCGCGAACGGAGCCCAAACAAGCACCCAAATGGCCCAGCAGCGGAGCTTGGGTGACAAGCCCAACTCCGCGGGTGAAGAATCCAACTCACCACGGTGCCACATGCCCATGGCGGTCCCAAATCAAGCCTTCAAGAAACAACTACACAGGGACTGCTCCACCCCCAAGACTGCCGACGCGACGCCGCTGGAAAACGACCACCGCCCAACAGCGGAACTCGGGCCACGAATGCGCGGGCAGAGGCCAGCGACGCCACGAGATGGGCCGGCGGAGCGAGCGTAGCGATGAAACAAGTAAACCCACCCCGTCAAGCAGTAATTCTCGAGGCTCAGACCCACTTGACTTTAAGATACAGGCCGAGGGCAATCCTGTTTAGATACTCGCGCTTGGTCTTGGATATGGGCAACTTTCATGACACGCCCCATCCCATGCCACGGCGCGCCCTCGGCCAGGGCGAGGGCGCGGGCGGCCGCGAGGCGAGCTATTGCGGCGGGGGCAGGCGGCGGCGCGGGGGGGGGGGGGGGAAGTGGAGACGCCCACTCCTGCGCCGGCTGCGCCGTTCCGCCCCGCCCTGCCCGGGCGTCTGCTCGCGCCGCCGCCCCCCTCTCCCTCTCGCGCTGGACGCAGCAAAGGGCCGCCCACAGTAGCCGTCGTCGCGCCAGCAATGCCTCCCGCTCCACAATGGCCACCCGACGTCGTTCGGGTTTGCTGACTCGGGCGGCCCTGGCCGCGTCGCCTGCCACTCGATCAACGATAACACTGCCCCTCATCACCCAGCCGCGCCAAGCACCAGCGCGCACTTACTCCGCCCCCACATGAAACGGCAGCTTCATCGCGACGATGAATGACAGCGATCGCTGCTGCTCATGCAATTGTTGACCGATGGCGACCCTGAATGACGACCTCCGGGGTGGATTTATAGCTGCGACCGCCATCCTCTGCAGACCTCGCCACGCCCCGTTACGAAAACCAACGCTCCAGATGAACAGATCGCTGCTAGCTCGAAGGCGGTGATCTCTCCTTCGGGCACTGTCTGCACTCCTCCTGGTAACGGAACCATTGGAAAAGGCCCGACCGCGATGGCAAAGTTGACACGCACTGCCTACCCGACCCGCCGCGGTCGAACACCATGCGCGCCCAGCCCGCCAGAGGCCCCCACGGAAGCCAAAACTGGACGGTCGCGCGCACGCTGACCCAAACATCTTGGGCCGACATGGTCACCCACAAGACTGCCTCCTCACCAGAATTCGCCGTCCGCGGGCGCCGCCGCCCGCGCCCACCCTGCTGGGGTCACACCTCGGCTCCAGAAACACGCACGCGCATCATGATCCACCAACGCCTCTGGCACCAGAGGCTCTGACTCTTCGAACGCTCGTCACCCTTGATTGCGATTGCACAGCCAATTCCTGTGGACGTCGGACTCTGGAGTCAGCGCACATCGATCGCACGAGAAGCGAATACCGATATGGACTGCAAACTTTCTCTCATTGGTCCACAGTCCACACTCCGCCCACTGCCGCGGTTAGCATGAGCTCAGCAAATGGTCGACATTTGCATGCACACTGTAGGTTGTCGATGAAGCGCCTCAAGCTGATCGAAAGAAACCGCCGTCAAGACGGGCCCCATAGTAGCGCAGCTCGGCGGCAATTCGCCGCTGACGCAACGGCAAACTCAACTTAAATTGCCGAGGCAAATCATCCGCCGGCGCGCACAGAGCCTCATCGTCGAATTTACAAGCACGCGGCCCCTGTACATTGTCACTCGGCAGATCCCACTCCGATGGGCGTAAGAAGGTTCCTGCCTGCCTGCCGCAAATACGCCGCCACCGTAGAGACAGAACCTCAAAACCGTCGAGCTCTCTGCGACCCGGGAGCTCCTTCATCTGCTCGACCACCTGCGGCCAGACACGAGTTACACTTGCACGAATACTGGACACGGCGATCTACACCTGCAGCCAAGAAGCAAGATACTGCCAGGGCAGGACGAGCCCTGGTCCTGGGTCGGAACGCTCATCCCGAAACCCGATCGACGTCTCCGCGCGCCTCCCTCCACGAACTGCCCCCGCTGCTGCCCCGAACCACTTGCGGGGGGAAGGAGGGGGGGGGGCACCAAAAAAAAACGCCATCCATTTGGAAACCGCGCGCTGCCACAGCCCGGAGGCCGCCCTGGACCAAGACGACGAAGACGACGACGACGACGACGACGACGACGACGACGACGACGACGACGACGACGACGACGACGACGGCCCCTCCACCTGGCCCAAAGTCCCCCTGAACCCCGGCGGCCTCTGCCCGGGGGGCTGCTGGGGACCCGGAAGAACCGGCGAATTCTTCGCGCGAGATATCGTCACGCTCAACGGCGTACCTGGCCCGTGCGAGGAGGAGGACGGAGAGGTCGGGGGGGAACTTGGCCACCCCCCGCCCGCGTCGGCCCTGCCTGAGACCGACGCAGGCGAGGGCCCCACATCCACACAAGCAACTGCCACGCCCAGTGGCTTACTTGGACAGGAAGGCTCGGGGGGCCAGGGAAACAAGGGCAGACCCGGCGACGCCCCGCCCGCGCTGATCCTGCACGGGACTGGCGCCGGCCCTACCACACAATCAGTCACCGCGCTCAACGGCTGCAGGGGACCTGGGCCCGACGGGTCGGAGGATCGCGATGCCGGTCCCCCTCCCCCGCCTCCACATCGGGAGCCTCCCACCCTCGCCGCCGCACTACGGGGCTCGCGACGAAGATTTCCCGTCTCCGGAGCGGCGCGCGCTAGCGCCCCCCGCAGCGGCACTCCCGGACGGGGGCGAGGCGCCATCCCTGGCAGGGTCGAAGAGCCCCCCGTCGAAAGGCTGCGAGAATCAGGCAGACCTCTCCTAGGGGAGGCGGGCCTTCGGAGGCGGAGGCAGCCGATGAGTCCACAGGCGCCGCCACCAGGGCGGCGGCGGCAGCCTGCGACACGGGCGGCGCCCAGGACGGAGGGGCGCCGCGCGACCGTGACCTCTACGCCGTCTGGGCCCAGAGCACGCTGCTCGACTGCGCGCAGCCGTGGCCACGCAAACGCACGCGGCCCTTCTTGAGCAAGAAGGCCAGGCTCGACCGACACGCCTGGCTGGCCCAACCTGGCACCCGATGCCACGCCCGCGGGGGCCGGGTTCGCGCCGCCGCCGCAGCGCGCAGCGCTAGCCCGCGTGGGCACCGCGCGCTGCCACCCGGGCCCGGTCTTGGCCACACCCAGCTGCCGCCAAAATTACAGCAAAGCCTGGCTGGGGGCGGCTCCACAATGGACTACCAGGTGGTGTGCATTATGCACGAGGCAGCCCTCCGGGGTCCCGCTTTCCCTCCTTCCAGCGCTCTATTCACCCTCCATGCGCTGTTTCAGCGCCTGCAGCCCTGGCCTACGCCCTGGGTGTTGGCGCTCCTGCACTGGTTCTACTTGCCCATCATTTTCGGACTGCTGCCCTGGCGGCGCCCGCGGGTGCGCCCCGGCCCCGGCCTCGGCTGCTGCTGTGGCTCCACCGCCTTGGCCGGCCGCTCCGGCCCGCTCGACCTGGAACTCTTCCGCGTCCGAATGCTTCCCCTTCTCTTGCATGCCGGGCAATTCGCTTTTCGGTGCCCCCGTTTGGCCTCACGCTGGCGCGGATTGCGCCCGCCTCGCCGCCGGCGAAAAAAAGTTGCCGTAGCCTGTCCTGCACGCTCAATACGTGTTGATGTTGCAAACTCACCCGAGTTAGCATGTTGAAGCCCTGACTTGGCCACGCGCACGCGGCTTCTTGCCGTGATCTTCGCATGCCGAATTCTACTGCCCATGTTCACTCCCACATATACAGACTGAAAAGCCGCCGAAATCGGAACACCTCTGCGCTCGAGAATTCAAGCCACCAACATGGCATCTGCACGTGACAAACATGCGACCAAACTCTTGGCCACACAAAATTCAAAGATACCTTGCGGAACTCTGCCAAGGTGTCAGTGCTGCCCACCAGTCATGCCCCCTCGCACTTGCTTCATCGACCCCCCCGCTCCTTGCATCATATCATCGATCCAGATACTTTCAGACATCCTCGGACGCATGAAACAAAGCTGCTGCAGCACGAAGTAGGCGAAGCACCTGCCGACGCGAGCGCACTTGCGCACAACTTCTACAATGCTCCTGGATAACTGAAACAGGGAGAGAATAAGGGTTTAACTGGGGCCATACCCGCGGGCAGACGCATGCCTTTACTTCCAAGGAAAGCGCCACTGGGGAAACATCCAATTTGCAGCCGTGCCCGCTAGCACTGGCATATCGATATTATCATACAAAGATTCAATACCAAATGATATCAATGAGGGTTTCACCTGGTACCAAATAACTACGCCCATAGACCTCCGAACACCTCGGACGAAGGCCTTTTATCAAGGCACATTTCCCTGTCCCTGCCGCGCCCCACCTCGGAACCGACTCGGCCGCCCACAGACGCATCCGATCTGCTCTCGCCACGCTCCACAAACAGCTGATCATCGACATCAATCCTATCACTCGGTCCCCATCCAGACTTCGCCCCAGGAACCGACCCACCAACCCACCACTATCATCGAGTGCCAAGGCCATGCAAGGCCCTGTTTACTGGAAGGAGATACAACCAGCAAAAATTGTTCCTGTCCAGCGTCTGGTAATCTTTCAAACTCACGGGGGAATACTGATCGCAACCCAAGCCTGCAAGAGGCTTCATAATTGCCAACGCTCGCATCAGGTCAGAAACAGTGAGGAGTTCCATCTGCTCCACCTGGGCTAACTCACGTACTGCGTCCATCGTTCGCACGTATGTCTCCAGGTCCAGAGTCTCCGACTTCCACAGCTTGCGGTACCTCT
>CAUYUJ010020215.1:114865-146309 GCA_963575745.1 Prorocentrum cordatum
GACCGCCGCGAAAAAGCCCTTGCAGAACATGTGGTGGTCCTCCGCGATGACGTCCCTGTCCCAGCCGTCCACCAGGGGGTGCATGGTCAGCGCGAGCGTGGTGGAGTAGGAGGAGTAGCAAAAGTGGTGGCCGACCTGGGGAGGCTGGAGCCGGGGAGACTCGGCAACACTGACCGCACATAAGCACATCAGGATTCTACCCTCCGCTTTCCCTCCCTTCCTCCTACCCTCCAACTGCTAATCCTAATCACCATCATCATCTTCGTCAGCATCATCATCATCATCATCATCATCATCATCATCATCATCATCATCATCATCATCAGCATCATCATCATCATCATCAGCAGCAGCAGCAGCATCATATCATCATCATCCACATCATCATCAGCAGCAGCATCGCTCATCATCATCATCATCATCATCATCATCATCATCATCATCATCATCACAACATCATCATCATCATCATCATCATCATCATCATCATCATCAGCATCAGCATCATCATCATCATCATCATCATCATCATCATCGTCATCATCATAATCACCATCGTCATCATCGTCATCATCATCAGCATCGGCATCAGCACCATCACCACCACCACCGTCCTCATCATCACCACCATCGTCGTATTCATCATCGTCACCATCATCATCATCATCATCATCATCATCATCATCATCAGCATCATCATCAGCATCATCCGTATCATCATCATCATCATCATCATCATCATCATCATCATCATCATCATCATCATCATAATCAAAATCATCATCATCATCATCATCATCATCATCATCATCGTCAGCATCGTTATCATCATCATCAGCAGCATCATCAGCACCACCACCATCATCATCATCAGCATCATCATCACCATACACAGCATCGTCGTTACCATTATCAACATCAAAAGGGGAATCCCCATAATCGTAATAATCGTCATCATCGTCACCGCAATCGTAATCGGCAACGTCGTCCATCATCATCATCATCATCATCAGCAGCAGCAGCAGCATCATCATCATCATCATCATCATCATCATCATCAGCAGCAGCAGCAGCAGCATCATCAGCATCTGCATCCGCATCATCATCATCAGCACCACCACCACCACCATCATCACCATCATCACCATCGTCGTATTCATCATCGTCACCACCGTCGCCATCATCATCATCATCATCATCGTCATCATCATCAGCAGCAGCATCATCATATCATCACCATCATCATCAGCAGCACCATCCTTACTATCATCACAATCATCATACACAACATCGTCGTTACCATTATCAGCATCACAGTGGAAATCGCCATAATCGTAATAATCGTCATCATCGTCGCCGTCCATCACCATCATCATCAGAAGCATCAGCAGCAGCAGCAGCATCATCCTCATCCTCATCTTCTTTTCGTCGTCGTCCTCATCATCCGTATCAGCATCATCAACAGCATAATCATCATTATCATCAGCAGCAGCAGCATCAACATCTTCTTCATCGCCACAATCATCATCACCACCACAACACTAAGCATCATCATCATCATCATCATCATCATCATCACCCTCCCCCCTATCACATCACCATCACCATCGTCATCACCATCATAATCATCATCAACACTACCATCATTATCAACCCTCCTCCTCCCTAGTCATCCTCCTCCCCCAACATCGGGCCCCTCAAGATCGGGTTCCGACAAGAACTCCAGGGCGGGCCCAGCCATGGCGACGAGGGCCCGGTCCAGGACGCCCAGAAATCGAGAAGGCGTTGAAGACTGCCTCCTCCTCCTCCTCCTCCTCCTCCTGCTCATCCTCCTCCTCCTCATCCTCCTTTTCCTGCCCCTCCTCCGACTCCTCCTCCTCCTCCGCCTCCATCCCTTTTCTCTTTTCCTTGAAAATAATTCCTCCCTGTCTCACCACCAGACGTGTCGGTAGAGTGGGCCGGACGTTTCACATTTCCGCACTATGATCCTGAATATTGAAATTTGCATCAGCTTTGAAAATGTGAAAATGGAGAGCAGGTGGTTTTCAGAGTGTGGCTCTCGCCTCACCGCTGCGCACATTCGTCTTAGAAGCTCGCAACAGCTTCAAGGGGGTGGTTTTCAAAATGTGGCATTCGCTTTAGCACCGCGCACATTCGTCTTGAAAGTTTGAATCAGCTTGGTGGATGGAGGACGACTGGCTTTCAAAATGCGGCTCTCGCTCTAGCGCCGCGTCAAAAGTTTGCAACAGCTGCAAGGATGCAGGGCAGGTCTTTTTGTCAATATGCAGCGCTCGAATGTTGATTCACGGTGTTGACGTCCCGGGAACAATGTCCTGAGACGATTTCCGATTGCCAGGACGCAACATTCGCGACGATTCGCGGCGTTGGAGTCCAGAGAACTGCATCTTGGCACGATTGGGGGCTCGAGGGTTCATTGCAACATCGCTGATGCGTATTCAGTTTTTTAACTTGTCTTCCTCCTCATAGTTTCCCTCCTCCTCCTCATCATCATCATCATCAGCATCATCATCAGCAGCAACATCATCCTCCTCCATTTCCTCCTCTTCCTCCTCCTCCTCCACCCACCTCCTCCTCCTCCTCCTCCTCCTCCTCCTCCTCCTCCTCCTCCTCCTCCTCCCTCCTCCTCCTCCTCCTCCTCCTCCTCCTCCTCCTCTCCTCCTCCTCCTCCCCCCCCTCCCTCCTCCCTCCTCTCTCCTCTCTCCTCCTTTCCATCCTCCCTCCTCCCCCCCCTCCTCTCTCCTCTCGGTTCCCTCCTCCCTCCTCCCTCCTCTTTCCCTCCTCCTCTTCCTCCTCCCTCCTCCCCCCTCCCTCCTCCCTCTTCCCTCCTTCCCTCTACCCTCCCCCCCCCCCGCCCTCGTCACGGCGGAAGCAGGCGGATGCAGGCGTCCGCGCCGCCCGTCCCAAACAGCAGAAAGCTCAGGCCTCTTGGTCTTGAGCCTGAACAGACAAAACCAGGCCACACCTGGACAAGGGCGGGGAAGCGCCCAGCTTCTCCTGCCAAAACCATCAGCCAACTCAGGGAAGTTAGCTGGCTTCTCCCCCAGTGACCTGGACGCCCTTGTGAGACCACCGAATGAAGGCAACCAGGTCCGAGGGGGCGGGGGGGAACGATGGCACGTGACCGCCCACCCTTTGGTACTGCCGAGCCCAACTGGGGGAATTCTCGCTGGCGAACCTCGACCTCTGTTGTTTGAAGTCGTTGTTGGGCGGACGGCCCGAGCACAACGAAGTAAGGAAGGCCACGCCTGACCAGGCGCACCCTGCGCATTTGAGACGCGCAACCACCCACCCGCTACTCCCCGCCCGACTTTCACCAGCGGCGGAAACCTTAGCCTTGCAGAAACTGTGACATTTCAGGCGGGCGAGGAGAATGAGCTCAGACAGTTGCTCTGGACCCCCCGGAGCAGCCTCCCAGGTGTCCGAAACATAATAGTGCACGGCCAACACGGAGCCTCCAGGATTCCAAGATGCCAGACCATGCCGCTCAGTCTTTCCAGCCTGGCTAAAAGTGCGCATCCTGTTGGTCGGTTCGGGTTCCGCGTCTCGCGCCCCGCCGCGCACGGGAAAACCAGAAAAGCCCGCCCAACCTCGATCAGCAATTTCAACGTTTTGAACCGCCCCCCGCCAAGCTCTGCCCTGCTGCAAAGTTCGGCTCGCGCCGAGAGCCTGGACATCCTGTGCAGGCAGAGGGTGGACCTCAGCTCTTCCCCTGGCATAGCGGCCTGCGCGATCGTTGCCGAGACGCCGCGGATCACGGCATACATCGGCGGCGGCCGCACTGCCCCAAGGTCTCCTAGCCCGCAGCCCATCCCCAAAAGGCTTGCCGAACCTGACTCCAAACGCGGCCCCCCGGGCCATGAAAGGAGCAGCTCTTGACCGTCCCAGGCACACCCGGGAGTCCCCAAGCAATCATTGCAAATCTGAAATGTCTGAAACTGGATAAAAACAAGTTTTGCCGCCATTTTGCAGGCGTAATCCTCGACGCCCCTAGCTTGCTGCAGAGGGAACGCGTCGTAAGGGACAGGTCCGAAGGCAGCACAAACGACCCCTCTAAATCCGCTGACTTGAACCGGGCCCCACCCTGTTCTGCGTTCAACCTCGCACGCCGGGTTCATTGCGTGGCCATCCGAGAAGACGAGCCCTTGGAGTTTGCCTGGGGCGGGCTTGTTGACCGGAAAAGCAAGGCACTGGTCCGAGAGCAAGGGCAAAGAAATCAGCCCGTGGGTCGCGGGGGCCCTTCCGCTGCAATGATCCTGCCACTGCAAATCGGCCTGCCGCGCAGCGTGTCGGGCAAGAGGAAACAAATGCTCACGGCGGTCTCAATCGAAAGCCTCGCAGCAGAATCGCCCTCGAAAAAAGGCGCCCGGCGCGGGCAAGCAAAGCTGGCACAGCTCGCCCTCAGCCAGTCATCGCCCCTCAAGCCTGGCCCGGGCCCAGGTGCCTTGAGCAAACGCGTTCATACCACAGGCCCGGCACTGCCCAGTCCAAATCTCAGACGTCTTCCCACTCATGAGCCCAAGGGCCCCCTTCCACAAGAAAGTGACCTACACCAGACAGTATCGCACTTAAGTCTAGACTGGAAGGCCCGCTTGTCGGCCCAATGTCCTGCACCGCCCCCAGGGCGCCATCGCCAGCAAGTCGATAATCGAAACCTGACTGCCCTGAACCAATCTGGCCGATAGAGGTCCCCAAGCAATCTCAGCCCGCGCGAGCAGGCACACGCGCGCCGGGGGCGCGGCGACGCGCCATGGGCGCATAGTCTTCCAGATGTCGCCCGGCGCCGTTTTTTACACCCCCCCCCAAAAAAAAAAACTATTGCACATCAAAGCCTGGGGTGCCGCCCCAGATTGCCCTGCACCACTGGAAAACAACACTGCTGTGATAGACCACGCACGGGCCGACCTGGGCCCCCATCGACAACGACGCGAGCCTGAACTACAGTAGCGCCCCAGACTTGCCCCTGCGCGCACTCCTGGTTGCAGCGAACCTCACACTGTGAACCTGCCATGGGCGAGCCCAGCCACCGCGGGGCCCCAGAGACCGTAAGCCAGAGGGCCCTCGCGTTGAGGATTGCCCACCAAGCCGCCGCGTTCTGGAGTCTCAAAACACGCTTAGATTTCTTACCAACCTTAATCCACGCCCCCCCGGCAGCAAGGCCCCTGCGAACCCCCGCGGCAACAGCATCGCACCCCAAAGTTCTGACAAACGCGCGGCGCTTAAAGCCGAACTCAGCCAGTTTCTGATCCAACCTCTGCTGCAACAACCTGGAAAACGCCAAATAGTTGACTTTATGGCACGGGAGAATCAGCTTCAGCTCGGCAAATCCTTCCTTCATCATGACTGCTGACGCTGCCGCGCCAACGCCTTGGACGAACCCCGCGTCGATTGCATTCCTGGCGATAAGCGAAGGGCGCGACGAAGTCACTGCAACCAACAACCTACATAGCACCACCGCAGCCAGAATCGCGGCCAACCTGCAGCCCGCCAAGACCGCGCCCGTGACCTCGAACAGCGAGGGCACCGCGCCTTGAAGAGATAGCACGCGCGCCTGCATAGAGAATGGCAACGGCCCTGGTCAGGCACGCGCGCGGCCCTGTCGCCTGGGCCCCGTTGAACAGGATCGACGAGGCAACTCTCTCGTCAGACTGGTCCAGATCCCCGAGCCACGCCGCGCGATCAAACCCCTTGAACTTGGCAAACTCATTCGTCGTGGCACGCTGCCAACTGGCTCTATCACATTACTTTTCCTGGCACCACAGAAAAAATACTCACTGCGTGGAGCTCCCCATATGCCCATCTCATGTTTTATGTCATGCCATAGCGAAAGTATGTTCATGAGCGCTTGACTATAATAGCGCGTCCACGTGGGCGACAGGGCCGACGAAGACGAGTGTATCCGAATGCGAGTGAGTGAGTATCAATCAGAATGAACTTTGAATATGACTGAATATGAACCTCCCATTCATTCCCCCTCCTCAATATTCTGGCCGCGAACGGGCCCGTGCCCCACCCCCTGGCGGCTCTTTTTAGGGCTGCTGAAACCAGCGCCCCGCCTGAGACACCCTCACAAACTGCTCTGAACGCAAACGAATCCGCCCACCAAAACAGCCAAACCGCCTGAGACATCCCCACAAACTGGCCGCGAACGGGCTCGCGAACACACCCCTGGCGGTTCCATTTAGGGGCGTTGAAACCAGCGCCCCGCATGAGACACCCTCGAAAACTGCTTTAAAACGCAAACGAGTCCGCCCACCAAAACAGCCAAACCGCCTGAGACACCCCCACAACCTGGCCACGAACGGGCACTTGAAAACACACCTTGCGGCTCCCCCCAGGGGTGCTGAAACCAGCGCCCCGCCTGAGACATCCTCACAAACTGCTTAAAACGCAAACGACTCTGCCCACCAAAACAGCCAAACCGCCTGAGACATCCCCACAAACTGGCCGCGAACGGGCCCGTGAAAACACCCCTGGCGGCCCCCCTTGGAAGTGCTGAAACCAGCGCCCCGCCTGAGACACCCTCACAAACTGCTCTAAACGCAAACGAGTCTGCCCACCAAAACAGCCAAACCGCATGAGACATCCCCACAAACTGGCCGCGAACGGGCTCGTGAACACACCCCTGGTGGCTCCTTTCTTTTAGGGGCGCTGAAACCAGCGCCCCGCCTGAGACATCCTCACAAACTGTTCTAAACGCAAGCGAGTCTGCCCACCAAAACAGCCAAACCGCATGAGACACCCCGACAAACTGGCCGCAAACGGGCCGTGAAAACACCCCTGGCGGCTCCCCTTAGAGGCGCTGAGGGGAGAAAAAAAGAGAGGATGAACTATTAATATACATGTATATATATTAATAATAATAATAATAATAATAATAATAATAATAATAATAATAATAATAATAATAATAATAATATATATATATATAATATATATTTATATATATAATGTATAATATATATATATATGCATTTAAAAAAAAAAAAAAAAAAAAAAAAAAAAAAAAAAAAAAAAAAAAAAAAAAAAAAAAAAAAAAAAAAAAAAAAAAAAAAAAAAAAAAAAAAAAAAAAAAACTCCTGGCGGCTCCCCTTAGGGGTGCTGAAACCAGCGCCCCGCCCGAGACACCCTCGCAAACTGCTCTAAACGCAAACGGGCCTGCCCACCAAAACAACCAAACCGCCTGGGACATCCCCACAAACTGGCCGCGAACGGGCCCGTGGAAACACCCTTTGGCGGCCCCCCTTAGGGGTGCTGAAACCAGCGCCCCGCCTGGGACATCCTCACAAACTGCTCTAAACGCAAGCGAGTACGTCTGGGTATGAGTAAGTCTGAGAATGAGTAAGTCTGTGCATGAGTAAGTCTGTGTATGTGTAGATCTGGGTATGGGTAAATCTGAGTATGAGTAGGTCTGAGTATGAGTAGGTCTGAGTATGAGTAAGTCTGCGCATGAGTAAGTCTGGGGATTAGTAAGTCGGAGTATGAGTGAGTCTGTGTATGAGTACGTATGGGTATGAATAAATCTGAGTATGAGTAAGTATGTGCATGAGTAAGTATGTGTTCTGGGTGTGTTTTTGTTCTCTGGAGTCGGCGGCGTCCAAGAAATAACAAGAACCCCATCTTAGGAGATGGGGAAAAAACGGAGCCGCATGGTCGCGCTACCAAGATCTAGCCCCCACCTGTCTCACACTCGCCCCAGCCCTCAATATACTGACCATAAGAGCTACAGGGCACAATCCAGCGCCGTCAGGCTTGCCACGTGAGCCCGCCAAGGGCAGCGCATTCCCTCGGGAGAGACGGCTTCCGATCCCAGAACATCATCAGGTCAATCAGTCTCGCCAAGAAGGATTCGGGTAACGACGGCCAACTTCAGGGGTTCAGGCAATCGACTCCAAGACCCGCATCATGCTTAAATGTATTCAATGCCCGGCGAAGCACTTGCCCATCAGGACGAAGGAGAGGCCGGGAATGGTCGGCCAACTGATGCTGCTGGTTCCTGAAAGGACTGTCACGACGATTCCAATAATTGCCCCTCTCCTCTCTGAGGGCCTCGACGGCCCGGCCCCCCTGCAACCGCCGGCTTTCGGGCCCAAGCGGCCCTGCAATCGGCTCTCTCATTAGAGAAAGCATGCGCTGCATTGCCGCCCTTAGCCACCGACTCCTGCGCCCACGATGCACACGTGGCCCACCACTCGCTCGAATAATCGCGCAACGAGCTCCTCATGAATCGATGTAGCACGCGACCACAGAAATCCCGGCTTCGTACCATCCGATACTTCAATCATGCCGATCGCTTCGGGCATGCTCGGAGCGAGGCACAAAAACATGAGACCCAAAACGTGCTGGTCCAGGTGCAAAGGAGAATGGCGCAACGCCACCCGCAGCCTGGAACTTGCCATGCGAGCTCCTCCCTGTGAGGCTGTGCCGAGCAGCGAGACAACGGATCTCCGCGAGCGCAACTGGGCCGTGGAATTCGCAGACCATTTTGCTTTAACGATCTCGTCCAGGGAAACAGTTTCCTCCTTGGAACCATCAATTCTGCCCAAAAATATGTCCTGGTCGGCTCCCTGGATATCAGAAACCCAACAAAGCCCCAAGCTCGCGAACTAAACCCAGTGGTCCCAGACAACGCTCAAGCTCACATCACCCGTGCCCCAGACATCCAATTCCAATGGTACCGAATGGGTTTCCCAACGCATCCGTTAGGTCGCTGGGCGGGGAACGGCCCCCAGACACATCGAACATGTCTGGGAATGTCCAGTTCGATGCCCTTAAACGTGACGGCGTGATGTCGACAGGGGAGCGCGTCGAGATCGGCACCCCGTGCCAGACCTTGATACGCCCCACGCACGAAATCAAAACGGCAGATACAATAAAAACTCGTATGCTCAACCTGTTCCCGCAGCACAACTATGGGCACTAGGGGCAGCAAGAGGCGCGCCGCGCTCCGCACACCACGCCTGAAGGCCCTCGCTACTTGGACCCATGTCAGCATCACATCCACTTTCCACGGAACCGAGAGTGGGCCCAAGAACTTCCAAGTTTCCCTACTCCCTCCTCCGTTTTCCCACCTCCCCTCCATCCCTCATTCCTCCTCCCCTCCCTCCCCTTCCATCTCCCTCCCCCCCTCACCAATGCCTCACTCCCCCTGCCTCCCTCTTCTACGTAGATCGGAAGAGAAAGCCTGGATGCGATGCTGCTGGTCAGCGCCGGTTGTGGCAGGATGACGCTTCAGCACGTTTTCCCGGCTTCTCCCAGGACCAGGAATCCGAACCACCCGGATGTGCGCGTGGCTCGGCTTGAGCGCTAGGGCCTAATCCTTCCTCTGGTCAATTACGCTAAAACGGCAGCAAAAGAGCGGAGAGAGGAAGAGGAAGAGACATGTGGGCTGCAAATGCTGCTTGGCATGTGCGTGGCCGTCCTGATCTCGGCTACCCCCTCGAAGCCAAGGATGAGAAAATCCCGACGACATCCGGACTCTTCATACTGCACTTCACACTTCACACACACGCTCGCGCACGCACACCCTCCATACGGGCGGGTTGTGACGGCCACGATTTGGATGCTAACTCGGACAACGTCTAAAAATGCGTCTTCACAAATTTCGCCGGGCGGCCGGGTTCACAAGCCCCGTTCTTATGACAACATACATACGATGCCCATGACAAGCGGCTGGCACGGGACCCCCCGCACGCCTTCACCCTTTGGCCCGGCATAGCCCTCGACATGCGTGCCCGCAGCGGGACGCATTGCTGCGAGGCGCCACCGGCACCAGCTCACGAGCCAGCTAATAGCGACGACAGGGGCAATATGTTCTGCCTGTTGCACCACGTCCAGACATGACATGCCCGTGGATCCGCGGGCCAGGAACTCGTGAACGAGGACCCATACTTGGAACGACCCCCAACACGCAGAGGCAAGAGAGAGGGAGAAGAGGACGAAACGAGGGGAGAGGGGCGGGAAGGGGAAGAGGCGAATCAGAGCATGATGCATACGTGACGGCCCTCACTGCAAGATGACATGTTGCATGCTGGAAGAATGCCACGTGCCGTCCGAGACCACATTCGAGAAGAGAGCCTGGCCGACCAATCGGAAACTCGTGAGCTCGTTCACGGCACCTTCTGGGCAGCCGTAGGCGGTGGCTTTGGCCTTCCACTGGATCATCGTCTTGGTCGTCTGCACCGAGACCCACCACTCCGGGAACGTGATCTGCGCCAACCCCGCGGTGGAGATGGCCGCGGCGAGCTGCTGCATGTCCGCGCGGCCCACGCCGAACCCGAGCACGCCCAGGGCACGCGAGTGGAGCTCGGCGTCCACGAACTGCCCGAACAGCGGGGTGGGAGCGCTCGGGGCCGCTGCAACGTGAGCGGCTGTCACGCCAGCTGGCCCTGCCATCCCGGGCACCCCCAGAGCCCCCAGGGCGCCGGCCTCCTCGGGAGGAGCCTGCCAGCGCACGCCTCCAGAGACAAGGACACCCTCGAGCAATTGCCGCGTCGCCAGCAAGTTCCCCGAGGTCGTGTCCACAGTCGCCTGCAGGGCGCCGAACTGCCGCCCTTGGGTCTGCTCGGTGCCAGCCAGGCTGCTCACGGAATTCCTGATCTGCTGGATCACGTGGTTCGCCTCCAAAGCCTGGTCCGAGAGCCTCGACGGAGTGCCGCCGACCATCTCCTGCAACCCGGTCACGGTCTCCTGCAGGCGCGTCGGGCTGCTCCGGCGTGGTCCTCGAGTCCAGGACCCTGGTGATGGCATCCGCCATGGCCTTGGCCTGGGCGTCTTCCTTGTGGTTCCCGGGCACGGCGCTCGACGAGCCGGGCTGCGAATTGAAGATCGCGCCCAGACGCTGGAGCTCTCCGAGGGCGCTCAGGTTCTCGAGGAAGCCGTGCAACTGGCCAACCATGCCCGTGCACCCAGAGCCCGAGCCCTGAAACGGCCCGTTTCCCTGTCCCCCGTACCTCGGAGCGTAGACGCCTTGGCCCTTGCCGCCGGGATAAGGCGCGAACCCGTTCGTGCCGTTGCCCCAGCCGGATCCGCCCATGGCGCTGCGCTGGCGTGCGGTCGAAGGCGGTCCCGGGAGACTCGCGGCAGCGAGGCTTTGAAGACTTCGATCCAAGGTTGCTGCAATCACTGATGCTGGCGTAATCAGATGTGAGTTTGTTACGAATGCCAAACGCACGCATTCAGCAGCCAAAGAAAGAGTTGGGGAAGGAGAGAGTATATGAGACCAAATACGTCTTATGATGTTTCGAATAACGAAGACTAAAATACCACCATCATGTTGAAATCCTCGACCTTCAGATTCGCCCATCTTCGCAGGCACCCTTTCAACTCGCTTCGGTGTTGTTTCAACATCCCAGCATCAAATACCCCAATATATAGACATATTGACTTTTTCCCCTGTTTGGATATATCCCTTCCCTTTTCCCTCCCTCCCTCCACCCCTTCCTCTTCCTAGGCCTCCTGGCCCGCGAAATCTGCCCACTCCTCCTCCACATCCTCCTCCTCCTCCACCTCCTCCTCCTCCTCCTCCTCCTCCTCCTCCTCCTCCTCCACCTCCTCCTCCTCCTCCTCCTCCTCCTCCTCCTCCTCCTCCTCCTCATCCTTCTGCTCCTGCTCATGCTCCTGCTCCTGCTCCTGCTCCTGCTCCTCCACCTCCACCTCCTCCTCCTCATCCTCCTCGTCCTCCTCGTGCTGCTGCTCCTGTTCCTCCTCCTCCTCCTCCTCCTGCTGCTGCTGCTGCTCCTGCTGCTCCTACTCCTCCTCCTCCTCCTCCTCCTCCTCCTCCTCCTCCTCCTCCTCCTCCTTCTCCTCCTCCTCCTCCTCCTGGTCATATTTATCCCCCTCCTTCTTCTTGTGATTAGTCTTATTAGTTGTCTTGATATGATTAGTCGTAGTACGATCATTCGTACTTTTATTACTAGTATTAGTATTCGTCGTCTTCTCATCCATATTCTTATTAGTAAGATGATCACTCGTCTTATTAGTAGTATTGTTGTTCGGATTCGTCTTCGTCTTATTCCTCCTCCTCCTCCTCCTCCTCCTCCTCCTCCTCCCCTCCTCCTCCTCCTCCTCCTCCTCCTCCTCCTCCTCCTCTCCTGCTCCTCCCCCCCCTCCCCCCGTCCCCATCCCCCCCGCCCCCCTTCATTTCCCCTCCCTCCCCCTCCCTCCGTCCATCCCTTGAGGGGGGACGATACGGGGGGACTGGCTCAGGGAGGGAAGCATCGACCTGGAAGCGGCGATGCATCGCTGATATATCGGCAGGACATACTTCTGCGAAACCATACGTTCCTGGGCGGGGTAGGCTATCAGGCACCTGCAAGCGATGAATGGGCGATTGGGGTTCAATGTTTCCCCCCTGCGCCTATCCCGCTAACGGTGCCCCTGACCCTCCCATCCCTCCTTCCTCCCCCTCCGCACCGTCCAGCGCTTCTCGTCGTCCGACCTTCGGGTCATAACTCGGATCTCTGGCGGCCGTTCGGGACGATCTGGGCACCCCTGGACGCCTCTCGGCGAGGCGCAGCTGCTGGAAAGCGTCCTGCAGCTGGAAAAACGCCGAGAACCGAGGAAAACGTCAGAAAGCCTTCAATCTCGAAGCTCCAACACCTGTCGAAACCTCCCTCCCCCTTCCCTCGCCCCCTCCCCCGTGGAGGCCTTCTGGTTCGCCAGGCCGCCGAGCTCGAAGGACACGGTGGCGTAGCTCGACACGCGCGTCGGGCCTGGCACGGAGAAGAGGTTGCGCATGATGAACACTGGGGGCTGCCAGAACGACCAAGAACGTTCTTGCACAGACATCTGGAGGGCCTGCGGGAAGGATGAGGAGCGGGGAGGAGGAGGAGGAAGAAGAGGAGGAGGAGGAGGAGAGGAATAAAGAGAAGAAACTGGAGAAGTTGGCGGCGCCCACAAGCGGGTGGCGCGAGGGGGGCGGCCTTATAAGAAGACGAAGAGGCCTTCTTAATGGAAGACCGCAGACGCTTCTAAGAAGACTTCTCCGAAGCCGGGCGGGCTTCCAAGAAGCGCCTCTGCCTTCTTTGAAGCCCCGCCGCCTCTTTGCAAGCCCGCCCCGCTGCGCCCTTTCTGGGCGCCGCCGAAGAAGGACGAGGAGCGGGGAGGAGGAGCGGCAGAGGTGGGCATCTAGAGGGCCTGCAGGGAGAGGGCGCTGAGGTACTGCGGATGGAAGAGGGTGTCCGCGTCGCCCACGGTCAGGAAGACCTGGCCCTCCTCCTGCTCCTCCTGCTCCTCCTGCTCCTCCTCCTCCTCCTCCTCCTCCTCCTCCTCCTCCTCCTCCTCCTCCTCCTCCTCCTCCTCCTCCTCCTCCTCCTCTTCCTCCTGCTCCTCCTCCTCCTGCTGCTGCTCTTGCTGCTCCTGCTGCTCCATGGCAGGTCGTCTTCGCCGCGGTCGTCTTCGCCAGACCCCCTCCGATAGGATTGTTCCAGTCCGCGGCCCCCAGAGGTCCCGACCCCTTCCCGACGGTCAGTTTTTCGCCCCGGATCCATGCTTGATGGCTCTGGGGCCCGATCACGTGCCCTGGTCGAGGAAAAACCTACTGGATTGGAAAAAACACACCAACAAAAAAACTCTTGTTGGAGATCTCCCTTCGCAGTCGTCTAAGCCGAGGTCGTCTTCGCCGCGGTCACCTTCGCTCGGTCGCTCCCGTGCGGTCGACCTCGCCTGCTCGCCTTTGCAGACCGCCCGGCCCGCAGGGCCGCCCACTCGCTTCCTTGAGGGCCCGTCCGGGGAAGGCGACCGCCCTGCGCAGGCGACGGCCAGCGAAGACGCCCAGATCTCCGACGATCTGAGGTCTCAACCAGCATCTGCTCCCCGATTTCGGCCCTGCGGAGGCCGCTTTGGGGCCCCGGAGCCCTCCATAATGGCTCTCGGGCGAGCCCTGGGGAAGGGGTCGGGACCTCTGGGGCTGCGGGTCCCAGACATCCAGCGCCTCGATTTCTTCGGGGCACGGACCCCCGACCTATCGACCACTTCCCCGGGACCAGTGCTTCATCCCGAGTCGTTTTGTTGACGTTCCTGGGGCCCCGTAAGGGCCCCGAGAGGCCGACAACGATGCAAAAACTCCGCCTCGATTGTTTCGAGATGTCGGACGTCTGGGATTGGTCAAATCACAGCGGTGGATGCCCGAGGGCGACCGCAGGCGAAGGCGGCCGCTGGCGTGGACGACCCGTGCCCTCCTCCCCCCCCGCGCCCTCCGACTCCCCCGCGCCCTCACGGCCAGGAGGACCTTCGAGGGGTCCCTGTGTTGCAGGTCCGTGCCGTAGGTCTGCAGGATGTGCCGGTAGGCCCACTGGGTGTTGGAAGACTTGCCAGCGAGCTCCTAATGGCGGGGGTGAGGAGGCTGAGGGAGGAGGAGGCCAACAGAAACTCGACTTCGGGGACATGCCAGCTGGTGCGAGAGAAAGACTGGCGCATAGTCCGCCTGTTCCCGTGGCTGGCGCAGAGCCCCCGCACCATCCCCGCCCATGACAGGCTGTGCAAGCAGGGTGCAGGCGGAGCCTGCCAACGAGGCCTGCATGCAGAAGGGCAAACGAAACGTCGGAATGCAATCAGCGCACAGCCCGCCCATGAGGAGGAGGCCTCCCCTCCCTCGAGGCAGAGTGCTGCGCAAGCGGGCCTCCGAACCGCACACCTGCCCTGCCCGGGAGGCTCGGCCCTCGCGCACGGTAAAACGACGCGAAGATCGGGACAAAATCGGATCGGGATAACTCGAAATCTCTGAGAATCGGCGGGTTTGGAGGATGTATTGGGCGCCGCGGCCGCTCCAGAGCGTTCCGGAACGCTCTGAGAGCGCTCCGGAACGCTCTGGAGCGATTTATCCCGATCCTAGCCCTGTTTTACACGGGCCCTCCTGCACGGTGGCCTCCGCCTCGCCAGCAAGAGCCCGGTCTCGGAGGAGGCGCCACGGCCCGCGTGCCGGCACGCCACTTCTCAGGGGCCCCGAGGCACTCTCGCCACAGGCCGTCTGGAGACTTCGTGGACAGCCTTGGAGATCTCCTGAGCCCATCTGGAGGCCGTCTTGAAGCCTCCTTTTTTTTGCCGCGAGCTCAGGGTCTCCTCGCTCACCAAACAGTTTCTACTGCGAATGTAGCGTACCGTACAAGAGCGAGATGCAAACGCGCGAGGTCGCTGTCTGTAGTTGACATAGAGCTGGCCTCGCGGAGAGCTCATCAGAGAACAATATACCATTACGGCCGCCTCTCTGCTCCAACTCCACCTCCTCTCTTCCTCCATGGCCCGTGCAGGAGGAAACGGAGGAGAAGAACAACGAGCAAGTGAGGAGGAGGGAGGAACAACATAAGGATAAGGGACACTTCTACCGCGAGCTCAGGGTCTCATCGCTCGCAAAACGGCTTCTACCGCATTGAAATGTGAGTGGTTTGAATAGTCCTCCTCCAGAAAGGACACGCCCGACCTAAACCTACCGTACCGGGCCCTCTTGGCCCTGGCCTCCACTTCCCCGAGCGACCGCTGCCGAGCCAGGGCGCCGGCAGCTCTTCCATAGAGAAGCTTTGCTGGGTGAGACTGGAGGCCAGAGGCCGAAAAGACCAGGCAGCCGAGGACGCCAAGCAACGCTCTGCACTCCCTGGCCCGGCGACTCCCGCGGCTCTGCCGCCCGCCCCCACGGATGCATTGGTCCGAGCAGTGCTTGCGCTTGGGGAGTCTTACTTCTGTTCTACGACGACATGATGCAGACGGAAGAAAGAGCATGACCAACGGGCAACGGAAACATGTAGCCCTCCAGAACGAACCTGGGGCCATGCTGGCAACAGTTGCACACTTGCCGCTTAAACAATCACTGGCGTGCATCAAACTACTCTTGCTGTCTTGTCAACTGCGCGCATGCGCCTATACAATCCTATCATGCAGCTGCTGCAAGACAAACATAATGCTCATTCACGGGGTACAACACACGATAACCAGGCTGATCGGGAGAGGGCGGCGGCCGTGGGCGAAGCCCTTACGGATAGGTGTGGGTGCATTCGCGATGGACAGAAACAAACTGTACCATGCACCCCTCGAGCCCCAACGTCCCGATTAACAGCAACGCCGCTGTAGCTGCTGCGTTGCAGTGCAAATGTGGCACAAACTTGTGCTGATCGGCGGCGGGAGATACTGAAACCTGGCCACCTGCAAGATCAGAACTGCCACCTCTAGCTCGGAGTGTAGTCGTAGTAGTAGTAGTAGTAGTAGTAGTAGTAGTAGTAGTAGTAGTAGTAGTAGTAGTAGTAGTAGTAGTAGTAGTAGTAGTAGTAGTAGTAGTAGTAGTAGTAGTAGTAGTAGTAGTAGTAGTAGTAGTAGTAGTAGTAGTAGTAGTAGTAAGTAGTAGTAGTAGTAGTAGTAGTAGTAGTAGTAGTAGTAGTAGTAGTAGTAGTAGTAGTAGTAGTAGTAGTAGTAGTAGTAGTAGTAGTAGTAGTAGTAGTAGTAGTAGTCGTAGTCGTAGTAGTAGTAGTAGTAGTAGTAGTAGTAGTAGTAGTAGTAGTAGTAGTAGTAGTAGTAGTAGTAGTAGTAGTAGTAGTAGTAGTAGTAGAAGAAGGAGTTGAAGTACAACTACACTAGACTCTTGGAGGTCCGCGCGGCTCTCTTGGACAGCCGCGTGCAGACCAGCGGCAGCTCGCACCGTGGACAAATTCGCAAGATGGCGGGACTGGACACTGGTCAGAACCCCAGCTCAACTTGGCCTCGCCCCGACGGCAAGATCTAATGAGACGCGCGGTCTCGCCCTCGCCTGGAGACGGTGGCTTTGCGGAGGCAGCGCCACGAGAACTGTTTCCCCTTCTTCTCAGAAGCCCGCTTCTTCTCGGATGGAGCGCAGATGTGACAGAACGGGCAGCTGTCACCGTTTTTGCAGCCGCGCTCCGCGAACAAGCAGGGGCGGCACGTGCCGTCCGAGTGCAGGGCGGACCCCCACGTCGGGCCTAAGTCAGAGCTGGTCTCAGCCACGACACGAGATGTCATCGACTCCGTCGGAGAAGCCCCGACTACGGGCGTGGGCCAATGCAGCGTTGCCGTCGCACGGGCCAAGCTGGAGCGCACGTCCCGTACGATCGTGGCGCCAGCCTGACCATGGTCATCGAGCCAGTCGTTGGCGAGCAGGCCATACTCCTCCAGGCTCTCCTCCAGGGTGAGGTCTTCGAGCTTCGACTTGATGACAACTAGGTCGTCCTCTATCGCTTGCTGCTTCTCGTTATTCTCGATGTCCTTCAGCCTCGTCTCCTCCTTCGAAGCTCCCACGGTGATAGCCTTGACCCAAAACCTCTCTGGCCTCTCACGGACCACCGTGGGGTCCGCGGGCTCGATGCCGACCGCGTCGAAGCCTGGTCCCATGGCCGTGTCCTCCTCCCCGAGCCGCACCGCCAGGCTGCATGGCTCGCCCACGCAGCCCGCCATCGCCCAGCCCCGCCGCTCCTCCTCCCCGAGCCGCACCGCCAGGCTGGAGGGCTCGCCGACGCAGCCCGCCATCACCGAGCCCAGCCGCTCCCGGCCCGCGCTGGCCTGCCGCTGCAGCCCCGGCGGGCCCGCGGCCAGGCGCGCGAGCACCTCCGCGAGCTGCTGGCGCCGCCGCCGCTCCTCCGCGAGCTGCTCCCGCGGCCGCTCGGTGCAGCTGCGCCGTGGCCCCCGCCCGCTGCGCCGCCCTTGAGGGGGCCCCGGCTGCGCTGCCGGGGCGGTCCTGCCGGCCGAGCCGCCTGCCTCGTCCTCGACCTCGCGACCCCCGCAGCCGCGCCCTGGTGCGCGGCCGCGGGGGGCCTCTGCCGAGGCGGACCGCGGAGGTGCGCACGCGCTCGCCAGTGCATCCGCGAGGGGTGGTGAAGCGCCGCCGGCAGACGACATCGCAGCGGAAACTGTGGTAGTGTGTCGTTCTCTTGTCCGGGGCTTCGCGGATGCACCTGCACAAGGCGGCAAGCACGCTTGGCGAAATATGGTATGAACCACAATGACCTGAGCCCAAACGGCTTGAGCCAAAATGGCTACGGTCCTGTCTTGAAGCCTCCTTGGGCCATCTTGGGAGCGTATTGGACCGTCTTCGGGCCCTCTTGGGCCGTCGTGGCCCACTTGGAGGCCTCTTGTGCTGTCTTCGAGCAATGTTTGGGGCCCTCTGGGGATATTGGAAGCCCGAGCCTGGAAGAACACTGAACACAATAGAACACAACTCAGGGGAAAACACTTCTCGCTGCGGGCATCACTCACACACAGATAGGCACGGGCCCATAGGCACGTCAATCCAGGAACGGAGCACACCCAGCCCACGCGCAGACACCACACTCCACGCCACCGCTGTCCTAGTGCGGAAGAGCCGAAGCACAGGGCACCACGGCACATAAATAACGTCTATGGGTGCCACGGGATTGGCACCAAGGCGTTGAATTCTGGACTACGGTTGGGATCGTTCACAAAGGGAAGAAGAGGAGGAGAAGGAGGAGGAGGAGTAGAAGGAGGAGGACGAGGAGGAAAAGGAGGAAGGGGAGGAGGGGGGGAGGAGGAGGAGGAGGAGGAGGAAGAGGAGAGGGAGGAAGAGAAGAAAGGAGGAGGAGGAGAGGGAGGAAGAGAGGCAGGAGGAGGAAGAGGGAGGAGGAGGAGGAGGACCGCGACAGCCCCAGCGACACGCTGTGCCCTGCGAGCGGATAGCGTGCCGCTCCGCTCCGCCGGGCGGAAGGCGCGGAGCCGCTCGGGGCCGCGAACGCGCGAGGGCCAGGAAGTGGACAGCGTGCCGCGCTGAAACGTGGTGAGCCAGGACAAGTGGAGTGACCAGCGTTCTCCTCCTCCTCTTCCTCCTCCTCCTCCACCACCACCTGCTGCTCCTGCTGCTCCATGGCAGGTCGTCTTCGCCCGCGGTCGTCTTCGCCGCGGTCTTTGCCAAAGCCCGACTTGCAAATCCGCGGGCGTCGAAATGGTCCGAGACAGTCAGACGCCGGTCAGCAAGCGGCGAGGTGCACAAGGAGCGAAATGAGGCACGAGGGCGAAGAGGAGCAGAGCGCGAGGGGGGAGGAGGGAGGCCAGCGGAGCCCTATCCAGAAGTTTCCGACTGGAATCACCTCCTCCTTTGATCGATCTCCTCCAAGATGGCCCCAAGATGGCTCCCGAGGCTCCCAAGGGTGCCCCAAGAGGGCCCCAAAAGGTGCCCAGCGCCCAGGAGGCCCCCAGAGGCCCCGAAGCGAAGAGACCCCCAGAAGGCCCCCCAAGAGGCTCCCAAGACACCCCCAAGACGCCCCAAGAGGCCCTCCAGAGGCACCCAAGACGCCCCGCGGGGCCTCGGCGGGAAAGCACACATCAGTGATTTGACTAAGGTTGTGGCAACATGTTGGCCTCCTGGGGGAGGCACCCTAAGTAAGGAGCCCCCCGTCCTTAGATGGATCTCTCCCAAGATGGCCCCAAGACGGCCCCCGAGGCTCCCAAGGGTGCCCCAAGACGGCCACAAGAGGCCCCCAAGATGCCACCAACAGGCTTCCAAGAGACACCCAAGAGACTCTAAGAGCCCACCCCAGAGGCACCCAAGACGCCCTACGAGGCCCCCGGGGCTGCCAAGAGATCCCAAAGACGCCCCAAGAGGACTTCAAGAAAATCTCGAAACAAATCCGAAGGGACTCCGAGAGGCATAGAGAATAAGACTCTGGCCGTTCTGCTCGCCATCCTCCTCCTCCTCCTCCTTCTCCTCCTCCTCCTCCTCCTCCTCCTCCTCCTCCTCCGCCTCCTCCTCCTCCGCCTGTTCCTCCTCCTTTCTCGTCCATCCTCCTCCCCCTCCCTCCTCCGCCTCCTCCTCCTCCTCCTCCTCCTCCTCCTCCTCCTCCTCCTCCTCCTCCTCCTCCTCCTCCTCCTCCCTCCTCCTTTTCCTCCGTTTCATCCTCCTCCTCCTCCTCCTCCTCCTCCTCCTCCTCCTCCTCCTCCTCCTCCTCCTCCTCCCCCTCCTCCTCTTCCTCCTCCTCTTCCTCATCCTCCTCCTTTCCTTCCTCCTCCTCCCCCTCCCTCCCTCCTCTCTCCTCCTCCTCCTCCTCCTCCTCCTCCTCCTCCTCCTCCTCCTCCTCCTCCTCTTCCTCCTCGTCCTCCTCATCCTCATCGTCCTCCGCGTGCGAGGCGAGAGCGGTTTGGGGAGGCCCAGGGAGGGTCTGAAGCCCACGGCGCCAACCACCATGATCAGAATTACAATTGTTTTGCATTGCCGTTGTTTTGCGTTGCCATGTTTTTGCGTTGCAGGATTTTTTTCGGCGTGGGCGGAGACCGCTGTAGCTTCAGGTTGGATGCACTGTACTGCGCGAGCGTCATGCACTTATGGTGAGCCCGACAAGTCGAGAAGGAAAACGCCTGCACCCCTGGCATGCCGAGTGCCGCGCGGGCCAGGTCCAGGCAGCGAATGCTGCTCGGCACACCGAATTATTCGATGTATCTATATATATATACAGAAGGGCACAAACCCATGCTAAGAGAATCCAAACGAGAGCTCCTCTCGCCGCGCCCCGCGGCTGAGTGAGGCCAGTGACGGGCGCGCGCTGCCCGCCCAATTCCTGGACCGCTCGTGCCAAAGTCCTCCCTGCGGCGCTTCGTGGCGAACTCGTCGGAGGCGCCGCACCTGCCCTCTTGGCCTAGCAGTGGTGGTCCTCGATCGAATAGAGCTTCCAATCGAATCCGCCACCGTTCGGGACATTGCATGGCTGGCAGCCGGGGTACGCTTTGGCGACCGCGGACTCGAAGTCGCGGCCCAGGCCGCCGCCCGGGCAGCCGCCGCCCGTGCAAATCCAGCAGTCGGCCCCGTGGGGCGCGGGGCACTCCGCCCGGCAGAACGAGTCGAACTGGCAGTCGCAGACGGCCTCGAGCGAGAAGCTCTGGCCGGCATCGCCGGGGTTGCAAGCCCTCTGGCGCGGGTCCACCGGGCACGGACTGCTCGTCAGGTTGTGCGCGGAGCCACGCTGCTCGGCGACCCGATCCGCCCGAGGAGTCCTGGCCTCCTCCTGCTGCCCCGAGGTGCTCCGCGGTGCTCCTGCGGCGGCCAGCGCCGCGGCGGCTGTGCTCGAATTGTGGGCGCCGCGCAGATGGCCCGGAGTGGGCACATGCAAGCGCCGAGAGTCCGAGAGGAAGATGGTCTTCATGTAGCCATCGGAGTCGTAGCCCCAATTCTGCTGCGACAGACCATTGCAATCCCAGATAGTCAACTGGGTACCCTCCGACATGTCGCCAGCGTCAACGCATTTGCCCTGGTCTGCGAAGTACCGAATGTGATAGTCATCTCCAAAGACCCACTGCTGGTTTTCTAAGCCATTACACTCCCAAGCCTCTACCGCGTTCCCGTTTGTCGTGTCGCCGCCTGCGAGGTCCAAGCACAACCACTCCCAAACTTGCGAGTGGATCTGCTGTGGACCTCCAGTGCATGCTGGCACGAGCCACTGCTGGTTCTCGCGCGCGAACTCCGACAGGCCAGGCTGGTCCGACATGAGGCAATCCCACACCTGCACTGCGCCACCGCTCCCACGCTGAATGTCTCGCCAGTTTGGCAAGTCCATGCAGAGACTGGCAGCGAGCGCCCCCTTCGGGGCGGCAGCAACGGCGAGGACCAGGGCGGGCGCTGCGCGTGCCATGGCGAGCTGGATGGGTGCTGGGTGGAATCGTCAAAGGTCCTCACGCTCGAAAATATTCTACCGAGCCGGCAGGAACTTGAGCCAAAATGGCTACGGAAGTTGTTTTGCATTGCAGCTTTGCCGGTCTAGTTTCAGACTTGGATTCCGCGTGCGAGGCGAGAGCGGTTCAGGGAGGTCCAGGGGAAGCTTTGAAGCCCATGGCGTCAACCACCATGATCAGAATTATAGTTGTTGTTTGCACTGCACTTTTTTTTACGTTGCAGCTTTGCCGTTCTAGCTCCAGCTTTGGATTCCGTATGCGAGGCGAGAGCGGTTTGGAGAGGTCCAGGGAGGATCTGAAGCCCACGGCGCCAACCACCATGATCAAAATTACGTTTCTTGTTGCATTTCAGTGTTTTGCACTACTGTTTAATTTGCATTGCAGTTTTTGTTGCATAGTAATTTTATGCACTGCAGTTACCGGAGATTTAGCACGCCTCTGGCCCGCTGGGCCGGCGCATTAAGGTTTTAGAAGGGTCCTGGCCTCTTGGAAGCCTCTCGGGGCGCTCTTGAAGCCATCTTGGAGCCATCTGGGGCCCCCCTTGGGCCTCTCTTGGGCCATCTTGGAGGCCATGGACCAACATAGAAGGCTGCGTCAATTTGGATCCCCCCGTCGGGGATCTCTGGGTCCATCCCGGAGCCATCTCGAAGCTTCAGAAGCCCAGCGGAAGCGAAAAGGCGAGAAGGCAAACACAAAGTTTAATTTCTATTAGGTTTTGGACGGTTGTTGGCCTCTCCAGGGCGTCCTTGGGAGGCCATTTGGCCACTTAGAGCCGTCTTGGAAGGATCTTGAAGCCTCTTGGAGGTCTGCTGCAGGTTTGTTTGGCCATGTTGGGCTATCTTCAGCGATCTTAAGAACCAAATTCAGCTCCTTGTGGCCTTCTTGGAGCCATCTTGGGCCATTTGGGCGCTCTGACCGCTCGCGAAAGATCCGTCCAGGTCCAAGGGGGAGAGGGTACCGAAGAGGAAGAAGGGGGTTGGAAGAGGGGGGTATCAAAACCACTCACGCCCTAAAGGGCTGGTTGGATTTTAGCCCCCTCCTCTGGGACTGTCAAAATCGCCTCTGGGGCCCTCTGGGGCCCCTCTCTGTCGCTTCTCGGAAGTCTTCGGGCGTCTTGGGCGTCTCTTGGCAGTCCCGGGAGCCGCTTGAAGCGTCTTGGCTGCATCTGGGGGGGAAAAGCTCCTGAGGCCTCTTGAGGGCCTCTTTGAGACCGCTTGGGAGTCGATGGAAGCCTCTTGGGGGTTTTCTTGGAGCCCCTTGGGCGCCTCTTGGGGCCCTCTTGGAAACCTAAGGGGCCCTCTTGAGACCATGAAAATTAGAGAAGGCAGAACAAATAGCGAGCCCAAAGAAGGAGAAAAAAATACAGAGCCGAGTCGGGTTTCAGATCAGTATTTCTGCACCAAAACAACGTAAGGCGCTGGGGCATAAGAACTTTTCGCTTTAAGCGGCTTAGAATGAATAACTCCTCCCTGTCGCACCCCGAAACCGGTCGAGAGGGCGGGCCGGGCGTTTCGCCTGAGACTCCTCACCATTTATAACCCTGAATATTGAAAATTGGCAACAGCCTCACACATGGAGGGCGGGCCGCTTCCAAAATGTGGCTCTCGCCTTAGCGCCGCGCACATTCGTCTTAACATTTCAGAGCGGGCCGTTTTCAAAATATGGCTCTCGCCTTAGCGCCGCGCACACTCATCTTGAACATTTTGCCAGAGCTTCAAAGATTGAGGGCGGCTGGTTTTCAAACTGTGGCTCTCGCCTCAGCGCCGCGTACATTCGTTTCAAAATGCTGCATGGTCAACGTATCATGGACTCAGGATTGTGAAGGTGCAACACGTACGCTGATTCGCTGAATTCGAAATCCCAGGAATGGTGTTCTGGCACGATTCAGGATCGTCAAGACGCAACCGTCAGGTTGATCCGTGGCGTTGGAGTCCCGAGAATGGTGTTGTGGCACGCTCCAGGGTCTTAAAACGGTTGTCTACCAGCGAGGCAGTTCCATCAGTAGGACATGAACCTTGGTGGGGGCCTAAGAGGGAGCTTGGAGGGAAGGAGTCTCGGGTTTACACTGGTCCTCCTCCTCCTCCTCCTCCTCCTCCTCCTCCTCCTCCTCCTCCTCCTCCTCCTCCTCCCACTACTACTACTACTACTACTACTACTACTACTACTACTACTACTACTACTACTACTACTACTACTACTACTACTACTACTACTACTACTACTACGACTACTACTACTACTACTACTACTACTACTACTACTACGACTACTACTACTACTACTACTACTACTACTACTACTACTACAACTACAACTACAACTACAACTACTACTACTACTACTACTACTACTACTACTACTACTACTACTACTACTACTACTACTACTACTACTACTATTACTCCCCTTGCTCCTCCTCCGGTTTCTGCCCCATCCTCCCCTTCTTGGGGCACAACGACTTACCCAGCCCTTTATTCCGCTGCGTTTTCCTCCACATCCCTGATCAAGGCAACTCGTCTGCGCATCGTTTCTCGATGGGCTGGTGGGGTTACGCGAAGCGCCTAGAATTGCAACACGAAAAAGAGGCGGATGAGTCCAGGCTCGGGAGGACGGTGGAATTCATCTTCTTTCGAAAAAGAATTGTTGTTCTTCGAGCGATCCCCACCGAAACCTTCGGCGATTGATCCCGAAGGTGCGCGCGCTCATTGGAACGATGTGCGCGGGGCTCGGCGGGCAGAATGGGCGAGTCGGCACGGGGGTGTGGTGCTGGTGGTAGTTTGTGTTGATTTTGCAGGTGGGCGTCGAGTCCGCACGGGCGCGCTTATCTTGTGCTGTGAGGTTTGGTGGTATGCTATAATATGTTATGTCATAGTTTATGGGGTTATGCTATAATATGCTTTGCTACGATGTACCATATTATGCCGCGCTCCGTCATGGTATGGAATGTCATGTGATGTGATGATGCGCTATGGTGTGGCTCGTTCTGTCATGGTATAGTATGGAGTGATCTGGTACGCCATGTTGTGGTATGATACGGTAGGTTGTGATATGTATGCTCCGATATGGCATAGCATGCGTTGCTATGCTGTGTTGTGTTATGATATGTTGCGCCATGGTATGTGCTGGTGTTGCATGTTCTGTTTGGGTATGTTCAGTTCTGCGTTGGTTGATTATGGTATGCTTGATTTGAACGGTTATGAAATAATATGTGCTGTGATGCTGTGCTATGGTATGCACTGCTCTGTCCTGGTGTGTTATATTACGATATGACATGTCATGATATGGTATGCTATGCTCGGATATGTTATGTTCGGCGGTGTGGTCTTATGCTCTGTTCTGTGGGGGACCTGGGGATCTGGCGGCCGCAGTATGCAGAGTAGGCGAGTCGGCGCGGGGGGCGGGACCACCAGGGATTATCGGGAGACCTGGGGATCTGGCAGCCGCGGTATGCAGGGCGGGGGGGGTGGACCTTCAGGGATTATCGGGAGCCTGGGGATCTGGCGGCCGCGGTACGCAGGGCGGGCGGGCCGGGAGGTCTGTTCTGAAAATCTACCGACCCCACCCTGTCGGATGGGGGAGGGAGGGGGGAGAAAATCGATGTGAGCATCGGGAAACGCCTGCCAGGGGCACGAGGCGCCCACGGGACGCCCACGGGGGCCTACCAGCCGAAAGCCCGTAAGCGCCGTCCAGCGCACGAGGCACCCGCGCGGCGCCCACGGGCAGCCACGGGGGCAAAAACTCGAAAGAGCCAGCCAACGCACGGGGCGCCCAGGAGGCGCCATCGGGCGGCCACCAGTCGATAACCCGGAAGACAGAGCCGATGACTTGATGACCACACAAAAAAAAGCATGGTGCAGGAGCTGTTTGGAAGACTGAGAGCTACCAATACCAAGTGTTCGGCCCGAAGAGCGCCCGAGCCGACCCAGAAGGCCTCCAAGATCGCCCCAAGACGGCCCCCGAGGCTCCCAACAGGGGCCCCAGAACCCCCAGGACGGCCCCAGGAGGGGTCAAAAAGGCGTGGCACCGCCAGACGGCTGAAAACCTCACCTGCAAGATTGACCCAAGACTCCCCAGACCCCACGAGGCCCCAAGAGGCCCCCAATTGAGGTCTGTAAGCGGCACCCAGGAGGCTGACAGGATGCTTCCAAGAGGCGTCGAATACGCCCCCAAGAAAATACCAAGAGGCATATCTCACACAAAGCCGCGGTGTTCCCGACCATGAGTCCACCTTGCGCCCACAGCCCACGCATGGGAGAAAAGGGGAAACATGTCCTGGATCCGGGTGGTTCCCCAGAGGCCAGCCTTTGATCACGAGTTGTTTTCTTGACGGCCCCAGGGCCCGGGGATGGGGAGGGCCCTGGGAGCCTGAAAATGATTGAATTGTCTTGTGTCTTATGTTTCCTTGTTTATAAATTTGTGTGTAAATATATATATATATATATATATATATACCCTCCAAAAAAAAGGAAAACCAAAATACTCCAACGGAAGGACCCCACATGAGAATCCTCTGGGCGAATCTGGAGAAAGCCGTCACCGTCGTCCTCGTGGTTGGTGAGGCGTCCTGGCTGTGTCTTCTGCGTATATTTCTTTGCGCCCTGGCGCGGGGATACGTGCCGGGAATAGCGCTTTGGGAACACGACGACCACAAAATGGCCTACAGTTGGCTCCCGACATTCAGAATGTGGCCCGGGAGTGGTGTTCTGGGAACACGAAGAACACGAAGTGGCCTACAGTTGGCTCCGGGCATTCAGAATGTGGCCCGGGAATGGTGTTCTGGGAGCACGAAGAACACGAAGTGGCCTACAGTTGGCTCCGGGCATTCAGAATGTGGCCTGGGAATGGCGTTCTGGCAGCGCGAGAACCCAGCGGCGACAGTTACAAGAATTGGATGACCCGCTCGGATTAGTAACATGATCCGCGGGCCCCATAGGGAGGGGGCTCCCGCTTGAGACTTCCTTGCGCTTCATTCACAAACGAGGCCCATGTGGCCCGGGAATGGCGTTCTGGCAGCGCGAGAGCCCAAAAGTGTCGACAGTTACAAGAATTGGATGACCCGCTCGGATTAGTGACATGATCCGCGGGCCCCATAGGGAGGGGGCTCCCGCCTGAGACTTCCTCGCAAGTCACTCACAGACGAGGCTCCCGCCTGAGACTTCCCCTATATTCAGGCCTGTGGAGCCCAAAATTGACGACAGCTACAAGAATTGGATGACCCGCTCGGATTAATAACATGATCTGCGGGCCCCATAGGGAGGGGGGTCCCGCCTGAGACTTCCTCGCAATTCACTCACAAACGAAGCTCCCGCATGAGACTTCCTCCATATGCAGGCCTGAGGAGCCCAAAACTGATGACGACAGTTACGAGAATTGGATGACCCGCTCGGATTAATACTAGCCGGCCGCTCTGCGGTTGATCGGGAGTTTCTGTATATAGAAGAAGGTGCGTGCGCTTGTTGGCGAGGGTGATGAGGTTCCTCCTCCTCCTCCTCCTCCTCCCTCCTCCTCCTCCTCCTCCTCCTCCTCCTCCTCCTCCTCCTCCTCCATCCTTCTCTTGCCTCCGTCTGTCCTCCTCCACCCCGCAGCTCCATCATCCTCCTCCTCCTCCTCCTCCTCCTCCTCCTCCTCCTCCTCCTCCTCCTCCTCCTCCTCCTCATTCCTCCTCTGGGCACCTCCCCCGGGGCGCGGATCCACCGGATCTGTCCGGATCTGTCCGGAAACGGTGCCGGAGGCCGCTCTGGGCTCCTCTGGGCACCTCCCCCGGGGCCGGTTTTGTGAGGATGTCTCAAGCGAGGGCGCCGGTTTGGGATTCGTCACCACCGGATCCAGCGGATCTGTCCGGAAACGGTGCCGGAGGCCGCTCTGGGCTCCTCTGGGCACCTCCCCCGGGGCCGGTTTTGTGAGGATGTCTCAAGCGAGGGCGCCGGTTTGGGATTCGTCACCGGATCCACCGGATCTGTCCGGAAACGGTGCCGGAGGCCGCTCTGGGCTCCTCTGGGCACCTCCCCCGGGGCCGGTTTTGTGAGGATGTCTCAAGCGAGGGCGCCAGTTTGGGATTCGTCACCGGATCCAGCGGATCCAGCGGATCCGTCCGGAAACGGTGCCGGAGGCCGCTCTGGGCTCCTCTGGGCATCCCCCCCGGGGCCCGTTTTGTGAGGATGTCTCAGGCGAGGGCGCCGGTTTGGGATTCGTCACCGGTTCCAGCGGATCCAGCGGATCCGTCCGGAAACGGTGCCGGAGGCCGCTCTGGGCTCCTCTGGGCATCCCCCCCGGGGCCCGTTTTGTGAGGATGTCTCAGGCGAGGGCGCCGGTTTGGGATTCGTCACCGGATCCAGCGGATCCAACGGATCCAGCGGATCCGTCCGGAAACGGTGCCGGAGGCCGCTCTGGGCTCCTCTGGGCACCCCCCCCGGGGCCCGTTTTGTGAGGATGTCTCAGGCGAGGGCGCCGGTTTGGGATTCGTCACCGGATCCAGCGGATCCAGCGGATCCAGCGGATCCGTCCGGAAACGGTGCCGGAGGCCGCTCTGGGCTCCTCTGGGCACCCCCCCTGGGGCCCGTTTTGTGAGGATGTCTCAGGCGAGGGCGCCGGTTTGGGATTCGTCACCGGATCCAGCGGATCCAGCGGATCCAGCGGATCTGTCCGGAAACGGTTCCGGAGGCCGCTCTGGGCTCCTCTGGGCACCTCCCCCGGGGCCGGTTTCGTGAGGATGTCTCAAGCGAGGGCGCCGGTTTGGGATTCGTCACCGGATCCAGCGGATCCAGCGGATCCACCGGATCTGTCCGGAAACGGTGCCGGAGGCCGCTCTGGACTCGTGCTCTTCGCGCCGGGGGTGAGGATGACGTGAGTTCCACAGAAACTCCCTCAAAACATGATCTGCGGGCCCCATAGGGAGGGGGGTCCCGCCTGAGACTTCCTCGCAATTCACTCACTGACGAGGCTCCCGCCTGATACTTCCTCCAAATTCAAGCCTCAGGGGCCCAAAAATGACGACAGTTACAGGGTTCCGATGACCCGCTCGGATTAGTAACATGATCTGCGGGCCCCATAAGGAGGGGGCCCTTGCAGGCATTCCCGGTGTTCTGGGAGCACGAAGAACACGAAGTGGCCTACAGTTGGCTCCGGGCATTCAGAATGTGGCCTGGGAATGGCGTTCTGGCAGCGCGAGAGCCCAAAAGTGGCGACAGTTACAGGAATTGGATGACCCGCTCGGATTAGTGACATAATCCGCGGGCCCCATAAGGAGGGGGCTCCCGCCTGAGACTTCCTCATAATTCACTCACAGACGAGGCCCAAGGCGAGTGAGTGAGTGAGTGAGTGAGTGAGTGAGTGAGTGAGTGAGTGAGTGACTGACTGACTGACTGACTGACTGACTGACTGATGATGATGATCATCATCACACTCTCTCACGCGCACACTCATCATCATCATCATCATCATCATCATCATCATCATCATCATCATCATCATCATCATCATCATCATCATCATCATCATCATCATCATCATCATCATATGTGAGTGCTGATGAGTCAGTGAGTGAGTGAGTGAGTGAGTGAGTGAGTGAGTGAGTGAGTGAGTGAGTGAGTGAGTGAGTGAGTGAGTGAGTGAGTGAGTGAGTGAGTGTGTGAGGGATGAGTGAGTGAGTGAGTGAGTGAGGAATGAGTGATGATGATGATAGTGGGTTCCTGTTCCTGCGCAGGGTGTCCAGAGAAAACAAGAACCCCACTTTGGATGTGGGGAAAAAACAAAAAACAGAAAACAAAAGTGTTCCCTCTTCTTTCCAGGACCCAGACATCCAACGTCGTGATTTGTTCGCAGCGTGGCTCGCTGATGATCTGGACCCCTTCCCCAGGACCGGCCTCTCATCCTGAATCGTTTTTACGCTCCTGAAGCCCAGCGAGGGCCCGCCGAGGCCGAAAGTTTACTCTCGGCTGGCCTCGACAAGCCCCACTAATAGTCCCAGCTGGCCTAAACAGGCCCCACGAGCAGTCTGGGGTGGTCTCGGCACCGCAGCGGGGTGCTGAGACCGCCCCGGGCCACTCGGGGGGCCTATCGAAGCCAGCTGAGTCTACTCGGGGGGGGGGGGCCTGCGGAGGCCAACCCAAAGCTTTACCACGAGGAGGTGAGGGGGAGGAGGAGGAGGAGGAGGAGGAGGAGGAGGAGGAGGAGGAGGAGGAGGAGGAGGAGGAAGAGGAGGAGGAGGAGGAGGAGGAGGAGGACCACCTCCCCCTCCTACTTCTGGTGGTGGTGGTGGTGGAAAACGGGCCCGTCAGGAGGGGGGCCGCGCTCCATCGGCAGGCCCGCCGGGTGGAAGGAGGCGCACACGTCCAGGAAGTGCGGCCGGGCGCGCTCCATCAGGCGCTCGGCCTCGGCGCATCCCGCCCATCCTCGGCCGCCCTGCCCCGCCCCCCGTCCGGCTGGAAGGAGGGAGACGGGAGCAGCACGGCACGAAAGAGAGCGAGGGAGGTAGGGGGGGGGACAGAGGGAACGAGGAAGGGGAAGAGGAAGAAGAGCAGGACGGAGGACGGAAGAGGAAAGACGGAGTAGGAGGACGGAGGACGCAGGACGTGTGGGAGGACGAGGGAGAGGAAGGAGGAGTGAACGCGGGGCGCTGCGCGTTGAAAACGAGGACCCAACAGCACAGGGTAGTCGGGAAATTCATATGATCCTGGCGAGGGGCCCAGCCGCATGCAGTTGTGAATTCCGCTGTTGCGAATATCGTCTTGGGTAGATCTCCCTGCGGGGCCTCGAAACCTGCGAGCGGTGTGCTGAAATGGGCGCGGTGGTGCCGTGCGGGCGCTGCCACTGGAGCCTTCGATGGAGCTCCCTGTGGGGCCGCGAAGCGTGTGAGTGGGGGGCGTGCCTGGGCCTCAAAACTTTCCCTGCTACAAAAAAGGGTGCGAGCCCCGGGAGGGGCACTTCAATTGTAAAAACAAAAAAAAAAAAAAAAAAAAAAAAACCTTCTGCGCCAGAGGGTGGCAACGAGCAATAATTATATTCTTCAGACGTGAGAATTCAACAACAACAACAACAACAACAACAACAACAACAACAACAACAACAACAACAACAACCATTTTAAGGCTGTACGCTCTTACTTGCCCGCGAGTCATTCAACACGTATACCCTACACCCTCGATACCCGCCCTCTTCGTCTTCGATCACACCCCTTTCGGGGGGATTATTTCTCTTTGCTGGGGCCTGCGGGCTTAGACGTACGGGCAAACCGGAACGGGCGGACAATCCTTCGGGGGCGTACATCTCTCTGCCCGCCATTGGAATTGGCGCGGGCCCTGCAAGAGGAGGAGGGGAAGAACGAGGGAGAGTGGGAGGAAGGGGAGGGGGAAGGACGAAGGAAGAGGGAAGTTACCACGTTGTGAAGGCGTCCTTGGCGCGTGCGTGGTTCCTGAGCGCCGAAACGCAATTCCAGAATAATTTGTGAGGACGTCGCACGCGAGAGCGCAGTCCTGAGTACATTGTGAAGAAATCTCGGGCGGAAGCGGGGGCCCTGACTAAGGTGCGAGGAAGTCTCAAGCGGGAGCGCCGTTCCTGAGCAAATTGCACGGAAGTCTCAGGCGGGAGCGGGGGTCCTCACTAAATTGCGAGGAAGTCTCAGGCGGGAGCGCCGTTCCTGAGTCAATTGCGCGGAAATGTCAGGCAGGAGCGGGGGTCCTGAGTAAAATTCGAAGAAGTCTCAGGCGGGAGCGCCGTTCCCACGTAAATTGCACGGAAGTCTCAGGCGGGAGCGGGGGTCTGGATTACATTGCGAGGAAGTCTCAGACGGGATGCGCCTTTCCTGAGTAAATTGCGCGGA
>CAUYUJ010020215.1:151409-190851 GCA_963575745.1 Prorocentrum cordatum
CATCTTCCTCATCCTCCCTCTTCTCCTCCATCCCTCCCTCCCTCCCCCCCTCTTTCCCTCCATCCCTCCCTCCTCCCTCCTCCATCCCTCCCTCCTCCCTCCTCCATCCTCCTTCCTCCCTCCTCGCCCCTCCCTCCGCCAAGCTCCCTCCTCCCTCCTCCCTCCTCCATCCTCCGCCCTCCCTCCTCCTCGTTCCTCCCTCATTCCTGCTCCTTCCTTCTTCCCTCCGGCCCTCACTCCCCCCGCCCCCCGCCCTTCCCCCCTCCCTCCCCCTATCGCTCTCCCTCCTCCTCACCCCTTCCTCATCCTCCACCTCCTTTCCCGCCTCCCTCGCCTCCCACTCCTCCCTCTCTGCTTCCATCCTCCTCCTCCTCCTCCTCCTCCTCCTCCTCTCCTCCTCCACCTCCTCCTCCCCCTCCTCCTCCTCCTCCTCCTCCTCCTCCTCCTCCTCCTCCTCCTCCTCCTCCTCCATCCTCCTCCTCCTCTCCTCGTCCTCCTCCTCCTCGTTCCGCCTCCTCTCCTCTCCACCTTCTCCTCCTCCTCCTCCACTCCTCCTCCTCATCATCTTCATCACACATCATCATCATCATCATCATCATCATCATCATCATCATCATCATCACATCATCATCATCATCATCATCATCATCATCATCCCTTCCCACCTCCTCCTTCTTCCTCCCCCCTCCCCTCCTCCCTCTGTTTTCCACCCTCCCGCCTCCTCCGCCTCCTCCTCCTCCTCCCTCCCCGCCTCCTCCTCCTCCTTTTCCTCCTCCTCCGAAACCCCTCTTCCTCCTCCTCCTCCTCCTCCTCTCCTCTCCTCCTCCTCCTCCTCGGCCGCGTCCCTCCTCCTCCTCCTCCTCCTCCTCCTCCTCCACCTCCGCCTCCTCCATCCGCCTCCTACCTCCTCTCTTCCTCCTCTTCCTCCTCCTCCTCCTCTCCCTCCTCCTCCTCCTCTTCCTCCGCTTCCTCCTCCGCATCATCATCAGTACCATCATCACCATCATCGTCATCATCATTCCTCATTTGTCATAATCATTCCTCCTCCCTCCTCCTTCTTCCTCCTCATCCTCCTCATCATCATCATTCCTCATTTGTCCGTCCCCCTTCCTCCTTCCCCCGAATTCCTTCCTCATGCCTCAGTATTCCTTCATACGTCCTCCTTCCTCCTTCCTCCTCCGCCCTTCCCTCTCATCCCTCTCTCCTGCCTCCTCCTCCTCCTCCTCCTCCTCCTCCTCCACCCGTTTTCCTCCTCCTACCTCCTCCTCCTCCTCACTCCTCCTCCCCGCCTCCTCATCATCATCATCATCAACCATCCCATCATCATCATCATCATCATCATCATCATCATCATCCATCATCATCATCATCACTTCATCATCATCATCAATCATCATCTCATCATCATCATCATCCATCTCATCATCATCATCATCATCATCATCATCATCATCCATCATCATCATCATCATCATCATCATCATCATCATCATCATCATCATCATCATCATCATCATCATCATCAGCAGCATCATCAGCATCATCATCAGCATCGTCGTTTTCCTCCTCTTCATGTTGCTCCTATTCCTCCTCTTCCTTTTTCCTCGTTCCTCATTCCTCCTTTTTCACCATTCCTCCCTCATCCCTCTTTCCTCCGTCAGCATTCCGTATTGATCCTTCCTCATTTATCTTTCCTCCGGCCTCCGCCCTCCGTCTTCCTTCATGCTTCCTCTTTCCTCCTTACAAGAAGCGCCCAGGAGATATCCCGAGAGGCTCCGGAAGGCATCCAAGAGACCTATGGCCCTTTTGATTACCCCCCTCCTCCTCCTCCTCCTCCTCCTCCTCCGCCTCCTCCTCCTCCTCCTCCCCCTCCTCCTCCTCCTCCTCCTCCTCCTCCTCCTCCTCCTCCTCCTCCTCCCTCCTCCTCCCCTCCTCCTCCTCCTCCTCCCCCTCCCCTCCTCCTCCTCACTCCTCCTCCCCTCCTCCTCCTCATCATCTCTCCTCCTCCTCCTCCTCCCCCTCCCTCCTCCTCCTCCTCCTCCTCCTCCTCCTCCTCCTCCTCCTCCTCCTCCTCCTCCTCCTCCTCCTCCCTCCTCCTCCTCCTCCTCCTCCTCCTCCTCCTCCTCCTACTCATCCTCCTCCTCCTCCTTCTCCTCCTTCTCCTCCTCCTCCTGCTCCTCATTCCTCCTCTCCTTCTTTTCCTCCCCCTCCCTCCTCCTCCTCCTCCCGCTCCTCCTCCTCGCCCTCCTCATCCTATTCACCCTCCTTCTCCCCACTCCAGCATCCATCCATCCAGCCTCCTCCTTCTTCTCCCCTCTCCTTCGCACGACTCAGCCGTCCCCCTCTTTGCTCCCGCACTTCCCTGATCGCTTCAATTCGCCTGGACATCGTTTCTGGATGGGCTGGCGGGGATACTTTTTTGTTCGCGAGCGCGCAGGGGTGCCTGGCGCGGTCAGGGAATCGCAAACTAGCAATGGCCAAAATTACCCACTAAGTGCGCAGGAGCGGGCTACACTGCGCCTCAGATGCGGGCGACCCAGAACAGCTCCAGATCCACGTGCAGCGCCAAAACGGCGAAGAGCAAGATGACGTCGAACTCGAAGACCACCAGGAGGTCGTAGAGGGCAAGGAACAAGGGAGCAGGCGCACGACGGAAGTGCTCCGAACGCCAAAAGGGGGAGGGGGGGGGGGGCGAAAGCGGAAGCGTCGCCAGCGAGGACGACGAGCGGGCGTGCAGGCGATCAACGGAGGAGTTCCGGATCGCCAAAAAGAGGGCGGGCGTAAGTGGCAACTGGCTGGTGGGGATACGCGAAGCGCCTAGAAGTCTACATCGGCGAGGGTCAGGAGGAGGATGGCACGGTGTGTGCGGCTCATCCCCAGGCTAATGGAGGACAGGCTGGTGGGAGCAAGCAGCTGCTGGAGGCCTTCCGCGAGCTGGACAACGGCTCAGGCCTCATCAGCATCGAGGAGCTGCGCAACGTGCTGACCAATTTCGGGGAGAAGCTGGACCCCGAGGAGGTCGACGCGATGATCGACGATTGCAGCAGCATCGTAGGCAGCCAGATCAACTACCTGGAGTTCTGCGATGTTGCTGGAGGCCTCACGGGCCACAGTTTTGGTAATGCTCGCGACGAAGCGCGCGGACCCACAGGCGCTGGCAGCTCCAATGACGGTGTCTGGAGCCAGAGTCGGCAATAAGAAGAAGAAAAAAGAAAAGACAAGAAGAAGAACCATGCGGAGGTCTTGCCTGAGGATGCTGCTTCAGCTTTGGAGGAGATCCGAGGTGAGGCATGGGCCATGATGCGGGACGTGGCAGAGTTCGTCGACTTCGAGAGCTGGCTGCGCCTCCACGCCAAGAAGTCGAAGGCTTGAGCAAGTTTGGCTTTCTCGACATCTTCGAAGTGCCAAAAAGCTTGGGGGCTCGGCTTCGGGGAGCTCGTCTTCGGGCCCGTCGTCGCGATGGGCGAGGCGGGCGGGCTATACATTCAGGAGTGACGGGGGCTGGCCCGGGCTCTCTCCCTCGGCCTCGGCTGTCGCTGGGTGGGCGGCTGGGTGATAGCCCCGCCTGGGCGTCGGCGTTGTGGCCGTTGCGCCGAGCGAGTGGGATGACCCGTTCGATGTGGTCGTCAGTCGTCAGTCGTCTTCCTCCTCCTCCTCCTCCTCCTCCTCCTCCTCCTCCTCCTCCTGCTCCTCCTCCTCCTCTCCTCCTCCTCCTCCCCTCCTCCTCCTCCTCCTCCTCCTCCTCCTCCTCCTCTCTCCTCCTCCTCCTCCTCCTCCTCCTCCTCCTCCTCCTCCCCCTCCTCCTCCTCCTCCTCCTCCCGTCCCCTCATCCCCTCATCCCCCGCTCCCTCCTCCCCGCCCCTCCCCGCCACCCTGCCCTCCCTGCCCGCCCTGCCCGCCCCCCTCTGCGTCGAACGCCTCCGCCGCACGAAAGGAATGTCAATAGTGGAATAATGCAGTTTGGCCGACCCCGGCGCTCCTCCAGCATCGAGTGCCAGTCCTTCGCGCAGTCCTCGCGCAGCCTGCCGGCTGGGAGCCCGCGCCACGCTGACACCGAGGGCCCCTGGCGGGCCCCGCCCCAGGAAGCCACAAAGAAGGCACCCGTGGACGCCGCGGGAGAAGCCCCAGGAATGGGAGGGTTCGGGGGCCTCAGGGGAGGGTGGGCTGGGAAGCCTCAGGAGGACCCCCCTCAAGGAGCTCCAGGAAACTCCTCTGGGAAACCTTAGGAAGGAGAGGGAAGTGGAAAGGAGGGCCACGCTGGAGGGTGCAACAAGAGTATCCCCAGCGGCCTATACCTGCCGATCGCGCTGGAGATCGACAGGTTCGCAGTCCAGCCCAGCGTCATGAACCCGAGGATCGCAGCGATCGTGCGGAACACAGTCGGGCTCAGAAGCGAACTCACCTGAGAAGAGCCAAACTGCGAGCCCCGAAAACCCTGAACCCGAAAAGGTTGACATCTCTTGGTACTTCTGCTGGCGGGGCCGCCCCCGTTTTGCCTCTGCCAGCTTCCGCCAACCTTCCGCCGCCTTCCGCCGAGGCAGAGATGACAATTTGTCGATCCCTCCAAGACGAGGCCCTTTCTGGCGCGCCCCAAATGTCCGCCCAGACCATTCCTCCCTGGCCAAGGCACTGGTGGGTTAAAGATTGGTGCACGCATCTTCCCAGCCCAGGACTGCCGCGGCCAGGACCGGTGCAGATGGACGGTCTTGGTAGCCCCCCCCCCGTCACGAAGCAGACGCCGAAGAGGGAAAACAGCACCAGCCCCGGAATCTTGCAGCAGAACCTCGGCAACCACGCGTTCGAGGTCAGCGTGATGAAGTTCGCGGGACCGCACGCGTGGTCCCCATCGCCAGCCCTGGGGGGGGCAGTGGGCGCTCGAGGCAGGCCGGCCAGAGCGGGAGGAGCACGGGCGCAACAGCCACTCTAGCGAGGACATGGGGCCCCAGGCAGGGGGCTGTCGGACCAGAGCACGGCACGCGGCAGCGCGGGGGGGGGCCGTGCTCGAGGAAAGTCCCCCCAGGCCTCTCGACCCCTTCCCGGGCACCTGCTGCCTCTAGCTTGCACCGCGTGTGCTGCACCACACAGCCTGCACCACCGCAAAGCTTGCACCGTGCACGTCCACGGTGCAAGAACGTACTGCTTGGGGCCCACGCTGGTCAGCATGGTCTCGTTGGTGGCCCTGGGGCCCGAAACGGGCGGCCTCCAACAGCCCAAACTTGAGAAAATCCTGCCATCTCCGATCTTCATTTCAAGGACAGGAGAAGAGACGGGAGGAGGGGGGAGGAGTACGGAGAATGAGGAGGAGGAGGAGGAGGAGGAGGAGGACAAGAGAGGAGAAGGAGGACAAGAGAGGAGAAGGAGGAGGAGGAGGAGGAGGGGGAGGGGGAGGAGGAGAAGGACGAGGAGGAGGAGGAGGAGGAGGAGGAATTGGAGGAGGAGCAGCAGCAGCAGGAGGAAGCGGTGCTCTTCATCCCGCGCTCTCCGCGTCTGGAAATGATGCACCACGGGCGCGGGCTGGTGCTGGCGCGGTGAGCTCTCGTCCTCGCTGGCGGTGGTGCTTCCGTCGCTTCGGGCGGATGAGTTCACGTCCTGGCGCAGGGCGGGGGGGCTCGAGCAGCGATAAGGATTACAGTCGAAGCGTGGCCACCAGAGCGCATGCCAAAAACATGAACCGCTTCGCCGAAAACATAAGACGCCATGGACATACCCCAAACGGAAAACATTCCACGGTGACGAGCCCAGGCACGACGAACACGAAAGTGCCCAGCAAAGCTACGGCAGGTTCGTGTCGTGCCGACCCCAGCGTTGGTTTTTGACACCGCAGGGATCGTTCAACCTTGAACGATCGGCCGCTGCCGCAACGTCCGATCGTTCAACATCGATCGATTCTGGGTCGCCGGCGGCGTTCAACCTTGAACGCCCGCGCTGGGGTCGCCGCTGGTCGACACGACGCAAACCTACCGTACCAGATAGGGTTGCTCTGAACCCTCGTGTCAGCTGACCCCGCGTTTGGTCCGCTATGTTCTACCTCAGCGCGAAGATCCGACCGAGGCATGACATGAGGCGAGCTGTCCCAGCTGCGCGGCCGATATTCAGGCCTACGCGGCGGGGGCGAGGAGGAGAGGGAGGGGAAAGCGAAAGGGGGAGGGCGGGTACGAAAATCCGCCACCGTGCCCCCTGGCACGTTGGGGCGTGCTAGGATGCCAAGTGCTGTCTAGCACGGTTTCTGTAACCTTTCCTCCCATGAACGGGAAGCGCGTGAAAGCGAAGAGCTGTGCAAGAACGTGCAGCATCATCACGATCAACTGTACTGCGGGCAAGCTCTCCGAACGTCGACAGGGGATACCTATGGACGAGCGCTCCCCGGACGTTCACAAGCCTGTTCCTGGTTCTCCTCCTCACTCTTCTGTACTCCTCCAGTTTCCACCGTCTCGCCCTCGTGATCAACATCGTCATCGTCATCCTCATCCTCATCAGCATCAGCATCATTATCGACATCATCAGCAGCAGCGGAAGCAGCAGCAGCAGCATCATAACCAGTGTCATCATCAGCAGCAGCATCATGACCACGCCATCAACATCGCCAGTGGCAGCATCATCATCACCACCATCAGCATCATCTTCGACATCATCAGCATCATCATCGTCGTCATCTGCATCATCATCATCAGCAGCAGCAGCCTCACCATCATCAGCGGCATCAGCATCATCATCATCATCAGCAGCATCGTCACCATCATCACCACCATCAGCAGCAGCATCATCAGCATCATCATCGCCGTCAGCATTACCATCACCATCACCAGCACCAGCATCATCATCAGCACCGTCATTATCATCACCATGATCATTAGAAGCAAAATCCCCAACAAGAGTGTCATCACCGGAACCATCATCATCAATGTCACAACCATCACCAACAGCGTCAGCGCAAGCGTCAGCATCGAAAGCATCAACGACATCGGCATCAGCAGCATCATCAGCAGCATCAGCATCATCATCAGCATCAGCATCATCATCAGCATCAACATCATCGTCATCATCATCATCATCATCATCATCATCATCAGTAGCATCAGCATCGCCACAATCACCAATAACAACTACAACAACTACAACAACGACAACGACAACAACTACAACAACAGCAACAGCAACAACAACAAGAACAACAACAACAACAACAACAACAAGAACAACAACAACGACGTCATCATCGGCATCTGCATCACACTAGGATTTGTTCGAAGACCAGCCCACAGGAAATTGTTCAGGATGCCTCGAGCGAAACGCTTTAGACCGAAAGTATTGCAGACCCAGTGGTGTTTCAATAGTTTCGCTGCTTGGGCCATCTTGGGAGTATTCAAAGACACCCCAAAAGATGTCGCGCAACAACTACTTCAACATCTCATGGTGTTGAGGATGTCTCAGGCGAGAGCGTCAGTTTCGAAGATCCGAGGGTTTCGCCAGCGATGTCAGCATCTCTATGGCATGAGGATGCTTCTAGCGAAAGCCTCAGCGTTAACAGGAAGGGCCTTGACTTGAAATCAGATGTTTCAACATCCAATGTCTCGAGGATGCCGTAGGCGAGAGCCACGTGTTCGAAGATCCAAAGATTACGCAAGCCAGCTCAACATCCCCATTGCATGGTGGGCTGGCACGGTGGCGGGACTTGCCGCAGACAGCTGGATACCTCACGTCATCTATCATGCTCCGCTGCTGGCATGTTTCTGGTGTCCTGGGAAGGCCCTCCGTCGCCACGGCTGAACTCCTCTTCCTCCTCCTCCTCCTCCTCCTCCTCCTCCTCCGCCTCCGCCTCCTCCTCCTCCTCTTTCTCCTCCTTCTCCTCCTCCTCCTCCTTTTCCTCCTCCTCCTCCTCCTCCTCCTCCTCCTCCTCCTCCTCCTCCCCTCCTCCTCCCCCTCCACAATTACCCAATATGAGTACTACTACTCTCCTCTCTCTCCTGAGTCTGTGGCGGAATCTGTCTCGGAGTGTTCGGCCCCCCCTCGCGTATTGTTGCTTCCCTACCTAGGCTCTGCCTAGAAAGGCTCTTACCGTGTATGCTTAAAGGGCCGGGCAGTGGTCCTCGCCCCGGGCGGTTCCCCCAGTATCCGCCCCGCGGTTCCCCGTAAGCTTAGCTAAGTTTAGCTTAGCTTACCTTAGCTGATCTCATCTTAGCTTAGCTTAGCTTAGCTTAGCTTTGCCTAGCCTAGCTTAGCTTAGCTTAGCTGATATCATCTTAGCTTAGCTTAGTTTAGCTTAGCTTAACTTAGCTTGGCTTAGCTTAGCTTAGCTTAGCTTAGCTTAGCCTAGCTTAGCTTGGCTTAGCTTAGCTTAGCTTGGCGTAGCGTAGCTTACCTTAGCTTAGCTTAGCGCAGCGCAGCATAGCGCAGCGCAGCATTAGCACAGCCTAGCATAGCGTAGCTTAGCATAGCACAGCGCAGCATAGCATAGCATAGCACAGCACAGCACAGCATAGCATAGCATAGCATAGCATAGCGCAGCATAGCATAGCATAGCATCGCATAGCATAGCGCAGCATAGCGCAGCGTAGCATCTCATAGCATAGCCTAGCATAACATAGCATAGCACAACACAGCATAGCATAGCATAGCACAGCATATCATAGCATAGCATGGCATAGTATAGCATAGCACAGCGTTGCTTAGCATAGCATAATAGCATAACATAGCATAGCACAGCATATCATAATATATCATAGTACAGCACAGCATAGCATCGCATAGCATAGTATAGCGCAGCATCGCATAGCATAACATCTCGCAGCATAGCGCAGCATAGCATATCATAGCATAGCCTAGCATCGCATAGCATAGCGCGGCATAGCATAGCATAGCATAGCATAGCACAGTATAGCAAGCATAGCACAGCATACTATAGCATCGCGCAGCTTAGCAGGCCATAACATAGCATAGCATAACATAGCGCAGCATAGCATATCATAGCATAGCATAGCATGACATCGCATAGCGTAGCGCAGCATAGATGTAGATGTAGATGTAGGTGTAGATGTAGGTGTATGTGTAGATGTAGATGTGAGTATCGCTGCTGATGATGATGTAGATGTAGATGCAGGTGTAGATGTAAATGCAGCTGTCGGTGTAGATGTAGATGTTGCTGTCCTAAATGCTCAAACTCCTAGGTAGGGTCGCACTGGGATAAATTCCACATAGGATGTCGGCGAATTGGGTGTTCGCTTGCGTGTTTAAAAAATGCTGCTCTCGCTGAGGCGCAGGTCTCATGTTCGGGCTTCCGATCGTTCCGAACCGTGCTCCCGCTGCAACGCTGGCTTCATTTCCGCGCTTCCGCTCATTCCGAACTATGCTCCCGCTGCAGCGCTGGCCTTATTTCCGCGCTTCCGCTCGTTCCGAATCGTGCTCCCGCTGCAGCGCTGGCGTCATTATTTCCAGCGCCATGCCACGGCATGGCTCTCAGTCCTTCCAAATAAGACCCCAAAACTAGAAAATGACCCCCCGAAGCAACCATCGGAAGTTGTTACACCTTCGGTGCCGATTCGTTGATTTCTGGGGCCGCAGAAGCCCCCCACACTTCGGGGCGTCAGGCTAATTACGCTTTGATCTTCAACACCATGCTATGCCATGTAATGATATGCCCTGCTACGACATCCGACTGTGCGAATAGAGGAGATCTACGCAATGGTAAGGGATGGGAGGGAGGGGTAGGACGGCAGGTATGACGCGAGCGCACCTAGCTTGTCCTCCCCCTCCCCCTCCCCCCTCCCCTCCTCCCCTCCTCCCTCCCCCCCCTCCCTCCCTCCCTCCTCCCTCCTCCCTCCTCCCTCCTCCCTCCCTCCTCCCCTCCTCCACCTCCTCTCCTCCTCCCTCCTCCCCCTCCTCCCTCCTCCCTCCCGCCTCTCGCCTCTCTCCCTCCCCCTCCTCCCTCCTCCCCCCCTCCTCCCGCCTCCCGCCTCCCGCCTCCCTCCTCCCTCCTCCTCCCTCCCCTCCCTCCGCCTTCCGTCTCCCTCCTCCCCGCCTCCCGCCTCCCCTCCTCCCTCCTCCCTCCTCCCTCCTCCCTCCTCCCTCCTCCCTCCTCCCTCTCACGGGTCGACGCCTGGGAGGCAGACGGACATGCTAGTCCTGTGCGCCCTCCATGGAGGCGCACGCCCGAACCGAGCAGCACACAGTACAGTAGGAGCTCGACCACAAGAAACCTTCCAAAAGAAACCCAACCCTGAGACCACAGGTCGTCCATGGACTTTTGGTGTGGGAGGGTCACGCGTTCCATAGCGAAACCATCGAAACCCGAGAAACCCAGGGCACCCTGGAAACAAGCAGGATGCTTCTTTGCCTGGGCTTCCAAACAAATGTGTTGTTCCGCAGCGCAGCCCCAACCCCAGCCCCAGGCGCCGTGGTGCACACACAAGGCCCGGGGGAGGCCCGGTGACAGACACTGAGCGCCGCGCGTGGACAGCGGCCGCAAGAGAGCAGGGGGAGGGAGCGGGCAAGCAGAGGAGGGATGAAGCACCCGAGAGCCGCAGCCGAAGTCAGGCGGCAAAAACCGATCCGGACAGGCGCGTCCCACTGCCCGCAAATCCACGACTCGCAAATTGCCCGGATCCGCCGCGGGTGATCTGCGATATATTACATCGAGGAAGACCTGTCTATGTCGGACGTTTGCAAGCGGGCACTCTGCGAGCAGTGGAACGCGCTCGGCGAAGATCCCGGGTTATCGCTGCCCAGGCGGGATGGCCAGAGAGAGCGCCCGCCACCGAGGCCAAGACTGAGAAGGCGTCTGAGCGCGCCCGTCGCCACTCGGGGGCCGACGCGTTCATAGTTGAGCATCGTTTTTTACCGATCCCCATCCCCAGCGGCGTGGCCTGGGCCCCAATGGCCGATTTACCCCCCTAGGATGGGGACACAGGTCGTTCCCTTCGGGTTTTTCGAGAGGTGGATCCCCAACTGAGGTGGCAATTCGGTGGGGGTCTCGAGGGGGATGGGGATGGGGGTGGGGGTGGGGATCGGTTAAACGATACCGAATAACACAGACATGTTTGGGCGATGCCGACTGCTCGCCGCGGCGACGAGGAGCGCCCCCGAAGGCCAAGCAGAGCGAGGCCAAGAGGGCCCGCGGCGCGTCGCCCGGCGCCGACGTCGCACCCTCCGCGCGCCGAGGCGGCAGGAGCCTCGGCAGCAAGGGGGCAGCCGCCGCTCGAGGTGGAGCCTCGACCCCTCCTCGAAACCACCCTGCAGAGGAAAGAGAACTATACACATGCACCGATCCTGGCCAGGCCCCTCCTGAGCCCAGGATCGGTGCATACGCCCTCCTGCCTTGGCCAGGAGGGCATATGCACCGATCCTGGGTCAAGGATGGGCCTTGCCAGGATCGGTGCATGTGCATAGTTCTCTTCGCCCGACCCTGGCTCACGAGGAGCATCCTGGAGGCCTCGCGCGGCAGCTTGAGGCCCAAGTTACGTCGGATCCAAGTCGAATTCGAGTCGGGTTCGCGTCGGACTGTGTCGGGTGTACGTCGCATCCACGTCGGATTTGCGCTGGGCCTACGTCGGAACATCGCCGCGCGAGCGTCGACCCAGATCTTACGAAGCGAGCGTGCGGATTAGATGATGCAAATACGTATTGCTCACCGCACGAGGCCTCAGCCGTGGTCCACGAGGGGGCCCCCCGAACCCCCCTTGGCGGAACAAAGAGGCTCACCCCTCGAGGCGAGGCGACACGACCCTTGTGGCCAGGCTCGTGCCGTGACAGCCCCTGCGCTGGTGTTTGGCACCGCGTGGACTTGGTTGCCCCGATGCGCAACACGCGACCCGTAGCGCTGGGCCTGGGCAACTCGAACACTTTAGATTTGCACTGCGGGGCAGCATATACCTCTCGTGGTTTAGCTGATCCTGTGGGATGCCTCCTCCCCAATTTCCAGCTCTGCAGTGCGAGGGCCCCGGCCTTGCGCTGGGAACTGGCCACTTGACCACCCCAGAGGCGGCAGCGGATCACGGTGATCACAGGAGCCCCAGCTGGTGCTGGGCGAAGCGATCCCCTGCCGAGTGGGCAGCAATCCGCTGCCCCGATACGCAACACGCAACCCTGAGCGTGTTGTCACGGAGCTCAACACTTAGATTGAAAACGTATGTTTGCCGCGATACGCTCGCCAAAGCATGGGCCAACGCGTGCCGAGCAACCAACCACGCACCGTGTTCAACCCGTACGTTTTGAACACGGCACGCGGTGCGATCCAACACGGGCGTATCAGGGCAGCTAAGCGCGTGGATCGTGCAACCTTGAGCGACCGCGGCCTCCCCATCGCGCAGGATCGCTCCATGCCGGCTGACTCCATGCGGCTGGCGGCGTTCCGCCCTGAACGCCCGCCCCGGGGGTCGCCGCTGCGTCGACACGACTCGGACCCGCCTGCGGGGGACCGCTGGGGAGGGGTGGGTCGGCTCAGGGAGGGGGAGAACGTCGAGCCGGAATTGGCCACACATCGCAGATACATCTCCCGGATAGCGAAACCGCACGCTCCTGGGCGGGAAGGGCCATCGGGCCCCGATCGGCGATCATCGGGCGATCGGGGGTCGATGCATCCTCCCTGAGCCTACCTCAGGTTAGTTTTCGGGTCATAACTCGGGCCTCCGGCGGCCGTTCACCGACGAAAACGTCCGAAAACATGCCTAGAATCTGCCCTTGAACAATTCACGGCCCTGTCCTTCGCCAGCCTCTTCTGCGAGGGCACCTCGAGGGCCTCTGGCACCACGCCGCCACCGGCGTGGCGGCGGAGGGCGCTACCTGGGGCCTTGGAACCGATCATGTCAGGACCTCGAGGGCCTGGAGCCGATACTCCTCTTGAGAGCGCAGGAGATGAGGGAGAAGATGAAGATGAAGATGATGATGATGATGAAGATGAAGATGAAGACGAAGATGGAGATGGTGATTAAGAGAAAGATGAAGATGAAGATGGAGATGAACATGACGACGAAGTCAAAGATGAAGAGAAAGATGAAAATGATGATGGAAAATGAAATGAAATGAAGCTGAAGCAAAAGATGACGAGGACTAGTAAGATGCAAATGAAGATGGAGATGAAGATAAAGATGAACATCAAGAGGTAAATGGAGATGAAGATAAAGATTACGATGGAGATGAAGACAAAGATGAATATGAAGATGAAGATGCAGACTGAGATTCAGATGAATATTAAGATGGAGTTGAAAATGAATATGAAGAAGAAAACGAAGACGAAGATGAAAGTGCAGTTGAAAAGGGAGATGGAGAAGACGAAGATGAAGATGAAGATGATGAAGATGAAGATGAAGAAGATGATGATGATGATGATGATGATGATGATGACGATGGTGGTGATGATTATGATGCTGATGCTGATGCTAATGAAGAGGATGATGAACACCAAGGTGAAGATGAGGATAAGGAGAAAGATGAAAATGAAGCTGAAGACGAATATGAATATGAAGATGAACATGAAGATAAAGATGCAGATGAAGATGGAGATGAAGATGAAGATGGAGAGAAATATGAAGATGACGACAAAGATGGAAATGGAGATGAAGATGACGATGAATATGGAGCTGAAGATGAAGATGTGGATAAACATGGAGATGGAGATGGCGATGAAGATAAAAATGACGATGGACATGAAGTCGGTGATGGAGATGATGATGAAGATAAAGATGAAGATGAAGATGAAGAGAAATATGAAGATGACGATAAAGATGGAAATGGGGATGAAGATGACGATGAACATGGAGCTGAAGATGAATATGTGGATAAATATGGAGATGGAGATGGCGATGAAGATAAAAATGACGATGGACATGAAGTCGGTGATGGAGATGATGATGATGAAGATGAAGATGAAGATGAAGATGAAGAGAAAAATGAAGATGCAGATGGAAATGGAGATGGAGATGAAGATGGTGATGAAGATGAATAAGATGAAGATGGAAATGGAGATGAAGATGAAGATGAAGATGAAGATGCAGATGCTGATGAAGATGAAGATGAATATCAAGGTTGCTATTGAGACTAAGATGAAGATGTGGATGTAGATGGAAAGAAATGTGAAGATGACGATGAAGATGAAAATGACATTGAAGATGAAGATAGACATGAAGATGAGGATATTGATGATGGTAATGATGATGGTGATGATGATTATAATGCTGATGCTGATGATAATCACGATGAAGATGATTGTGATGACTATGATGTTGTTGGAGATGATGATGGCCATGATAAAGATGAATGATGAATGATGGTGAATGTGAGGAGGAGGAGGAGGAAGAGTAGGAGAAGGATACTGAAAAGGAAGAGGACGGCAGTCATGACGACGATGGTGAGAATGATGCTGATAATGGTGCTGGTGATGGCGATAGTGATGTTGATAGTGGTAGTGGTGATGATGATGCTGATGATGAGGATGAGGATGGCGGTGACGACGATGACGATGGTAATGATGATGATCATCATGATGGTGATGAAGATGGTGATGGTGATGGTGATGGTGATGGTGATGGTGATGGTGATGGTGATGGTGATGGTGATGGTGATGGTGATGGTGATGGTGATGGTGATGGCGTTTGTGAAGGTGATGGTGATGGTGATGGTGATGGTGATGGTGATGGTGATGGTGATGGTGATGGTGATGGTGATGGTGATGGTGATGGTGATGGTGATGGTGATGGTGATGGTGATGGTGATGGTGCTGTGCTGATGTTAAAGATGGTGATGGTGATGATGCTGGTGATGCTGGTGTTGCCGCATGGGCGCTGGAGAGGAGGAAGGAGAGGCAGCAGCAGCGGCAGAGGGGGCGGCAGCGGAGGCGGGGGGGGAAGCAGAGAGAGGGAGGACGGGAGGAGGTGACGAGGGGGGCAGGAGAAAGACACGCAGGGGAAGAGGAAGAGGGCGACGAAAGAAGGCGGAGAAAGGGAAAGGAAAGGACGAGAAAACGGGGGAGTTTGGGGAGGTCTTCTAGTTACTCCCCCATGATGCCTCGTCCTCATCCTGCTCCTCCTCCCCCAGCCGGGAGAGGAGGGAGTGATGAAGGGGTGAGGGAAGGGGGGAAGAGGTGGACGACAAGGAGGAAGAGGTGGAGGAGGAGGAGGAGGAGGAGGAGGAGGAGGAAGGGGCAGTGGAGGAAAATATCTAGAGAGGAAAAGAGGGAGCAGGAGGTCATGGGAGGAATAACAAGTGCAGGAAGAGGGGGCATGGGAGAAGGAGAAGAAGGAGGAAAAGGAGGAGAAAGAGGAGGGAAAAGGGAAGGTCCTGTTTTACGAGAAAGGAGCAGGAAAAAAACATAAGGAGAAAGGCATGAAGAAGGGCCTCATGTTCCTGTCCCTCCCCGTCACTGCTCCTCCTCCTCCTCCTCCTCCTCCTCCTCCTCCTCCTCCCTATACCTCCTCTTCCCCCTTCCCCCTGTTCGTCCTCATCCTCTTTCTCTGCCTCATCCCCCCCCCCCTTTTTTTCCGCCTCCGTTTCTTCCACGGTCCTCCTCTCGCTTTCTTGCCTCATCCTCTCAGTTTGACCACCCGCCTCAGACTTATCCTCCTCCTCCTTCTCCTCGTCATCATCATCGTCATCAGCATCATCATCATCAGCAGCAGCATCAGCACCACCGTCATCATCATCAACATCATCATCATCATCATCATCATCATCATCATCATCAGCATCAGCATCCTCATCGTCATCATCATCAACATCCTCATCGTCATCATCATCATCATCATCATCATCATCATCATCATCGTCATCGTCATCGTCATCATCATCAGCAGCATCTTCATCGTCAGCATCACCATCCTCATCATCCATCATCATGGTAATAATCAGCTTCACCATCAGCATCATTCTTATCACCATCACCATCACCATCACCATCGTCGTAATCATCGTCATCAACATGACCACAACCAGCACAAACATTTTCGTTATCACCAGCACGACCATCGTCATGACAATCGTCGCCGTGTTCAACATCACCATCATCACCACCACCATTAGTTCTCAACAACCTCGTCATCACCACCACCACTATCATCAGTATCATCATCATCACCACCACCACCGCCCTCGCCATCACCATCACCGTAACCATCACCGTCACAATCATCATCAGCAGCAGCATCATCATTATCAGCTTCATCATCATCCGCATCATCATCAGCACCATCAGCATCATCATCACTACTATCATCATCACCATCACCATCACCATCACCATCGTCACCACCACCACAACCACCGCCACAAACGCGCGAGAAGGCAGCGGGGCTCGCAGCGGCTGCGGCGCCTGTACCGAGCACCGGCGTCTTGGCGCCCGCGCAGCACCGCCACCTCCGAAGGGAGGCACCGGCGACGGTCGGAGTGCAGCGCGGCCTCCTCTGGGGCTCCAGCTCAACGATGGAACGGGCAGGTGCCATTTTCAACTCTGGGGCAGGACTGGGTGGCGCAATTGTACCACTTTCACCCCATGCCCGCCTCAACTACTGCAAAGTTTACATTCGCACCGGAGACAAACCCTAATCAGAATCGTTTTTTGGGGTTATGGGGCCATGGGGATATAGGGCTCTAGGGCTATGTGCTATAGGGCTATAGGGCTGATGTGGGGCTATTGGGCGATAGGGCTATATGGCTATAGGGCTATAGGGCTATAGGGCTATGGGGCTATAGGGCTATAAGGCTATAGGGCTATAGGGCTATAGGGTACCCGTGCACCCGGGCACCTGGGCACCCGGGCATCCGGGCACCCGGGCACCCGGGCATCCGGCCGCGGAAATTGGCGGCGCACCTCACCCGGGAACCCGGGCACCGAGGCACCCGGGCACCTGGGCGTGCCGCCGAAGTCGGCGGCGCACCTAACCTAACCATACGAAACCGTTAGGATCCCTACAAAGGCAAGCTCTCACTGGGCAAAAATATCAAGGAACCGCAGCGGATATATCTCGTCGCATCCGTTTGCTCAGCCTTTGAAGCTCGCAGGGGATTGTCAAAAGTAACGAATGTCGCCAACGAACAGGGCATGTCCCACGAGCATCGCAAGATCGCCACTGAACATATGGTCGTCACCATCCATCGTCACGCCTTCAGGTTCAGGCGCGTGTGATGGCACGGGACGATGTCCGTTCGCGCCGGATGGGAAGATTGTTTCCCTTCCTTCTGCTCTAGCCATTTTCGAATGGAATGAGCTCGACCTCGTGTCGTTATCACGTACGCTACCACAAAGGAACAGTCCATCATTCTCGGGGTCAAGCGGAGGGCACTCTCGGCAGCGTCGTGCGTAGTCCTCTGACGGCTCGTGTCTAATCCCACCAGCCCTGTGGGCGTAGGTGGTTTAACGAGTTGTGCATTCCCTCTTTCCACAACCCCTCCTTCCCCTGCTCGGGGGAAAGGTTTTATCTTTGTTCCCTATGAATATATACCCCCTCCCCCACCCGGCATAACCCCATGAGGTCCATCCCCCCCCCACCATCCCAATACAAAACGCACTCCCCCTCCACATTTGGAGCATGCGCGGCCGCCCCGCGACCATTTTGCATTGGTATTTTACAGGGACGGCTGGGGCGCCAGCAGATCCCACCTGCCTTCTGGGCGCGGGCGGTCGACCGACTGGTTTAACACATCAGTGGCTGCTGCCTTTTCGCCTTATCGTTTCCGATGGGCTCTCGAAACCTCCCAACCCAAGAAACCTCAATTCCGGGCCCGAGAGGCTCCCAAACCCGTGGCGTTTGCGGCGTTCTTACGCGACATGCTGACATCCGGGTGTAACTGACGTGCTGGGAGGACGGGTGGGAGTGAGCAAGACGGCTTGAGGGCGGGTGGGTAGATTGACCCATCCCCCTACCCTTCCCCTGGGCCTGGGCGGGGGGGTGGGGTCGCGAGGCGCTAGAGTGGTCCAAGATGGCTCCAAGAGGGCCTCAGAGAACCCAAGATGGCCCCGAAGATGGCTCAAGATAGCTGTCGAAAACTCAATATAGCCTCCCACATACATCGAACACGCCCCAGGACGGCCCCTAGATGGTTGCACCAGGGACCCCCCCCCCAAAAAAAAGACCAGAATGGCTCCAAAACGTTTGCAAATCCATGATTTGTGCGTTCTCGCCTTTTCGCGTCCGATGGGCTTCCGAAGCCTCAAGACGGCCCCAGGACGGCCCAAGAGAGCCCAAAGAGGGGCCCAAGAGGGCCCCAAGAGAGCTCCAAGAGCGCCCAACAGCACCCCAAAAACGCCCCAAGAACGCCTCAATAGACAAATGTTGAGGCTCCAAAAGGGGGGCCTTAATTGAGGACCCCCCTCTCCCTCCGAACTACGGGGGCCAAGACGGCCCCAAGAGACCTCTCAGACCCGCCCAAAAGGGTGCAAAGACGGCCCCAAGATGGCCCCGAAAGAGCCATAACAGCCCCAAGAGGACCCCAAGAGGACCTCAAGAGAGCAGGAGAGCCCCAAGGTAGCTCCAAGAGACCCCCGAGAACCTCTCACAACAACGTTTCAACTCGCCTGGTAAGTTGTTTCTGAATTGGCTGGTGGGGATACTTGTTGCTCGCAAGCGCAGGCGGGAGAGCCGCGCGCCGCCAGGAAGATTCCAAGTAGCAAAGGCCTGAATTACAACGGCCTCAAACGGGACCAAACGCGTGCAGCTAACAAGCGGCAGAAAAATGCAAGCTACACAACGGGGCTCAACCGCCGCTCAGAAGGCGAGGACACCCGGGCCCAACTGGCGGTGGGTTCGATGGAGCCCACATTGCGATAGCGTCACCTTCGACGAACCACTTCTCGGCGACAGGTCTGCATGTGCCGAATGTAAAACCAGCACCCCACCGCAGTGGTCAGGGACGACGCCGCGTAACCACACCTCGTAAGCGAGCGAGCCGTCGAATAAGTACCAACAAGCGACGAGATCCTGCTTCCGGAGGACTCCCAATCGGCGAGGCGTTCTGCCCGATCAAGCGGCGCACCACGAACCATGGCCCCTGAGCGGAACCGGCGTAGAGCGGCTGATGGGGATATTTTTTGTCAGCGGCCGCGGGCGAGCGCGCCAGCGGCGAGCCCAATCAAAGCGGGGCACGCAGCGACGAATTAACCTAAAGCGACGGAGGATGGCCACACCTGCAGCGGCAAACCGAGCCCTCACGCAGCAGCTCAGCGGCGAACCGGCGAGTGGGGGGGAGCTGAAACTGAGTCGTACTGCCAGCGTGCAAGTATGCAAAGCGTCGGGAACACCAGGGAGTCGGGACACACGACGACCCGGACCAGAAGTCGAAATCAACGCAAAGACCCAACCTTGGACAACTGTGTGAGTACCAGGGTGGCCCGAAGGGCCGTCGGTCAAAGAATGAAAGCCAAGAGGCGAGAGCGTTGGCGGGCTGCGCAATCCCAGGGTGGCCGTAGCCGCATAGTCCCGAGGCAGCAGAACGCCCGAGTGCAGGCAGCAAAGCTGCTACGCAGCCAAAGCTGGTGGGGATACTTTTTCGGCCGCGGCCGCGAGCGAAGAGCGCACGCGGCGACAGAAATTGTCCGGGGCTGCGAACAAACCTAATTAGCTGCAGGGCGCAGAACAGGCCGGCCGGGCCAGCTCACAAGGCGGCCGCTGGGGCAGCAAGGCGAGGGCTGACTGGCTGACGGGCACCCAGGGAGAACTGGTGGGGATACTTTTTTGGGAGCGAGCACAACGTCCGGGGCGCGGTACGTAGATAATTGGCGCGAGATTGCCGCGGATTCCAGCGGACAACACACGCAGCGGCGCATGCACATGCCAGGGACAAAATGCCCCTCATTGAGACGCATTTCAGCGTCTGCAGGTGACCGGCCCAGACAGCCCGGCTGGTGGGGAAGCACTGGGCGCGGGAAGAGTGCGAGGAGTCGCCGAAACGGCGCCAGCTCAAGCAACCCGCAAGTAGGACAGGGAACCACCAAAGTGACACCCGGTACCCTCGAGACCGGGGGAGCCGTGCAGGACGGACATGAACCGGCCAAGTGAGAGCAACCTGAGTCCTATAGAACAGGCAAGCCAGTGAGAAGCAGGCGCGGCCAGGGCCCGTGCCTACAAATCGATCCAGCCTCTCACGTGCAGCCCAGTTGGTCCGGTATGGACGCAGAACAGAACCCGCTGTTGGCGATGAGTTGTCACTGAATCCACGTCTGACCACCGATGCCAGTGGACAGAGCACCACTGAGAACGCTCTCGAGCCGTACAATCACCACCTGGGGGGGGCCTGCGCGCTGACACCGTCTCCGAACAACGCGGTTCGGGGGCGCAACGGTGCCGTCACACTGCCACGGGGCTGGTAGCTGAAGCTGCGCCGAAGTCTAGCGGGACGAAGTCGGATCGCTGTAGGCTGCACCACACAGCGCAGAACCGTCCACACCGGCCATGGTGAACGACCGGGACTGCTGTAACCACTCCATTCCAGCCCCGCGGCATAAGCTGGGGCCAAAGTGGGGCCGTCGACGCAACCGAACTCCGAGAGCTGGCCGATGCTGCACCCGCGGTGAGAACGGTGGCCAGCGGGGGCCAGTGACTGCTCCGTATGCTGATGGCAATGCTGAGAGGGGGGCCAGAGGCGTCCTCGTGATCGCCACCAAGGGCTGTCTGACTGCGGCGGCGGCGAGGCCCCCGCACCTGGGCGGGACCGAGAGCTGCCGAGTACGCGCTGCTGTGGACAGCCCGAGACATACGGAGACAGAACAGGAGGAGGAGGAGGAGGAGGAGGAGGAGGAGGAGGAGGGGAGAGGCAGCCAAAAGCCGCCAGAACGAAGACACGGAGGAGGAGGGGGGCGGCCGGCGGCCGGGGTGCCGCCCGCGTGGACCTCCTTCCACTTGACGAGCGGCGCCCACCAGGCTTGAACTGGGGGGGGCTGTCTGGATGGAAGCGGTCACCAGCCACGATCTCTGCATCTCGCGGTGGGGGGGGGCGCAGCCAAAAGCCGCTGTGCACATATCTGATCGGGAGGAAGAGGAGGAGGAATGGAGGTGCAGCCAAAAGCCGCCGTCACGACTGTATTTACCAGCCACGAACGTCTGCATCTCGCGGTGGGGGGGGGTGCAGCCAAAAGCCGCTGAACACATATGGTGGGGATACTTTTTTTATTTTTGTTTTACAGCCGCAGGCGGAAGCGCACAGCGGCGAACAGTCACGGTCGGGCTGCGGCCGCGACTAGAAGATGGTGGGGATGCGCGAAGAGCCAAGAATTCCATTGGCTCGGGCGTCTCAGACGGTACTGGAACCTCATGTACTTGTTTTCCGCTCGAATCCACCGGATTGGCATGGCCAAGGCCAGAAGGAGATTGGCTCGCTATCCGATGTTTTTTTTCATTTCGGTAGGGTAGGCGCGACTGGTGCCACGGGCACCGTTGTCCGCTTCCCCGATCCCGGGTCGGCTCGGTCTCCGTTCCAGGTCCGTTTTGGTTCTCAGTGGGTACACTGGGCACAGATTGAGAAAGGCAGATATGTGCGTGACCCGTGTTCCGAATTCCGCGGAGATCCTTGTCCGTTCTCGGAAACGCATTCAAATTTACGCTTCCTCCTGGAAGGGAATACGTCCTATTCTTCATCGCGTCCCTTCCCAGGGTCATCTGCATGAGGTCATTCAGAGATTCGTCTAGCTTTCCACTTTCACCACAGGCGTCTTGATTTTTCGTACTGCCGCTTCTCTGGTATCCACCAGGACCCACCGTACCTAGTTCTTTACTCAACAAAATTTCGATCGAAACCATGTCGTCCTAGTCCTCATTACCTGACGAATGAGCTTGGTCCTCCCTCTCCTCTCCTAATTCAGGGGATCCCTGAACCTGGATCTTATCGATGATTGATCGCGCGCGGCGACGAGGCGGAGTAAGTCGGAGCAGCGGGGAAAGCGCGCGACCAGGTCCTCAAACGGGCACACACACACATTCCTCCTCATATTCCTCTTCCTTTTCCTCCTCCTCCTCCTCCTCCTCCTCCTCCTCCTCCTCCTCCTCCTCCCTCCTCCTGTCCCTCCTCCTCCTCCTCCTCCTCCTCCTCCCTCCTCCTCCTCCTCCTCCTCCTCCTCCTGCTCCTTCTCCTTTTCCTCCTCTTCTTCCTCCTCCTCCTCCTCTTCCTCCTCCCTTCCAGCAGAATCAACATCACCATCGCCATCGTCATCACCATCATCAACCATTCTTCCAACCGCAGATACCCACAGACGGGCCGATGAGTCCCGAGGCCCCGGACCGACGATGGAGCCGCTGCCCCTGCGGCACTAAAGAACTCCACTGGCACAGCATGCATACATGGACCAGGCACGCGAAGGCGGCGCGAGCCGCCACTGGCTGTCACCACTCCAGCGAAGACAAGTCAAGGACCCTGAGGCGCTGTGGCGGAAGAGGGCGATGTTTAAAAGAACTCGCACGTCCTCAAAGTGGGTATCCAGGCTACTCCACGGAAACACCACCAAGAAAACAGAGGTGATACGCAGCAGCACCGTCACTGGGCCATGCTCTGGAATCCCACGTTTCCCCTAAGCAGTGGCAGCTACAGGTCGAGGAGGAGAGAAGGAGGAAGAAGGAAAACGAGAAGGAGGGGGCAGGAGGAGACAGAGACAAAGCAAATAAGAAAGGTACACCTCAGACTGGGTGCACGCACTTGCCAATAACACATCGTGAGACTGGAGGCGGGCACCGCGGCGCCCGGCACACGCAACGCTGCTCCGCAGCGGCTAGACGTCCAAAGAGGCCCAGGGTCGGCCAGCAGCGGCTGCACGGGCATCAACATCGTCAGCAATTATCGCCATCACCAAAGCCATTAGTATATTCATGGTCATAGGCATCATGATTATCATCTTCATTGATTCCATCGGCAGAAGCATCAGCAGCAGCAGCATCAACATCAGCATCAGAATCCTCAGCAGCATCATCGTCGTTGTAACCATCATCTCCATTATTATCCTCGTCCTCATCCTCGTCATCATCCTCGTCGTCAGGATCAGAATCATCATCATCACCACCATCAGCATCATCACCATCATCAGCATCATCATCGGCGTCGTCATCAGCAGCAGCATCCACCGTATCAGCATCATCATCAGTAGCATCAGCATCAGCATCAGCATCAGCATCAGCATCAGCATCAGCATCAGCATCATCATCATCATCATCATCATCATCATCATCATCATCATCATCATCATCATCATCATCCTTAGCAGCAGCAGCAGCATCATCATCATCATCAGCAGCAGCAGCAGCAGCATCAACATCATACTCATCGCCATCACCCTCAACATCACCATCTTCAGCACCGTCATCATCATCATTAGCATCATCGACAGATTCGGCATCATCATCATAACCATAGTCATCATCATAATCAACATCATCAGCAGCATCACCATCATCATCAGCAGCAGCACCAACCATCATCACCATCATCGGCATCAGCGTCATCATCATCAGCATCACCATCCGCATATCGTCATCATAGTCATCATCATCATCATCATCATCATCATCATCATCATCATCATCAACAGCATCATCATCACCATCACCATCACCATCCTCATCATCAGAATCAGCAGCGTCATCAGCATCAGCATCAGCATCCGCATCAGCATCATCATCGTCATCATTATCATCATCACCATCATCATCATCAGCATCATCATCAGCATCATCACCATCATCATCAGCATCATCATTCCATTCCTCCTCATCCTCCTGCAGCGACGACGGAGACGGCGACGGCGACGGCGGCGACAGCGACGACGGCGGCGGCGGCAACAACGACGACGATAGTATTGCCCGAGACGTCGCCGATGACGACGACGACGACGACGACGACGACGACGACGACGACGACGACGACGACGACGACGACGGCAAGAGAGAGAAGAAGCGGAGCAGCAGAGCAGCAGCGGGGAGGAGGGGGAGGAGGGGGAGGAGGAGGAGGAGGAACAGGACGAGGAGGAGGAGGGGGGAGGAGAAGGAGGGGGGAGAAGAGGAGGAAGAGGAGGAGGAGGAGAAGGAAGAGGGAGGAGGGAAGAGGGAGCAGGGAGGAGGAGAAGAGACGAAGGAGGAGGAGGAAGAGGAGGAGTAAGAGGAGGGAGGAGGGAGGAGGGAGGAGGGAGGCAGGACTGGGGAGGACGGAGGAGGAGGGATGAGGGAGGGTGGACGAGGGATGAGGGAGGAGGGAGGAGGAAGAATCCGTAGCCACTTTGGCTCAAGCCCCGCTTGAACCCCGAACGGGGTCCAAACGGGGTGAGAGCCCTGTAGCCTGTCTGGCTCAGTGGCGCCGCCCTCGCGTCAGGTCTCCTTCGGGGCGCGCGGCGGGGCGGAAGAGACGGGCAGATCGTTAGCGGTGGCGCGCGGCGCAAAATGCGGCATTTTGCCGGTGCCCGGGGGGCCTCCTTCCCCCCTCGCCTCCATGGGCCTCCCTGGTGGCGGCGCGGGGCAAGGAGATGGCGCCGAGACCATGAAGGACCTCTTCAAGTCCCAGTCGAAGGGCTTGTACAAGACCAAGGCGCACCCTTTGGACGAGGAGTCTCTGACGAAGCTCGCGGAGATTCCCGCCGTGGACGTGATGACCCTCAGGCTTGGGGCATCGCTGACAAGCTGTACGAGTCGGCGGCCAACGACGCCTTCGGCTTCAAGTACTTGCTGAACCAGCTGGGCAACATACCCAGCGAGATGGAATTAATGTGCTTCGTGTACCGCGGTCTTCTTCCTTAAGCCGTGGTGGTTTCGTTGTGTGGCTAGGGGGGCAGCAGGCTACGGATCAGACGGTTTCACCGGCTCGGGAGAGACGGTTCTGGCTGCTGTCTTTCATGGTGTGCACCTGCCCTGGCGGCTCGGAGGTTGCACAAGTATCCTGGCATGTACGAGCTGATGCTGGTGGCTTCTTCGTGCTGTCGTTTGTGCGGGCAGTACTTATATCCATATCCAGAGCGTCGTGGACTTTTTGGGAAGAGGTGCCGCAACGCCGAGGCGCACTGGATATGGACAAAATCAAGCCTCTTGGGGCCAGATGTTTATCCATATCCAGTGCGTCTACGGTTTCTGGGGAAGAGAGCCCAAGAATCCAAGACGCACTGGATGTGGATATAACTGTTGCCCGCAGTTTGTCCGTGGGTCGGCCGTCGCGTCCCGGGCCTCGGAGGGCCTCGGGAGGGCGGGCGGAGGAAGCACCCGGGCCTCGGAGGGCGGGCGGAGGCCGCCGAGGCGTTGGGGGGGGGGGGGGGGCGGCTCGGAGGGGCGGCCCGCTCCTCGAGGAGGATCCCACGCGGCACCCGGTTCCTCTTCCCTCTCCCCCTCATTGAACGCCGCCTCCCCCCTCCTCCTTCTCCTCCTCATCCTCCTCCTTCTCCTCATCCTCCTCCTCCTCCTCCTCCTCCTCCTCCTCCTCCTCCTCCTCCTGCTGCTTCTCCTCCTCCTCCAGCGGTGTGGCGCAGCTTGGGCGGTGGTGTTCCTCGCTTTCGGCTCTGCGCTCCTCGTGTCTGGCACGGGGGTGCACGAAGAGGGCGTCGGGGAGGTCCTCTGCTGAGTGTACTGCTGTGCGTGTCTTGCGCTGCGGGATACGCGCTCAGAGGCCCCAGAGGCTCCAGAGGCTCCAGCGGAGGAGGAGGAGGAGGCGGAAGAGGAGGAAGAGGAGGAGGAGGAAGGAGGTAGAGGGAAAGGACGAGAAGGAGGAGGAGGAGGAGGAGGAGGAGGAGGGAGGAGGAAAGGAAGGAGTGTGAGGAGGAAGGGAGGAGGAGAGAAAGAGCAGGAGGAGGAGGGAGGAGGGAAGGAGAAGGAAGGAGGGAAGATAGGGGAGAAGAGCGCCGCCACGGCGCGGCCTTCTGCGATACCTCCCGCAACCGCTGGCGCTGGCGCTGCGCGCCCGGCAGCCTCGAGGCCTGGCGGTCCAGCTCCACGGCGGCGGCGATCTGCGGCGGGACGCCGACGGCGACGACGACGCTGACGCCGACGCCGACGCCGACGCCGATGCCGACGCCGACGCCCACGCCGGCGGTTTGTTCGGAGGTTTGTTCGGTTCCTGTTCGGGGGTCTGTTCGGTAGAAGTTCGGAAGTTGGTTCTGGAATTCGTGGGTTTGTTGTAGTTTCGCCCATTCCGTCGCCGCGTCGTTTGCGCGTATTTCGCACAGGATCGCCGTTCAAGGTCATCGAAAGCAAACTGCCAGACTCACATGCGACCACTCGGTGTTCGAAAAAGCACACCAGGGAAAGATCGACATCTATGTGCGCGACGGTCATCATCTACACCACCGCCATGATGAAACATCATCCAACCACCGACCGCCATCAAACCACAGACATCATCATCATCAAACCACCGATAATCATCATCAACATCACCACCATCACACCACCGACCACATCATCATCATCGTCATCATCATCATCATCATCATCATCATCAGCAGCATCATCATCACCATCATCAGCATCAGCATCAGCATCACCATCAGCATCACCATCATCATCATCATCATCATCATCATCATCATCATCATCATCATCATCATCATCACCACTACCATCATCAGCAGCATCTTCACCACCACCATCATCACCACAATCACCATCGCCGCCATCATCACCATCATCACCACCAAAACCGCCTCCACCATCCATCCATCGTCACAATCATCATCACCACCACCACCACCATCATCGTCATCATCAGCATCATCATCACATCATCAGCATCAGCATCAGCATCAGCATCAGCATCAGCATCAGCATCAGCATCATCATCATCATCATCATCATCATCATCATCATCATCATCATCGTCATCGTCATCGTCATCGTCATCGTCATCGTCATCACCACTACCGTCATCAGCAGCATCTTCACCACCACCATCATCAGCAGAACCACCATCACCTCCATCATCACCATCGTCACCACCACCACCGCCTCCAACATCCATCCATCATCACAATCATCATCGCCACCACCACCACCACCATCATCATGATCATCATCATCATCATCATCATCATCATCAGCATCATCGTCATCATCATGGACATCATGATCATCATCATCATCATCATCATCATCATCATCATCATCATCATCATCATCATCATCGCAATCATCATCATCAGAATCAGCATCACCACCACCATCATCAGCATCATCAGCAGCCGCATCATCAGCATCATCATCATCATTATCATCATCATCATCATCATCATCATCATCGTCATCATCGTCATCGTCATCGTCATCGTCATCGTCATCACCACTACCATGATCAGCAGCATCTTCACCACCACCACCATCATCACCACAACCACCATCTCCTCCATCATCACCATCATCACCACCACCACCACCACCGCCTTCACCATCCGTCCATCATCACAATCATCATCACCACCACCACCACCATCATCATCAGCATCGTCATCACCGTCATCGTCATCATCATAATCAGATTCATCATCACCATCATCATAAGCATCGTCGTCCTCCTCATCCTCATCGTCGTCATCATCAGCATCAGCATCAGCATCAGCATCAGCATCAGCATCAGCATCATCATCATCATCATCATCATCATCATCATCATCATCATCCTCGTCGTCGTCGTCGTCGTCATCATCATCATCATCAGGATCGCCATCATCATCAGCGCCGCCACAAGAATTATACCCATCAATGTGACCATCAGAACCAGGAGGGAGATCCCAGGGGTGGGTGACAGCCCCCCCCCACCACACCCCCCCTTCCCTGAAGTAACTCGGGCGATCTTGGGACCAATTTGGCAATCTTGAGGCCATCCAGGCCCGCTAGAGCCATCTCGGGACCAACCTCGGTCAACTTCGGCTCTCTCGGGGATGCGTCGGGACGTGTTGGAAGCGGACACCATGTCCTCAGAGAACAAACAAGAATCCCTGAGTGTACGCAGTGTTTGGGAATGTACCCCACAGTGAGAGGCCACGAACAGGCCACGAGAAAGTAACTAGACGGGCTGCCGAATCGTTGTTTGCCACACCGCCCCCTTTCCCAAAGTCATGGAAAACTCTATGTGTCATTTTTTGTTTGATGACGCGCGCACCGGTTCGGATGGCCAGGGTAATTGCACACGGGAGCGACGCAATGTCGGCACAGCAGCATGCGCCAAAGCAAAGTCAGTAGGCAAAAGAAAAAGTCAGCGTGCTCACGTACAAAAGATTCACCAAGGCAAGGTGGACCTGTTTAGTGAAACGAGGGCGAGCGAGCGAGAGCGCCTTCCACCAATAGGCGTGCGAGCAGGCAGAATAGGTAATCCGCCGACCCCAGAGGCGTGGGGACAACCCTTACCATGACCACCACCACCAGCATCATCTGCATCATCATCTACCTCATCTTCCTCACCATCATGCCCTCGATTCTTGACCTCCCCTCCCACTTCGCTTCCACCTGGTCCGAAACCCCACCCACTCTGCAGTCACTTGTAACAGCTCCCCACTCGACCATCTTTGACACATTGGAACCTCCTTTCAGAAACCCCTCACTCGACAATTTTCCAACCCGGTGGACCCCACGATTTCTCGCCCAAAAACGACCGACGCCCCCCTCCATGACCCCCACCAGGTCTGGCATCCCCACACAGGGAAAGCTCTGTTCTTGGGACCCTCGCCCCCACGATTTCTCGCTCAAAAACGGCCAACATCCCCCTCCTGGCCCGGGCATCCGCACCCACGGCAGCTCTGTTCTTGGGACCCCCGACCCCACGATTTCTCGCCCAAAAACGACCAACACCCCCCTCCTGGCCCATGCATCCGCACCCGCGGCAGCTCTGTTCTTGGGACCCCCGACCCCACGACTTCCCGCCCGAAAACGACCAACACCCCCGTCGCGGCCCCGGCATCCGCACCCACGGCAGCTCTGTTCTTGGCACCCCCGACCCCGCGATTTCTCACCCCAAAACGACCAACACCTCCCTCCTGGCCCCGCCATCCGCACCCACGGCAGCCCTGTTTGGGACCTCCGACTCACGATTTCTCGCCCAAAAACAACCAACACCCCCCTCCTGGCCCCGGCGCCCCCACCCACGGCAGCTCTGTTCTTGGGACCCCCGACCCTAACGATTTCTCCGCACAACAAACCAACACCCCCCTCCCGGCCACCCACCCTCGCCCCGGCACCCCTCACCACGGCAGCTCTTTCTTGGCAACCACACCGACCCTACGATTTTTCAAAATCCGACCAACACCCCCCCTCCTGGCCCACCTCGCCCACGGCACCCCCACCAACGGCAAGCTCTGTCTTGGAGCCGCCCGACCCCTGCGATTTTTCTCGCCCAAAGACATCCAAACCCCCCTCCTGGCCCCCACCACGCCCATCGGCACCCCCCACTCTAGCCAAAAACTACCAACACCCCCCCTCCCACCCCCCCCCTGGCCTCCACTTCGCCCCGTCACCCCCACCACGGCAAGCTCTGTCTTCCTGGGAGCCACCCGACCGATTCCCCCTCCCCCAACCAACGACCAACGCCCCCTCCTGGCCCCCACCACCCCGCCCCGGCAACCCCACCTCGGCAGATCTGGTTTTTTGGGGCCCCCGACCCCACGATTTCTCATACAAAAAAAACAACCGTACGCCCCCCTCCTGCCCCCCACCTCGCCCACCACCTCTGCCGTTTATTTTGCAACCCCAACCCGACGATTTCACGCCCACCAAAACCAACCAACACCCCCCTCCTGGCCCCCCACCTCGCCCCGGCACTTCCACCCACGGCAGCCCTGTTCTTGGGGCCCCCGACCCCGCGGCTTCTCGCCCAAAAACCACCAACACCCCCCTCCTGGCCCCCCACCTCGCCCCAGCACCCCCGCCCACGGCAGCTCTGTTCTTGGGACCCCCGACCCCGCGATTTCTCGCCCAACAAAACCAACACCCCCCTACTGGCCCCCCACCTCGCCCCGGCACTATCCACCCACGGCACTCTGGTTCTCGGGGCCCCCCGACCCCGCGATTTCTCGCCCAAAAAACTACCCAACACCCCCCCGCTCGCCACCATCACCCAACCACGGCGCTCATGTTTATTGGCCCGACCCCGCGATTTCTCACCTAAAAAACACCAGCGCCACCTCCAGGCCCCCCACCTGGCCCCGCAACCCCCATCCACGCACTTTGATATTACGACCCCCCGACCAAAGTGTTCTCGCCAAAAACGACCAACGCCCCCCCCTCCCCTGCCTCCGCTACCTCGCCCCGCCACCCCCACCCGCGGCAGCTCTGTTCTTGGGATCCCCGACCCCACGATTTCTCGCCCGAAAACGACCGACACCCCCTCTCGTGGCCCCCCGCCTCGCCCTAACTCCCCCGCCCACGGCAGCTCTGTTCTTGGGCCCCCCGACCCTATGATTTCTCTCCCAAAACGACCAACACCTCCCTCCTCGCTCCCCCTCGCCCCGGCACCCCCACCCACGGCAGCTTTGTTCTTGGCCCTTCCGACCCCGCGTTTTCCTCCCCAAAAAACGAACCAACGCCCCCCTCCTGGCCCTCCACCTTGCCCCGGCACCCACCCACAGCAGCTCTGTTCTTGGGGCCCCCGAGCCCACGATTTCTCGCCCAAAAACGACCAACACCCCCCTCCTGGCCCCCCACCTCGCCCCCGCACCCCCGCCCACGGCAAGGACCCCGGACGCGCGCGGGCATGGCTGACGGCGAGGAGCTGCGTCGATGCCGCCGCGGCGCCGAAGAGCGCGGAGCATGCGTGTCCTCAAGGTCTTTCTCCACCCCACGAATCCTCAATCCTCATTCTGAAAAGGTCTCCAAAACAACCCCGCGCCTGCGGGCGGCACCGGCGTGACATTGCCACGTGCGAGAAATATATTCGAAATTCCACCCTCCGCGCTCCTCCACGCTCCTCCTCCACCTCCTCCTCCTGCTGTTCCTCGCTCCTCGTGCTCCTCGCTCCTCCGCCTCCACCTGCTCCATCCCCCCCCCCTAGACATAAAAAAAATTGAAAAGAGAAAGCGTAAGAAAAAGGAAATATACACACCTATCAAATACCGTATACAAAAAAAAATTCAGAATAAAAGGAACTAAAATAAAACCAAGTAAAAAACAGAAAAAAAAATAATAATAAGAAAAAACAAAAACAAAAAAAAAAACAAATACAAAAAAAAAAAAACAGAAAAATACCCTAACTAATACACGAAAAACAGTTAAATTAGCAAAAACAATGAAAAACAAATACAAAAGAAAGAAACATAAAAAAGACTACTAAGAATAAAAAACTGATCAAGAAAAAAACATAAAAAACAAAAAAAAAAATAAAGACAAGAAAACAGCCTATAGATTCCCTCCTTCCTCCTTCCTCCTTCCCCCCCCCCCCACACGGAACTTGCACAGCACCGACCAAAATAAAACTCACAGACATGCTTTAGGGTCGGCGGCAGAGGCGGCAGCCTTTAGACAATTAGACTGTCGCAGATTGCCTTCGGCGACCACGCCAGGCCGCCACTGCCAGCTCCCAATCACGCGCTGCAGCGCCCTGAGGGCGGAAGCAGTCAGCCAGACCAGAGAGCATCCACCTGAAAAAAACTGTTAACAAAAAACAAAACAATACAACAACGAAAAAAACGCAGCAGCCTGCACGGCACCCGCCGTCTTCACAGACAGGCAGAGCCTCTGAGCCGCTCCGCGTAACAAGGCGGCATGAATATATCATGACCGATCGTGCGCTGAAAACCTGCACGTCGTGAACAAAAACAGCACATACACAACTACGCAAGACATGAGACAATGACGATGTGCACTCACGGGTCGAAGAACATACAATCTGATCGACGGATCGCGGGGGCGAAGAAGACGGTGGGCCTGCCGGCCTGCCGCTACGAGAAGAAGGGTGAGCTACTACAAGCTGCGCCGGCCACTCGAAGACAGGCCTTTCGGCGACTCAGGGGCCAGGGTGCGTGCGCCAATACGATGCTGCGAGCTATGACTCCACGACAGCCTGCAAACACAAGATGCAAGACAACACATAAGTTCCGACCCGGACTGCAGCCAGGCACGCCGTCCCCGAGGCAGCAGCGGACAACGAGACGCTGGCGCCGCTGTGGAAACCTGCCCCGGGGAGACCAGAGGCAGCAGACGGCCATGCTTCCGTTGACACCCGACGCTACAAGGTTGCAGCGGCCACGCTTCCACGACGTGAACGCTGGCGACGTCGCATGTAGATGCCCGCCGTGGGAGGGCCGCCAGAGGAAGAGGCAGGGGAACAGAGAGGGAGGGGCGGAGAAGCAGCCGGGCGGCGAGGGCCGCGCGGACGGAGCAGGACGGCGCTGCGGAAGAGCCGCGGCGGGGCTCCGGAACGCCCAACGGGGCGCTCAAACAGACTGGCGGCGCTGCACGGCTGGATCTGCACGTGGCCATGGCCACCGTGCTCCGAACGTCGGCCTCCGACGGACGCCCGGCCCTCACTCCGGGCTCTGCGCCACGCTTCTCGGCCGCTCCTTCGCCCTGGCGCCCGCCTCGCCCCGCAGGATCTCCAGCTTGACCACCCGGTCCTCCGCCAGCCTCGCCGCCATCGAGCCCACGTCGCCCGCCACCCCGTTCACCGCCCCTGGTCGGAGCAGGGCGAGATCCCTGACATCCTGACGTCGCATTCTTGTCGAGCCGGGCGGTTACGCATGATTTCGGGCCCCAGCACCCTCACAGATCGGTCTGGCTCGCAAGATGCCACAGAAGATGGGGTCTGGGGCTCTGGTCGCGATTTGGCACCACGTTGGAATGTTTCCGCGTCGTCGGATGTCGTAGAATCGGTCCCCGGGCCCCTCCCGGGGTCCAAACGCCCTGGTTTTCCGAGCTGCGTCCAGCCGTGGCGGCGAGAGGACCCCCCGAAGGCCAACTGCCGTTGCCTCAACTGGCCCTCCTCTGAAATCCACCGCACCGCCCGCCTGTCTTTTTCCCAGGTCATAACGCGGGCATCTGGTGGCCGTTGGGGACGATCCAGGCACCCCTGGAACGCCCTCGGCGAGGCGCAGCTGCTAGAGGGCACCCCGAGGCTGGGAACCTCTGGGAGCCCTCGAGAGCGCCAGAAAACGTCGCACATCCTCTCTGGCAACACCCTGACCGCTGCCTCCACTCGCCCTCCTCGGACCTATGCGCATGCCAGGGAGGACCACGTAGTGGGGCAGGCCCTGCACAACGAAAAGGCGGTTGGAGGCCTCCAGCGGCCCACCCGCCGACACGGCGGTGATCCTCAGCTCCTTCCGGCTCCGGTGCTCCACCTCCCACTCGAGGCCGCAGGGCGCGCGCCTCTGGGCGCCGACCTGCGGCAGCTCCACGCACCGCGTCACCTCACAGAAGGAAGAAGGCACGGCACGTGCAGTTTTGGCAGGTGGATCTCTCAAGCTCTCCGCCTCCTCTGGCGGTGTGCGTCGCGAGCAGGAACACAGCAAAGCCGCAGGAAAGCGCGGCATTGACAGTGCAGCGCCGAGCTCCGCACACGTGACGAATGTTAACGAGCAGGAACACAGCGAGACATGTTAACGAGTGTGATTGGAGAAGACACGTGCGAAGACACAAGACCCTTCCAAGGGCCACACTGCCATAGGAATGTAAAACGCAGGGGACGCGAAACACAGGACACGAGGGTGCCCTTGATGATTTGGCAGCGTCGACCTACTAACCAAACTCGACTGTGAGCATTTTTTGGGGGAGGGAGAAGATGGGAGCGGACAGCGAAAGTGTACACCACGCGGCTGGTGCGGACAAATCCTGCCCCCCCTAGACAGACATCGGCCAATTAAAAGAGCCACCCGAGACAATTATTGCCCGGGCGAGCGTTTGGGGAGGAAGGCGAGCAGGGAAAGCGGGCGACGAGGGAGATAGCATCACGCCCCGCGGGGGGGTAAAACTGAGACGTCCCTGGGCGGCCAGCCGTGTCACGAATTGCGGCCCCGAAGTGTGGGGAAGACGCATGCGGCGATACGAATTCAACCTAAAACGTATCAGCGCCACCGGGGAGAGGAGGAGGAAAGACAAGAGGGGAAAGGCAGGAGGAAAAGAGGAGAGGCCAGCGTATTAGCCGAGAGCGGCTCTCACAGCTCGCCGACGCGTGTAGACCCTGACACGCCCAAGCAGAGGCAAAATAGCCGGCAAAATGATGCAATAAAGCGAGATAGCGCGCGCAACCGAAACAAAGTCATCAACACAAGCTCCCCAGCCCGAGTGGAGATTTTGCTGACAAGAGGAAGAGGAGGAGGACGACGACGACGAGAGGAGAGGACAGGCACCCACAAAATCAAAAGATCTGCCAACAAAAATCGGGACGACGCACGCGCCAACCTGCAGTAGGCGAGCACGCGCGTTAAACCAGGACTAAGAAACGGGCGGGAGCCGACGTGAAACCTAACCCCTTCCGCCGTCGCGGCCCGCGGATCATCGCGCGAGGGAGCGAGAAGCCAGTGGGAGGGGCAAGGAGGAGGAGGGAGGACCAGGGGAGGAGACGGCGCCTCACTCCGGGCGCGGGCGCTTGAACGCCGCCTGCAGCAGCGACGATGCCTTCGCGTGGCCCCGCACTCCTTCACGCAAATAGCCTCGGAAGACATCCGCACATGGGCCAGAAGAGCCAGCGCACCGCACCGCATTGTGCGTGCGATACAAAGCATACGTAAACGCTCAGCGCCCTCAGAGCCTTGGCGCGCCCGCTTCCCTCTGTAGTGCTCTCCCCGCCCAGGAGCAAGAACTCCTCCAATTCGTGGCCCGCTGGTGGTCTCGCCAAGTTCAGGAAGCGTCCGCAAAAGGAATGGTAACATGCGCACCTCCCGTAGTGCGTCACGGAGTCCTCGAGCCTCTGGCATCCGAGCAAGCACTGGCCCTGCTGCTGAAACCGACGGGCAGTCATCCACCCGTTTAAATTGGCCCGCAGAACTGCGGCGAGAACTCGTGGGGGCATCAGCTTCGCGATGACCTGCAAGGAGCGTTGGAGACGAAGGCATCGATGTCCAGGGAGTGCGGGGATTTGCCATTTCTCCAGAGAGCGCCGCATGGCTGTCAACGACGCCGCGACGAAAGAAGGCTGCGTTGCGGTCAAAGCCCTGGCCTGCCAACCGTCGGGGTGGCCCTCCTCGGATGACGCGTCCAAGAGCTCCGCCGTCTTGGCCCCCATGCCGGTGAACTTCCGAAGAGCGGCATCGAGAGAGAAAAGAAAATTAGACGAAGCCCAAGCTAACCGGGATCCCAGCCGCTGTACGCTGTCCAAGTCGGAGAGCACCGCGCGGAGCGACGCCGCGCGGGCTGGAATACGAAGTCCTCCGCTGCAGCGCGCCTCGTGGAGTGCAACGCGAACTTTCGCGACGTGGGCGATAGCCTGCGCGTCGGGGAAGCTCCGCGGCATGCCGAAATTCTGCAATGCCTTCAAAATGTCTGCGTGGAACCAGTTCGCCGGGCCAGGGAACAACTTCTGAACAACTCGTTTTCCCCACCTCTGGGAACGACTCCGGGAGGGGGCCCAGCTGTGCGACGAAGGAGGTAACGGAGATGATGAAGACGCGGTAGGCCTCAATAGTATGCAACATGCCTGCGCCCATCTTGCCCCAGACTGCAGCCCTGTCCTCCATCTTCCTCAACGCCCCTTCCCAAGATTTGCGACCCCGCCCGGGACCCAGCCGAGGTACTTGGCGGCGTCGGCGATCTCCATGGCACCCCATAGCGGCGCCTTCTCCCGCAACTGCTCTCGCATTTGCTGGCGCGATAGCCCCCCGAGGGGGGCGAGAACCGATTTTCCCAAATTCAGCATTAAACCAGAAATCTCCGCGCACTCGCTGAAGATCGTCTCGAGGGCGCCGAGATGGTCGAGAAGCATGGGGTCCACGTGCGCGGCGTCGTCGGCGTAGGCGCGGGTGGTGCCAGAGGGGAGGTCGCGCACCAGCTTGCGCAGCAAGAGGCCGGAAGCCACGGCGACTAAAAACGGAGAGAAGGGGCGCCCTTGGCGAATGCCCCGGTCGATGCCGGAGCCGCGATAACGGGCTCCATCGATAACCATGTCGCAGTAGTTGTTATTATATAACACCTCGATGAAATCTAAAAGCCAACTTGGCCACCCCAGCGACCTGAAGACAGCCGTGAGGAACGGCCTCTCCACCGAGGGGAATGCAGCCGCGAAGTCGAAGAAGACTGCGCCGCCCGAGTCCGAGGCGCACGCAGCGTGGACGGAGGCCTCCTCGATGTCAATGAGATTCGACAACATGGAACGGCCGCCGATGAACCCGCGTTGGATGCTGGAGACTCTGTCTCCGAGCTTGGGTTCAATAAGGGCTCGGACCGCGCTCGCCAACAACCTACTGTCAGTATTTGTGACGTTCAGGGGCCTCGCGCTGGCTGGTTCGTAGCACCCTTCCCCTGTGGGCGCGATCCCCGAAGGTTTCTTGGGGGGGAAGAAAAGGAGGCTAGCGTTGAAGTCGCCCAAGGACTCGCTCATGAGGTCCCGGCCGTCGTCCTGCGTGAGCGCCTGGAAAGCGTCGTAAAGGATATCAACCGAAAGCCCCACAACGCACCTCCATGCCTGGAAAGGGATGCCGCCCGGCCCTGGAGAAGAGTTATCCTCTTGCACAGGGTGTCTAGAGCTCCGACCGTTTTATTTTTCGCGACGCACCCCCCCCCCCAGTGAGACCTCTGCCCACAGCGCCCCCCAGTGGGACCTCCCTAGCGCCCCCCAGTGGTCCCCAGCGCCCCCCAGTGGCATACCCCCCGACGATTTTTATTTTCGCGACGCACCCCACCCCCCCGCCAGTGGCGCACCCCTCCCCCCCCCTCCCCCAGTGGGACCTCCCCAGCGCCCTCCAGTGGTCCCCAGCGCTCCCCAGTGGGGCCTCCCCAGCCGCGCCCAGTGTCCCCCCTCCGCCCCGACGATATAATTTTTCGCGACGCGCCCCTCCCTCTCCCAGTGGGACCCTCCCAGCGCCCCCCAGTGGTCCCCTGCGCCCCCCAGTGGGGCCTCCCCAGCCGCGCCCACGATGGCCAATCCCCGATCCGCCCCGAAACGATTTATGTTTCCGCGACGCACCAATCCCTCCCCACCCCAGTAACACGATGAGCTAGAGCGCGGCGCGGTACGCAAGGAGTAAAGCTCAAGTCAGCATGCTCGCCTCCTCCGTCTCCCTGTCCGTATTCAGCGAATGCAGCCACCATCAGGCCCTAAGCGCAGGAGGGCGGGACTCTCTTCCAATGACAGATAGACTGGCCCGATGCCAGGCAGACCAGAGCGCACCGACTTCATCACATCCAAAAACATCGCGCGGCCGTTCATATTGTGGACAAAAGGTGTTCACGGACAATTATCACGATAATTGACATCGACACATACTTTCTCTTGCTCCTCCTCATCGTCACCAGCGTGAACGATCTCGAGGACGAGCTCTAGTAATCAGATTGGTAGCGGAGCTTGTGGTCTCCGACAACCACGGGCTCCCACCGGTCTCGGCCTGAATGGCGACTACAGCCGCCAGCGGGCCACCGACGACGCGCGTCGACGTCCCCTCATGGAACGGCGAGGCAGACAAGTTGACGAGCTACAAGTTTGAGGTCTCCATGTTCACCAAGAGCATCAAGACTGCGGAGCGCTACGCGTGCGGCCCGCAGCTGGTGCGCGCCCTCGGGGCGCGAGTCCGGACGACGGTGGAGAGCTGCCCGGACATCGACACGGTCGACGAGATCGACAAGGATGGAGTTTTGATTGGTTGGAACAAAGTGTTTCAGTACGTATTGGAGAAGCTGGACTTCACCAGCCTGAATGATACGGGCCTCCTCGCGGAGGAGTTCTTCCTGAAGGTCAGCCGGAACTCGGGCGAGACCTTCCAGGACTGGGCCGCCAGATTCGAGAAGAAGGAGCGGGAGCTGTTGGTGCAGCTCCAAGTCATTGATTCCAGCGTGACGGAAGTGATTGCGAAGCCTCTTCGGACATGGTGGTTCCTTCGGAAGTCCAAGCTATCCCCTGTTCAACGTGGAGAGATCACCGCCACTGACCTCAACTTTGGCAAGACATACAAGGCCTTGCTCACGCGCTTCCCGGCGGAGGCGCTGGCGGAGCTCGACGGCAAGCAGCACCGTAAGGCCTTCTATGAGGACACGCCCGTCGACGACGTTGAGGACGAGACTGGTGGGGAAGATATTGATTTCACAGAGGTTGTCGAGCAGCTGATCACCCTCGCTGAAGAAGATGAAGATGAGGAGCCAGCTGACGACAACCCAGCGGACAACGAGGTGTTCGCAGAGTTCAAGCAGGTGGGCAGGAGCTTCAAGGACGCTCGCGACCTGATCCGACGCCTCCGAGTGTCCCGCGACTACTACCCGGTCGTGTCGCTCAAGGACCCCGATCGCGTGCCCCCGCCTCCGAACCCGGGACGAGGCTTCCAGCGTGGCCGTGGCAAGAACGGTCGAGGCCGCGCTCGCTTCGACACGGGCAAGGGACGGGACATGTCCAAGATGAAGTGCATCGCGTGCGGCGAATATGGTCATCGAGCGGCGGACTGCAACGAGAGGTTCAAGAAAGATAATACGAGAGATGGAGCTCGTGGGACTACTCACAGAGGCTTCGTCCTGTCCGCCCTCGACGAGTACCTCTACCTCCTGGAGCGCGACGGCATCTGGGCGATCCTCGACATCGGGGCCACGAAGAGCCTCGGCGGCCTCGAGAGCGTCGAGAACCTCATGTACGAGATGCTGGACCAGCACGGCCAGGAGTTCGAGACGACACATGACGAGTGCTCATTCACCTTCGGCGACGGCCTCCAGAAGAGCTCGATGGGCACGGTGAAGGGGAACGTGTTCCTCGGCGGCGACCTGACCGAGGTCAAGCTGTCGGTGATGCCGAACCGCGTGCCGATCCTCCTGGGCATGGACATTCTGACTGACTCGCTGAAGGTTGTGGTCGACTGCGGCCGGAACTGGATCGGCCTTCCGACCATGGGCAACAAGGTGTTCTACTGCGAGCGCCTCTCGAGCAACCACCTGGCCGTCAACCTGACGACGCCGCAGTGGTGGAAGGAGGTGCCGCTTTCCTTGCCGAGTGCCGGGTGCCTGACGTCCGAAGCGACGGCGCCCGATGTTCTGGTGGAGGAGCTGCCCGAAGAGGCCGCTCCGTGCAGCTGCTGCCCTGCGGTACGCTAGGGACAGCGCCCCCTGATGATGGCAGCAGAAGGGAATTTATCTCGATTGTCAACCTCATCATCGGGGGGGCCACACCGACTCGGTCACCGCGAGTTCGAAACACCTACCAGAGCGACGGAAACCTCGGCGGCGCGGACACCTACCAGAGCGACGGAAACTGCGACACGGAGCGGATCGGCTCGAGCGACGGAAACCTCGATTTCGTTCGGACGGACGGTCAGGTCATCCGACCGGCTCTCTTCATCATCACCGTCGATCGGGACATCATCACAGTCAAGAGGACCGTTAGCAAGCAAGCCTCAGGATCAAAATAAGGAAAAGCAAAGCGATGAGCCAGCACAATACCATCGGTGTTCATCATCATGCTGTTC
>CAUYUJ010020215.1:190951-214174 GCA_963575745.1 Prorocentrum cordatum
TGCGTGTGTGCGTGTGTGCGTGTGTGCGTGTGTGCGTGTGTGCGTGTGTGTGTGCGTGTGTTCGTGTGTGCGTGTGTGCGTGTGTGCGTGTGTGCGTGGGTGCGTGGGTGCGTGGGTGCGTGTGTGCGTGGGTGCGTGTGTGCGTGTGTGCGTGTGTGCGTGTGTGCGTGTGTGCGTGTGTGCGTGTGTGCGTGTGTGCGTGTGTGCGTGTGTGCGTGTGTGCGTGTGTGCGTGTGTGCGTGTGTGCGTGTGTGCGTGTGTGCGTGTGTGCGTGTGTCCGTGTGTGCGTGTGTGCGTGTGTGCGTGTGTGTGTCCGTGTGTCCGTGTGTCCGTGTGTCCGTGTGTCGTGTGTCCGTGTGTCCGTGTGTCCGCGTGTCCGTGCGTCCGTGTGTCCGCGCGCTGCGTGCCACGCGTCGCGCGCCGCGCGCGGCGCGCCGCGCGCGCCCGCGCACGCGTGCGCCCGTGCGCGCGCGCCCGCATGTGCGCGTGAGCGCGCGTGCGCGCATGCGCGCGTGCGCGCGCGCACGCGTGCGCGAGCGCGCGCGTGCTCGCGCGCGCGTGTGCTCGTGCGCGCGCATGCGCGTGTGAGCGCGCGCTAGTGCGCGCGCGCGCATGAGCGCGCGCGCGCGCGCGCGTGCGCGGGGCGCGCGCGCGCGCGCGGGCGCAAGCGCGCGCGTGCGCAAGTGCGCGCGTGCGCAATTGCGCGCGTGCGCGTGTGCGCGTGTGTGCGTGCGCGCGCGTGTGCGTGTGCGTGTGTGCGCGTGTGCGCCTGCGCGCGCATGCGCGTGTGCGTGTGCGCGTGCGTGGGCGTGCGCGTGCGCGCGGGAATGTGTGCGTGCGTTTGCGTGTGTCCTTGTGTGCGCGTGTGCGCGTGTGCACGCGCGTGCGCGTGTGCACGAGAGCGCGTGCGCGCGTGCGCGTGAGCGCGTGCGCGTGTGCGCGTGTGCGCGTGCGCGTGCGTGTGCGCGCGCGCGTGTGCGCGTGCGTGTGCGCGTGCGTGTGCGTGTGCGCGTGCGTGCGCGCGTGCGCGCGCGTGTGCGCGCGCGTGTGCGCGTGCGCACGCGTTTGTGCGTGTGTGCGCGTGCGTGTGCGTGTGCGTGTGCGCGCGCGTGTGCGTGCGCGTGTGCGTGTGCGTGCGCGCGTGAATTGTGCGTGTTCGCGTGCGTGTGCGTGTGCGTGCGCGCGTGCGTGCGCGTGTGCGCGTGCGCGTGGGTGTGCCCGCGTGTGCGTGCGTGGGCGCGTGCGTGTTTGCGGGCGTGGGCGCGCGCGTGGGCGTGGTCTTGTGCGCGGTCGTGCGCGTGCGCGTGCGCGTGCGAATGCGCGTGAGTGTGCGTGTGCGTGTGCGCGCGTGTGCCTGTGAGTGTGCGTGTGCGTGTGCGTGCGCGCGTGCGTGCGCGCGTGCGTCTGCGTCTGCGTCTGCGTCTGCGTCTGCGCGCGCGTGCGCGTGCGCATGCGCGTGCGTGTGCGCGTGCGCGCGTGTGCGTGTGCGTGTACGTGTGCGTGCACGTGCGCGCGTGCGCGTGCGTGTGCGCGCGCGTGTGCGGGTGCGTGTGCGTGTGCGCGTGGGTGCGCGTGTGCGTGCGCGTGTACGTGCGTGGGTGCGTGTGCGGGTGCGTGCGCGGGTTCCCCCGTATGTGCGTGTTGTTTTACGTGCGCTGCGTTCCGCCACCACCAATCATGCTGTCTTAGCGTCGGGTCCGCTGTTGTGGTGTTGCCGCGGCCAAATGTTATTGTATTGCGTCGCCGGCTCGTAGGGTAGCACCCTACCCATCGTCTCGCCAGGCCTTAGCATTCTGCGTTACCCCACCAATCGGCAGGTTTGGTAGCTTTACAGGTTGTAATTGCGTACCGATGTTTCAAGTGCCTAGAGTCGAGCTATCGTGCTCCTCGGCCTCAGGCCGCTGCACGCTTATTCGGAGTCATCATCTGACGGTGTTGTTTGGCCCTAATTTGCACCAGACTGCTCGCGATTCAGGTTCACCTTGAGTCGAGTTCGTTCTGCGTACTCCTCGGGCTCTGGCCGCTGCACGTTTTTGGGATTACAATCCCATCACTACACCACCTATGTTCTGCTTGGATTGGCTACGCACGGAAATGACTGGATTCTTTCATCATGGCGAGTTCGACTAAGTTCGTTCGCACTTGGCACCTTCACATGTCGACCGCGCCTGAAGTACCTCTGCGCCGCCGATTTGTAAGTGCGCGCGCGCGTGCGTGTGCGTGTGCGTGTGCGCGTGCGTGTGCGTGAGCGTGTGCGTGCGCGTGTGTGAGTGTGTGTGTGTGTGCGTGTGCGTATGCGTGTACGTGTGCGCGCGTGCGCGTGCGCGTGCGCGCGTGCGTGTGCGTGTGCCTGTGCGTGTGCATGTGCGTGTGCGCGTGCGGGTAAACGTGCGTGCGCTTGCGCGTGCGCGTGCGCGCGTGCGTAAGCGCGTGCCTGCGGCTGTGCGTGTGCCTGAGCATGTGCGTGTGCGTGGGCGTGGGCGTAGGCGAGGGCGTGGGCGTGGGCGTGTGCGTGTGCGCCTGCTCGTGCGTCTGCGTGTGCCTGTGCGTGTGCCTGTGCGTGTGCGTATGCGTGTGCGTGTGCGTGTGCGTGTGCGTCTGCGTGTGCGTGTGCGTGTGCGTCTGCGTGTGCGTCTGCGTGTGTGTGCGTGTGCGAATACGTGTGCGGGCCTGCTCCCCCCGCCTCGCGAGGCCGCCGCTGGCTGCTGCCCGCCCCCGGCTGCCCCGCAGCTGCCGCCCCGTTGCCCCGGCGCTGCCCCGCCGCGGCCTGGCCCCGCTCTGAGCGGGCCCGGCCTCCGTCCCCCTCCCGTCCGCGTTGGGCCCCCCCCCCTCTTCCTCCCGCGCACCGCGGCTTAATTAGCAAGCGCATGCCCTACATTTGCCCCATCCGCCAGCGCAGTCACTCTGCCTAGCCGCGGACGCAAAAAGTGTGTGCGTGTCGGTGTGTGTGTGTGCGGGTTTATGCGAGTGTGTGCGGGTTTCCTGCGATTCTCGTGCGGGTGCGTGCGGGTGCCTGCGGGTGCGTGCGTGCGCGCGCAGGTACGCGCGGGTGCGTGCGGGTGTGCGTGCGGGGTGTGGGTGTGCAAGCGGGTGTGCGTGTGTGCGTGTGTGCGTGTGTGCGTGTGTGCGTGCATGCGGCCGTGCGTGCGCGTGAGAGTGCGTGCGTGTGCGTGCGAGTGCGTGCGCGTGCGTGTGCGTGCGTGTGCGTGTGCGTGCCCGTGCGTGCGTGCGTGCGCGTGCGTGTCCGTGTGCGTGCGCGTGCGCGTGCGCGTGCGCGCGCGTGTGCACGTGCGTGTGCGCGTGCGCGTGCTTGCGCGTGCGCGCGCGTGCGTGAGCGTGCGTGCGTGCGTGCGTGCGTGTGCGTGCATGCGCATGCGCGCGCGCGTGCGTGCGTGCGTGCGCGCGCGCGTGCGTGCGTGCGCGGGCTTGCGTGCGTGCGTGCGTGCGTGCGTGCGTGCGTGCGTGCGTGCATGTGTGTGCGCGCGCGGGCGTGCGAGCGTGCGGGCGTGCGGGCGTGCATGTGTGTGTGTGTGCGTACGTCATGCGTGCGTGCGGGCGTGCGTACGTGCGTACGTCATGCGTGCGTGCGTGCGCGCCCTTGTTTGTGCGTGTGTGTGTGCGCGTGCGTGTGCGATTGCGTGTGCGTGTGCGCGTGCGTGTGCGTGTGCCTGTGCGTATGCGTGTGCGTGCGTGTGTGCGTGTGCGTTCGTGTGTGCACGTGTGTGGTGTGTGTGTGGGTGCGTGCCGTCTTCGCTGGTCGAGCTGGGCACATGAAGCTGTCATGGGGCGCGCTCTGGCTTGGAGCGGGTCCAGCCGTGGCGACGAGAGGCCCCCCAAAGGCCTCAGAAGCATAAGAAACTGGACAACAACAACAACAACAACAACAACAACAACAACAACCAACAACAACAACAACAACAACAAAACAGATCGGAAGGGCAGGCGGGGGGGGGGCGCCAAGAGGTCACCCGGACTCCGTGGGCTGCCGCCCGGTCTGCCCAGCGTGCCCAACTGACCCGTGTTGCCCAAGTTTCCCGGGTCGCCCTCGCCTGGGCTGCCTGGGCTGCCGCTACGTTTGCCCAGGCGCTAGCCCGTGAGGGCTGCCTGGGCATCCGTCTGGCCTCGGACACCTCAGTGGCGGATTCTCTCGGAGGGGAAGGCGGGGGGGGGGGGCCGGGCAGACCCAGACATTTGGTTCATCAGCAGCGCCAGGGAACGCAGGCACGAGGGTCCGTACCAACGGGGCGCGCCCGGGCGCGGGGCGCGAGTCACGATTGCAAGAGAAGAGGGTGGCCGCGGAGAAGGGATGAGGAACGAGGCCCGCCCGTCGGGAGTCGACGGGGAAGGGGCGGGCGGGCGGCCTCAGGCACCAGGGATAGCCGGTGCGAGCACAGCGTGACCCCCAGAAGGTCTGGACACCTCCCCGTGGACTGGGCTTTCGTCCCCGGTCGTCTCCTCACGCTCCCGGAGAGGAGCAAAGGCCCCCAGAGGCCGAAAAGTGCCAGAAGCGTTCCTCCCTGTTTTCGCTCCCGACGCGAGGAGGTCTGGGGACGTCCATTTCGGGGGCGCGCAAACATGGATTAGCGATCCATGGATTTGGCGCGCGGCCGCCAAATCCATGGATCGGGGGCGATGTCCTCCCCAGATTGCGGCCGGTGCCGCCTCGCTCGGCGGCGTAAAGCCGCGATTTACCATGGAATCGGGACCCGTCGCTAATCCACGCCCCCTTACGGCAGGTTCGTGCCGTGTCGACCTGGGCGTTGGTCCCTAACGCCGCGAGGATCGTTCAACCTTGAACGATCGGCCAGTTCCATAACGTCCGATCGTCCAACATCGACCGATTCTGGGCCCCCGCCGGCGTTCAACGTTGAACGCCGGCGTTGGGGTCGCCGCCGGTCGACACGACGCGAACCTACCGTAATCCATGTTTGCGATCGCCTGACCACGGCGAGCTCCGCAGGTCGACGTCGGCTGGCTCGGCCGAGCCCGCCTCGGCCGCGCGCGTGGCGAACGGGTTGGCGCGGACGTCGGCGGCCTCTGGCGCTCGCGTGGCGAACGGGTTGGAGCGCACCGCCGCCTGCTCTCGCCGCCACGCCGGGCGTCAATGGGCAGGGCGTCCCCCTCCTCATCTCTCCTCCCTCAGCCCACCTAAAACTCTCCCCTCCCTCCCTCCCTCCATTGCTCCCTCCCTCCCTCCTCGTCCTCGTCCTCGTCCTTCTCCTCTTCCTCCTCCCCCTCCTCCTCCTCCTCCTCCTCCTCCTCCTCCTCCTCTTCTTCTTTTTCTTCTTCTTAGTATTAGTCTGATTATTACTATTACGATATTGTGAGTATTAATATCATGCGTCTTCTCATTAATAGTCTTATTCTTCTTGGTATTACATGTATTAGTATTAGTAGAATCAGTATTATTACTACTATTATTATCATTATTATCATTATTATTACTATTATTCCTCTTCTTCTTCTTTCTGCTCCTCCTCCTCCTCCTCGTCCTCCTCCTCTTCCTCCTCCTCATCATCATCCTCTTCTTCTTCGTCTTCTGCATCATCATCATCATCATCATCATCATCATCATCATCATCATCATCATCATCATCATCATCATCATCATCATCATCATCATCATCATCATCATCATCATCTCCATCCTCATCATCATCACCATCATCATCATCATCATCATCATCATCATCATCATCATCATCATCATCATCATCATCATCACCGTCATCATCATCATCATCATCATCATCATCATCATCATCATCATCATCATCATCATCATCATCATCATCATCATGAACATCATCATCCGAACATCATCATCCGCATCCCCATCATCCTCATCATCATCAGCATCATCAGCATCATCATCAGCAGCATCATCATCATAATCAGCGTCGAACATAGTCTTCCTCGTCCTAGATCATCCTCATCCTCATCCTCATCCTCCTCATCATCACCACCACCCTTATTATCATCATCATCATCATCATCATCATCATCATCATCATCATCATCATCATCATCATCATCATTAGCATCATCATCATCATCATCATCATCATCATCATCATCATCATCATCATCATCATCGCTAGCATCATCAGCGTCGTCGTCGTCATCCTCATCATAATCATCATCGTCATCATCGTCAGCATCGCCATCGTCGTCGTCATCGTCATCCGCATGGTCAACAACATCAACACCATCGTCATCATCATCATAGTCAGAATCATAGTCATAATCATAGTCATCAGCATCAGAATCATCATCAATATCTTCATCGTCATCCTCATGAACATCATCATCACCACCACCATCAGATATCATCATCAGCACCGCCACCACCATATTCCTCCTTTTCCTCGTCCTCATCATCAGCAACATCAACATCACCATCATCATCATCAAAATCATCATCATCAGCAGCAGCATCATCATCATCAGCATCAGCATCATCATCATCAGCATCAGCATCATCGTCATCAGCATCATCATCATATCGCTAGCATCATCATCATCATCATCATCATCATCATCAGCCTCGTCATCATCATCATCATCATCATCACCATCATCATCATCATCATCATCATCATCATCATCATCATCATCATCGACAACAACAACAGCAGCAGCACCGTCATCATCATCAGCATCATCAGAATCATCATCATCAGCATCAGAATCATCAGTATGGTCATCATCAGCAGCAGCAGCCGCAGCATCAGCAGGATCAGCATCATCATCACCCTTCATCACAACAACAACCATCAGCATCCTCGTCCTCCTCATCATCATCATCATCATCATCATCCTCATCCTTATATCATCATCATCATCATCAGCATCAGCATCATCATCATATCGTCATCAGCATCATCAGCATCAGCATCATCACCATCGTCACCATCACCATCACCATCACCATCATTTTCATCATCACCATCATCATCACCATCATCATATTCATCCCCCTCTGTCCTCCTCACATCCCCCTCCTCCTCTCCCTCTGATCTGATTGTTTACGGTACGCTAAAATAAATCTTCACACTGCGGCGGTGGCCGCATTGCAGGATCGGCACGTTGCTGCAGATTCGCGCTCTCGCCGCAGCGTGGGCCACATTACTGAATCCGATTCGTTCCTCGCCGTTGCCGTCACCCTCATGTTCCTTCCTCATGTTTCTCCTGCTTCTCTTACTCCTCCTGCTTCTGCTGCTCCTCCTCCTCCTTCCTTTCTCGTAATCCTGCCCACCCTCCTGCTCATCTATCACCTCCTCTCCCTCGTCCAATGTAAAGTGCCCCCCCCTCTGTTCGCGCACCTCAGGATGGGATCATTCTTGGGACCAAGGTCATCTAGGACACCCCAGCGGGCGGATAGAAAAGAATTCAGCGCAAGGGAAGAGATGGGTGGGTGGAAGGGGTAAATGTCAAATATGGCGCGAGCGCACCTGGCTTGCCCTCCACCCCCTCTCGCCTCCCCCCAGTCGCCTCAGCCTCATCTTCCTCCGTTTCCTCGTCCTCATCCTTCTCCTCTCCTCCTCCTCCTCCTCCTCCTCCTCCTCCTCCTCCTCCTCCTCCTACTCCTCCTCCTCCTCCTCCTCCTCCTCCTCCTCCTCCTCCTCCTCCTCCGCCTCCTCCTCCGCCTCCGTCTCCGCCTCCGCCTCCTCCTCCTCCGCCTCCTCCTCCTCCTCCTCCTTCTCCTTCTCCTCCTCCTCCTCCTCCTCCTCCTCCTCCTCCCTCCTCCTCCTCCTCCTCCTCCTCTCCCTCCTCCTCCTCCTCCTCCTCCTCCTCCTCCTCCTCCTCCTCATCCGCCGCCTGCTCGCCACCCGGCCGGGCGTCGATGGGCAGGGTCGGGCGTGACTGGGCGGCGCTATGACCTGGCGGCGGGTCAAAATCCTACAGGCTGGACCTACCACAGCTTCGACCTCAGGAGAGTGTCATGGGGGCGTGGGCACGCAGAAGGCGTATACACTCCACACATCTACCACCATGCCTGGCCAGGGCCATTCCGAGCCCTGGCATGGTGTACACGCCCTCCTGGCCGAGGCAAGGAGGGCACTACACCATCGAGGACGGCCCTGGCCAGGCACGGTGGTGACGGCGTTTGCGGAAACAGGGGTGCGACGAGACCAGACCCCCCCTCTCGTCGTGAAAATAGCTATCACGGCGGAAGACTTTCAGCCGTGTTCGGCCTCCGGGGGCCCACGCCATGGAAAGATCACGACGTCGGGGGTCTGGGAGGGGGGCGGCCTCCTGAGAGTGCGGGGGGCTCCTGAGAAGGCGTCGCGTGCCTCCAAGAGGGCTCTCTTGGAGGGCAGGAGGACGTCGAAGGCAGCCCCCTGACCATCTCAGAGGGCCGCCGTCCCCTCGCTCGGCCCCCTTTGGTGCCAACACGCGCACATACACCGATCCTGGCCAGGTCCAATCTGGGCCCAGGATCGGTGCAAACCTGGCTTGGCCGGGGAGGCACAGGCACTGACCCTGGGCCGGCGACCGGCCTGGCCGAGATCGGTGCAAAGGGGTGGGCAGATAGCTGGCGCCCTCCGATGTCATGTGCGCGGCCGGGTGACTGAGGAAGGGGTCGTTTCCGTCAGCAGCTCTCATGGCGCGCCCAGGAGCTAAATGTAGTAGAACGTGGTTCGCTATCGGCCGGGCCACGCCCGCCCAGCAGGAAAAAAGCTGCCTGACTGAGCCCGGAGAGCCGCAGCGTGTAGCGGCGGCGTGTAGCGGCGGCGTGTAGCGGCAGCGGCGACGGCGAGCTCGCTCGGACCCGGGCACCAAGCTCCCTGGACGTTCGGCACCCCACCCGCCCACGAGCCGCCCACGGTCAAGATGCACACACGAGCCACTCACAGCCCCGAAGTTACCCGAAAAGGTATGACTCTTGCTTTTTTTCCGACCGGCAGACGCCACGGCTCAAAGACGCCAGCGAGCCCAAAACGCAGACAGAGGCCGATGAATCGTCGGCGCCGAAACTAGAAGGGTATAAGGACTTCTTGGATCTTCCACAGCGGCGCAGCAGTCGAGGGAGGACAACCCGCATGCCTGCAGCGCTCCGTCTGCCAACAAAAGGCGCTCCGTCTGCCGGCTCTCCCCGAAACAGCACGGCGGGCGTGCCCGAGGCCGGCCGGGCGTGCCAACACGCGTGCCCCAGCAGGTCGCCCCCTCCCCCGCCCACCCCATGCCAGACCGTCGGCCTCCGCCCGCGGGGGCCAAGGGGGGGTACAGTCGAGGCGTTGACCTAAGGAACCCTAAATAAGGAACGAGGCCCCTATTTTCGATAAGTTGAACTTCGATTTCGCATCGAAAACCTAAGGAAAATCCAAGGCAAGCTGCGAAACAATTAAGGAACACGGAGCCCCTCCCCAACGAAAAGGGTTCCTTCTTCAGGGCCCCGACTGTACACAAAGCTGGCTTCTTTCCTGAACCTCATAAGCAGCTCCCAGTCGCACCCGGGTCACAACGACGACGCTCGCAGCTGCATTGTGGTCGGGTCCCTCGCCGGGCTACCTTGGATGGCTTAGGCTCAAGCCAGCGGCTCATTCGCCAGCAGCTAGTAAGCCAGCGGCGGATGGTACTAGGGGGATTATGTCAATCGCAAGTCCAACCAACTGCAATGACAAACACAAACGTCCTTGCACGACCGCATCACTGAAAAGTATGCCACTGCGGTGGAGACATCCGTCAATCGAGAGCAAGCTGATTTTCTAGCACTTCAGACTGGGCTCCGCTGCGGCCGCGTGGTCGTCCAAACCCAGAATCCCGCCCAGAAACTAGCCTGCAAATTTCAGGTGGCGGACGAAATACGATGATCGACGGATGTCAGGGTTAGACCACCTACACCGTAGGGGTCAGGAGTGAAATCCCGAGCGGCGGTCACCTTTCCAACGCCAGGCTGGCCACCACAGGAGCGTTCCCTGTGGATTCCAGCGGCAGTGGTGGCCAAACATTTCTTGCCGAGCTCAGTGGAACGAGCACCTCTTGGGCGACGAGAAGAAAGGGTCTTGCGCACGAGGGCATGACGACCTTACGTGGTGGCTTCCGCAGACCGCCAGCGAGGCACCCCAAGTCGGAAAAGGGCCGGTCACGCACCACCCCACGCGCTTACACGCGAATGTCCGCGCAGTCGGCCCTGCTTATTTGGGCCCTTCGCGTGCACCTGGGCCGGCCAGCGGCGGGCTGGGTCCAACAAGCGATTGGGCGAACGGCGGGAAGCATCCGAAGTGATTAGGGCAAAAGCACAGGGCAGGGCAAAAAGGGAGAAGGGAGCGGCCACGGAAAGGCCAGAAAAGGAGGAGGGGGAGGAGGAGGGGGAGGAGGAGGAGGAGGGGAGGAGGAGGAGGAGGAGGAGGGAGGGGAGGAGGAGGAGGGGGAGAGGAGAGGGGGAGGGGGAGGGGGAGGGAGGAGGAGGAGGAGGAGGAGGAGGAGGAGGAGGAGGAGGAGGAGGAGGAGGAGGAGGAGGCAGACCATGTAGATATTCAGGCGGCGCCGGAGGTCGGGCTCGTTCTCTCGACGGCGGCGTCGCAGAAGAGCGCGGGGCCCACCGGAGTGCAGATGCCCAGGGCGAAGACGCAAGGCCAGGGCAGGACTCCTCCTCCTCCTCATCCTCCCCTCCTCTTCCTCGTCCTCCTCCTCCTCCTCCTCCCTCCTCCTCCTCCTCCTCCTCCTCCTCCTCCTCCTCCTCCTCCTCCTCCCCCTCCTCCTCCTCGTCCTCCTCCTCGCTCGCCGCAGAGGCCCAGGGCGAAGACGCAAGACCGCGAGTCGTCAACAGGTCAGCACCGATGACGGCAAATGGCGCCTGCCCTCGTGTTTTGCAGCCGGCACCCTGGGGGGGCACCCTGGGGGGGAAGGGCGAGGGACCTCGGTTGAGCTCTCCGCCGCGCCACTGAGGCCCGACGAGGGCAGCGTCGCGCCCCCCGAGACCCCAACGGCGCCGACCGCAAACCGCACCCCGGCGTGACCACACCCCCTGTAGCCGCCGACGGGAGAGGGAAAGACCGAAGGGGCGGCAAGGCAGAGGAAGGGGGAGAGGTGGCGCGCGGCGGGAGGGCCCGCCCTCGCGTGCACACGGCAAGAGGCTCTTCGACGTCGGCGGCGCTCCGGGAGGCGAATGCGGCGGAACGGGAGGATCCGGGGGCGCCCTCGGGGGCTCCGGGCCCTCCAGGGGCCGGGGGCGCTCCCTCGCGAAGCCCGCCGCGGCATCCCCGACATGGTGAGCGCGTACCAGCTTTTCGGCCCGCGCCCACTTGATTCGTCGCCAACCGAGATCCTCGTCCTCCTCCTCCTCCTCCTCCTCCTCCTCCGCCTCCGCCACCTCCTCCTCCTCCTCCGCCTCCTCCGCCTCCGCCGCCTCCTCCGACCAGATGTACTCAGAGGAAGAAACTCTGGCCAGATTGGTGTTCGATCCTCCTCCTCGTTATCCTCCTCCTCATCCTCCAGACCCTTTCCTTATAGGCTTGCTGGGCGTTTCGCCTGAGAGTTTCTCACCACTTACGATGCTGAAGCTTAACGTTGCAGCGATTTCAAGGATGGAAGGCGGCACGTGATCAAAATGTGACTCTCGCCATAGCGCAGCGAAAATTCGTGGCAAAAGTGTGCAACCATTTCAAGGATGGAGCGCGGTCAAAGTGGGGCTCTCGCCTTAGCGCCGCGCACATTCGTCTTGAATGTTCGCAACAGTTCCAAGGATGAAGGGCGGCTCCTTCTTAAGATGTGGCTCTCGCCATAGCGCCGCGCACATTCGCCCCAAAAGCTTGCCACGACTTCAGGAGCTCGGATTGGCTCAAATCCCAAGACATGTGTTCCAGCACGGTTTAGGATTGTCAGGACGCAAAAGTAACGTTGATTCGCGGTGTTGAAATCCCAGCCGATGGTGCTGTGAAACGACCTAGGATTGTCAGGGCGCGATGGTCACAATGATTCGCGGCGTCGAAGCCCAGGAACGGTGCTGTGGCACCACCTAGGATTGTCAGGACGCAAAAGTCGCGTTGATTCGCGGCGTCGAAGTCCCAGGAATGGTTGGCACGATTAAGGATTATCAGACGATTGTCTTCCAATGGGGCACTTCCAGCAATGACAACAAAAGACCGTGTTGGGACCAATGACAACGAAAGTTAGAGGGAAGGCTGATTGCAACATAGTTGATGCGTCTTGGGTTTCCACCGCCTCATCCTCATCCTCCTCGCTCTCCTCGTCTTCCTCGTAGTCTTCTACCTCCTCGTCCTCCTCATCCTCTTCATCCTGCTCAGCCTCCTCCTCCTCCTCATCATCGTCGTCGTCATCGTCATTGTCATCGTCCTCCTCATCCTAAACATTATCATCCTCATCCCCACCCTACTCATCCTCATTATCATCGGCGTGCATCGTCGTGCTGGTTGTCCTCCTCGTTACGAGTAACATGAAACATACCTCATGATCATCACTGCTTCATCGCCCGCATCATCGCAATCCTCGTCATCGTCATCAACGTCGTCAGCACCCCTGCCATAGCCGTGATCCGTCTGACACTCCTCCTCCTCCTCCTCCTCGTCCTCCTCCTCCTCATCCTCCTCATCCTCATCCTCCCCCTCCTCGTCCTCCTCGTAGTCCTCCTCCTCCTCTTAATCAGCATCATCGTCGTCGTCATCAGTATCAGGAGCGACGCCGCAGCTGATGCCGCTTCTCGCTGTCGCGACAAATTCGTGGAATCCTCCTCCTCCTCCTCCTCCTCCGCCTCCTCCTCCCCCCTCTCCCCCTGGTCCTCCTCCTGCTCATCCTCCTCCTCCGCCGCATCAGCATCACCATCAGCATCAGCAGCAGCAGCAGCAGCATCATCATCATCATCATCATCATCATCATCATCATCATCATCATCATCATCATCATCATCATCATCATCATCATCATCATCATCATCATCATCATCATCAGCATCATCATCATCATCATCATCATCACAGCATCATCAGCATCAGCATCATCATCATCATCATCATCATCATCATCATCATCAGCATCATCATCATCATCATCATCATCATCATCATCATCATCATCATCATCATCATATGCAGCATCATATGCAGCATCATCATCAGCAGCATCATCATCTGCAGCATCAGCATCAGCATCAGCATCGGCATCGTCATCATGAGCATCGGCATCAGCATCAGCATCATCAGCAGCAGCATCAGCAGCAGCATCAGCAGCAGCATCAGCATCAGCATCAGCAGCATCAGCAGCATCACCATCATCATCACCATCATCGGCAGCAGCATCATCGTCATCATCATCAGCAGCAGCAGCAGCATCATCAGCATCAGCAGCATCATCCTCAGCGTTATCATCATCAGCAGCAGCAGCAGCAGCTGCTCCAGTGGCAGCATGAGTAGCATCATCACCAGCATCAGCATCAGCATCATCATCAGCAGCATCAGCATCATCATCATCGTCATAAACATCATCAGCATCATCAGCATCATCATCAGCAGCATCATCATCATCGTCATCATCATCATCATCAGCATCAGCATCATCATCATCATCATCATCATCGTCGTCATCGTCATCATCATCAGCATCACCATCGTCGTCGTCGTGGTCGTCGTCATCGTCATCGGACCCGACCTGCTCCTCCTCCTTCTCCTCATCCTCCTAATCTTCCTCATCGGCTTGTTCCTTCGTCCGTCTCATCTTCCTCATCGTCTAATATTCCTCCTCATCTCCATCATCGTCATGAGTGTCTTGCGCATAAGCTGCGGCCCGCCTTGGCGTCGTCCACCGCGACACGCAGGGCCGCCACACGCCTGCGGCAGGGGGTGCGCCCAGGCATGGAAGGCCAGCCAGCGCAGCCGTCGGGCGCGAACACGCGGGAGTCACCAAGGACTCCTCCTCCTCCTCCTCCTCCTCCTCCTCCTCCTCCTCCTCCTCCTCCAGAGGAGGGGAAGGGGCGGAGAAGGAGGGGAAGAGAGAGGACGGGAGGAAGGAAGGGAGAAGAGGGGTGAGCGAGTACGACCAGTCGCGATGCGAGTCGAGATGAGCGGACTGCGAACGCTTGCGAGGGGAGCAGAAGGAGAGGAGGGGGGAGGCGAAGAGGGGAGGAGGCAGGAGGGATGAGGGTGGGGAGGAGGAAACCTGGTGCCCAGCCAGCTCTCGGCAGCGGAAGTGGCGGCAGCCGCAGCAGCAGCCAGCTGCAGATTGCGGACTGCCGAGCGCGGCTGCAACGGCAAGCGGGAGCGACGGGAGCGGGGGGCGCAGGCGGCAAGCAGCAAGCAAGCAGCGGCAGCGACGGGAGCGAGAGACAAGGGAACGAGAACGAGCGTAAGGTACGAGGGCGCCCAGAAAAAAACAGCACCGATCCTGGCAAGGCCCATGCTGGGCACGGGATCGGCCAAACTTGGAGGGCGCGTGCGCTCCGATCCTGGGCGCGGGATCGGCCTGGCCAGGGTCGGTGCACGTGGAGAGGTTGGCGCCCTGCGACTGGGCTCTTTTCTGCGCCGCCAGCATGCAAGCCTACCTCCGGCAGATGTGCACCCAGTCGTACTCCAGCCCGGTGTCGGCGCTGTCGCCCACGCGCACGGCCACGCGCTTGTCGCTGGCGTGGCCGTACTTGGCGAGGCGGGCCCTGAGCGGGAGGGCCCAGGTCGGCGTGATGTTTACCTCCACCTCCGGCTTGCTCGCCACCTGGCGGCGCGGCAGAAGCGACGGGCCCGAGGTGCGCAGCGGAAGGGCGCGGCACCTTGGGAAGGGCTCCAGGGAGGGCATCTCCGAAGGCCTCTCAAGGAGCCAGGAAGGCCTCTGCTGCAGCCTCCCGCACTCGCAGGCGGCCACCCCGCTTGCCCCACCAACTTCTGCAGGCCGGTAGGAGGAGATGCAAGAGGAGGCGGGACCAACGCAGAGGGGCTCGAAGGCGAACACCATAGGCAGAGCGCCGCCCGAAGGCCACTCCTCCTCCTCCTCGAACTTCTCCTCCTCCTCCTCCTCCTCCTCCTCCTCCTCCTCCTCCCTCCTCCTCCTCCTCCTCCTCCTCCTCCTCCTCCTCCTCCTCCGTCCTCCTCCTCCTCCTCCTCCTCCTCCTCCTCCTCCTCCTCCTCCTCCTCCTCCTCCTCCTCCTCCTCCTCCTCCGTAGCCATTTTGGCTCAAGATGTTTGCACGAGAGGGCTTCCGCGCCCTCGTGCCTGAACGGGATAGCTCTGTTCCCCGAGCCAGACTCTCAGCGATTTCAGGGGATCCCGATCCCGTCGTTAGTTGCACGACGGTACCAGCCCCTCAGCTCACTGTCCTGAGTCCGCCATGGCGCCGCCGCAGCAGCCTCGCACGAGCTACACCATGTGCCCGACCCCGTCCTGCCGCGCTGGCAAGCAGTGGGATTGGAACTGGCGTATCATCAAGAATGGCGGAGCGTGCTCGGTGTGTGGACAGGCGCAGCAGCTCTACTCTCCGAAGAAGAAGAAGGACAAGCCCAAGGGAGGATCGCCGAAGGGGCCTGGGCCAGCTGTGCCTGCCGCTTCATCTCCTGCGATCTTCAGCCCCTGGGGTAAGGCGAAGCTCATCAACCAGCTTGAGGCCCTTGTGCAGCAAGATGCATCGGTTACGGCTTCAGTTCTCGCCATCAAGCAGGCAGTCGAGACGCCAGCGTTGCCGAGGTCGCGCACACCCTTGGAGCAGCTCCAGTCGACGGAGGCCAAGGCGAAGCAGGCGGCCACCAACGCCCACAACTTCCTCTCGGAGATTTCCAACTTGGAGACGCGCCTCAAGCAGGCGCGCCAGGACTACGATCAGGCCATGGAGGAGCTCGTGGATGCCGAGGAGGCCCACGAGGCCGCGGTCCTGGCCTACAACAATGTTCGTGCCCAGACGGCTTCCGAGGTCAAGCCCGAGTCTGTGCCCGATTTCTTGGCAGCGTATGAAGATAAGCTCAAGAGTATCGCGATTGATGAGTACGAGGATGGAGAGGCCAAGGACAAGCTGCAGACGGCCCTCACGGCCATGGACGAGGCCAAGGACCAGGCCGCGGCGGTCATCCACGCCGTCCAGACGGCCCTCGAGGGGGTCAAGCTGGCTGCAGCGCAGGCGCCCCTCAAGCGGCGGCGCGTGGTGGAGGTGGCGTCAGGCCCAGAGGCGACGGCGTCGGCAGTCGGCGCCGAGGGATCTCTGGGCCCAGCCACGAAGGCTGAAGGCGGCGCCGAGGTGGGCACCGCAACTGGCTCCGAGGGAGCCAAGGCGGCGGCCGCGGCCGCAGCCCCAGCAGCCCCGTCTGACGCTGAGGCCAAGGCCCGTGCCTCCAAGGTCAAGGCAGCACGTGAACGACTCGAGCAGTCTGCTGCGAAGGCGAGCCCAGTCGCGAGGTCCCCTGTGGATGTTGGCGTGGCAGCTGCTCCTCCTGGCCCTGGCGGCGGCGGTGATGGTCGGCCTCCACCTCGCGCCAAGGCCCCTCCTCCGAAGAGGGGGTAGCACCACACTGGATGATGCGGATATCGACCCCCTTCAGGACATGCAGTTCAGCGACGACGATTGCTTTGGAGAGGATCTGGAGCAACCTCATTCTTCTGCGCCCAGCTCTATGCAAGGCGCGCATGCAGGCAGTCACCTGGCCCGCCCTTCGACGACGGGAACAGGAGTGAGCTGCGTGGCATCAGTGACAGCGGAGTTGGCATCTTCGACCTCGGTCTCAGGCAGCCCCCAGCTGGCCCGCCCTACGGGGAGGGGGGCACGAGCGAGGTACGAGGCATCGTCAGCTCCGTGGAGGTCGACTCCGTCGACCTCGAGTCCAGGCATCCTCCATCTGGCCCGCTCTTCGGGGGTGGAGGCACGTGCGAGCCGCGCGGCATCTTCAGCGACAACGGAGTTGTCGCCTCCGACTTCGGTGTCAAGCAGCCCCCATCTGGCCCGCTCTACGGGGGTGGGGACACGAGCGAGGCGCGAGGCATCGTCAGCTCCGTCGAGGTTGGCCCCTTCGACCTCGAGACCAGGCATCCTCCATCTGGCCCGCTCTTCGGGGATGGAGGCACGTGCGAGCTGCGTGGCATCTTCAGCTCCAGTGGAGTTGGCTCCGTCGGCTCCGATTACAGGCACCCTCCATCTGGCCCGCTCCTCGGGGATGGAGGCACGAGAGACATTGGAGTTGGCGTCATCTACTTCGGTGTCATGCAACCCCCATCTGGCCCGCTCTACGGGGATGGGGACACGAGCGAGCTGCGTGGCATCGTCAGCTCCGATGGTGGCCTCCCAGTCTACTGCGGGGGGGGGCAGCCTCCATCTGGCCCGCTCTTCGGGGATGGAGACACGAGCGAGCTGTGTGGCGTCAGCAGCTACACGGTCGGCTCGTGAGGTACGGAGCCCCCCCCCGCCAGCCCGTGCTGTCTTCGGCCCAGACGAAGGCACCTCACCGTGCTGGTGCGTCGCTCTTCTTTGCGAATGTCACGGGATGGGGGCCCCGTATCCACAAGTTTGTGGTGGAGCATAAGAGTAAGTATGGCATGATGGCGTTTGTGGAGACTCACGTCACCGAGGCGAAGCTCATTCAGTATCGTGCCAGTCTGGACGTTGACGGTTGGAAGTTATCGGCTTGTGCTGCGGTGGGCACGGGTCGGTCTGCGGAGGGCACGAGTGGAGGTGAGTGGGTTCTGGCGCGGTCCCATCTTGCTACCACGTCCTTCGATCGGCAGAGGGCCCTGATGACCAAGGAGCGCCTGAAGGATCCCTGCCGAGGCTGGGTGCCAACTGTCTGGCATCTGCGTGCAGGCAACCTCATTGTGATCGCTGCCTACTTCTTGCCCAAGCACGGTTTCGGAGGCCTCAATCTTGATAGGTGGGCTTCTCTGCGAGCCTTTTTGGCATCAGTATCTGACCCGTGGATCATTGTTGCAGATTGGAACCTGACCCCGACGGCCCTGGAGCGCAACTCGTTCCTCAAGGATGTGGGAGGCACAATCGTCCTCCCAGATGTCCGTGTCACCTGTGACAAGGGCACGGGGTCGCTCATAGACTGCGCGGTGGCGTCAGTGTCGGTGGCAGACTTAGTCTCGATCAAGGGCGTCCTCACCGTTCCTTGGAAGGTCCACTGTGGCCTCCATGTTGAGATACAGGGCACGTCGACGGCATGGTGGCACCGCGCTTTGGTCTTGCCGCGGCCGCTCCCTGCTGTGGATCGGCCACCGACGGCCCCTGACCCGCAGAGCAAGACCTACCAGCGCAAGCAAGCAGCCCTTCAGAGGCGCATGGAGGCCTTGCCTCCAGATCATCAAGATGCGTTTCACGAGCTCCATCAGCCCCCTGATCCTCAGGGTGTGACTGGCGATGTCTTTGAAGTCAGCCTGGATCGATGGAACTCTAACTCGCCCTCTGGAGCGGGTGGAGACGGTTGCCCGAAGTACACCTTCACGGCGGAGATGCGCATGATTAGCGAGTCTCCTATCGTCTCGTGGGCCCTCGAGGGGAACGACCAGCTATCCCAAGACTATGGCAAGTGGGTCCACCAGGTTGAGCAGTCCCTCCTTGACCCGAACCTCACGGCCCAGGAGCGTGCGCCTTTCACTGGCAGAGCCCGAGGGTTTGCAGTCACGTGGAAGAAGTCGGTCTCGTCGCCTGGTCGAGGCCATTGGAAATATGATGGCGCTGAGCATTGGTCGGTTTTGGACACACTCTGCAGGAGGACCTTGGCCATATTCCCCCATGACAAGGATGAGGAGCAGATGTGTAGTGCGTTGGCCAGTGCTGCTGGTCGAGTTCAGCATCTGCGACAGTACCATTTGGATCAGCGACCTGACTTACAAGACAGAGCCAAGACGGCTCTTGATCATATTGTCTCCCTACACGAAGGGGTCCACAGTCTTACCAGCGACCAGATGGTTGAGGGATTGTGTCAGGTCGCGGTGGCAGTCGAGGCGGTTGCAGCTTGTGAGGTGGCGAGGGGCATCGGCAAGGCCCGCAAGGCCTACGCCGACTGGGTCCGTCGCATGTGGCGCACCTCCCCTGGCGCCCTCCACCGACACGTTAGTGACCCCGTCGCCCCTCGACCTGAGGATGCCACGGTGGTGACCACTCCCACTTCCCTTGCCGCCAATGCGGTGGCCGACCCCATCACGATCATGGCCAACAAGTCGACGAAGTGGGGCAAGATTTGGAGTGATGCAGTGGATACCCCAGCTAGTATTATTCAAGCGCTGAGCGCGATACGACACAAAGCAGCTGAGGAGGACATCCCTCCGCTGCACTGCGAGCAGCTCCAGGCTGCTATCCGAGTCACGGGCAACAAGAAGGCTCGTGGAGTTGATGGGCTTGGCGCTGGCGACCTGGGCCGCCTGCCGACCCAGGCCCTCGAGGAGCTCAGGGACCTTTTCCAGCGATGTGAGGCAGCCCAGGCATGGCCGTTGCAGTTGGCGGCCACTCTATCTGCCCTTGCCCCGAAGCCGTCGGGAGAGGGAGACCGTGTGCTGGGTATGGCGCCGTTGCCTGTCAAGCTGTGGTCGCGGGCTCGCCAGACCTTCACGTCGCAATGGTGCCCTGCGCGCGCTGCGTTTTGGGACACAGCAGTGCGTGGCTCTTCAGCCTTGCGCGCTGCCCTCTTGAGGGCGACGCTCGACGAGGCGGCCCAGGAGCAGCAGATCAGCTTCCTGGTCCTCCTCCTGGACATCGAGAAGTTATACGACAGCGTCTCGCTGGTGGGCCTCCTCCAGATTGGCCTGGACTTCGGCTTCAGTCCGACGGTCATGGGCCTCGAGGTGCAGGTCTACCTCCACCCGCGCTACCTGCGCGAGCGCGGCTGGCTCAGCGAGGCGATCTTCCCTACCCGCAGCATTGTGGCTGGATCGCCCCATGGGGTCCCCTTCTCCAAGCTGGCTCTCTACCCCATTCTGGAGAGGGTGCATCAGGAGGCCCCGTCTGCGTCACTGTGGACGTTCATTGATGATACGGTGGGACGGTGCGAAGGCTCTGCGGAAGCTGTATTACCTGCTATGGATGTTGTGGGCACGTCCTTGGCTCGAGGGTTGAAGCAGCATCGTTTGGTTGTCTCCCCCAAGTCTGTGATCCTTGGCACGTCGGCCTCCCTGGCCAAGAAGTCGGCACAGAGGTTGCGTGCGAGAGGAGTTCCTGTGAGGCCAGTATTGCAGGGCGTCGGCCTCGGCGTCGACGTCGCGGCCGCCAGGCGCAGAGTTTGCGCCAAGGCCATCTCGAGGCGAGTCAAGGCGCAGCGACGAGCTGGGCGCATCAAGAGACTCAGACGTATGGCTGCACTTGGCCGAGAGGCCCGCTGCTTGTGGGCGACTGGTGCGTGCCCGCAGTCTACCTACGGGCACCAAGTCCATGGCACCTCCCCGTCGGCCCTGCTGGCACTGCGGCGCCAGGCTGCTGCTGCCGTCACAGGTGGCCAAGGTGGGCGCTGCTTGACCAGCACACTGGCGGCTTCTTTCGGTTTGAAGGACCCTGCGGTGGAGATACGACGGCAGTTGGTTATGGAATGGCTCAGCTTCTGGCAGGCTCAGCCGCAGCTGCATCGACGACTCAGGCTTGTGTGGCCGTCGATTCGGGGCCGCCTGGCGAAGGCGGAGAGGCGGCGCTGGAGCATTGTCAGAGGCCCGATGTCAGCAGCTATTGCTACACTGATGGATGTGGGGTGGGATCCTAAGACTGCGACGGTCTGGACCCGCCCGACTAGTGCTGGAGTTGATGAGTGGCACATCCCGTCGAGCGGCGACGAGGCGTTCGAGAACTTCGGCTCTACGACGGAGCTGATCGACGACCTCATCGGTGACATCCGCTCGGCGCTCTGGTTAGAGGCAAGTAAGCATGACAATGGCGAGGGCCTGGCTGGTGGCGGTGACTTCTTCCATATCATGAGGGAGCTCAAGCGTCACCAGGCCCGTGGCCAGCATGATGAACATGGATTGAATTTGACGGTCGTGGCTGGAAGGCAGTGGACCCGCACTCGGAGGCATCTCTGCGGGTACAAGCTGGAGTCGACCACCTGCCCACGGTGCAAGAAGCATCCAGAGACGCTGTTCCACAGGATTTGGCCCTGCGAGTGCAACGGCAACCACGACGACTACGACAAGACGGCCTCGCTGCTGCCTGCGGCGACAGCGCAGTGTGAGAGCCAGCCCACTTTCTGGCTCCGTGGTGTGCCCACTGTCTGCATGACCACGCCTCGCTTCGACGAGGCGCTGCTGGCCGAGCTCGAGCTCAGGCTGCCAGGCGTTTTTCATGAATGTGAGGATGGGGGGTGGACGGTGGTGTACGGGGACGGGTCGGGTGGGAAGCACTCAGACGACCCTCGTCGTCGCCGCTGTGGAGCGGCTATCGTGGCCCTGGCGCCTGATGAGCAGGGTCAGTTTCAGGAGCGTGCTGGCATTGCGGTCCCTGTCCTCGGGCTGAAACAGTCTGTCCCGAGGGCCGAGCTGCTCGCGTTTTGTCTCATGCTCGAGAATGTTCCAGGTAATGTTGAATTCGTCACCGACCATAAGAATATAGCCAGGTCTTGGAAGTTTATCCTTGAGAATCCCAGGGCCTCGCGTCTCCAGGAGGACCTCTGGGAGCGTGCTAGGAAGTCTTGGAGATCCAGGCCTGGCCAGCTCACGGTTCGGTGGACCCCATCCCACACGGATGAGAGAGCGAGTTTTTACTGTGAGCAAGATATGCTCACCGCCATGGGTAACATGGCTGCGGAAATCTGGGCGGGGAGGGCGGCGGAGTTGGCGTGGGAGCGGGGGCTGGTGGGGGACCTTCCTCGGACCGATGCGGCCGACTCTGCTGCTGCTATGATCAGGAGGCGTGCCCGTCGTGCGCTCCAGGATGCTGCTGCCGCCGGCAAATCGTCGAAGGCAGAGAGAGAAGTGGTGCCCATCAAAGCGGTACCGAAGTCAAGAGTTGCTCGAGCTCTCGCTGCCTCCGCCCACCGCCTCCACCTGAGGGGCTCTGTGTGGGTTTGCGAGGCGTGTCTCCAGGCTGTGCCCCAGTCGAGGTTCCTGGAGTTGAGCTCGAGCCCCTGTTTGCCTCCCCCTCCTCCTCCTCCTGAGGTTCCTCCCCCTCCCAGGGCTCAGAGGATCACCCAGGGTATCGGTTTGAATTTGCAGGGAGTTGAAGTCCATCCGTCGCACTCGCTCGGCCGAGCGGACCAATTCTTCCTGACCTTTTGTCACACCTGCGGGGCCTACGCTACTGTGGACCCCCGTCATCTTATTGCTGAATGCCGCCCGAGTCGGAAAGGCTTGGAAAACTTGGCCCGTCTGGGGAAGGGACTCTACCCTCGTCGTGACGGGCCCCCTAAGGCTGTAAAGATGGCGATGCAGGCTAGTGACGAGTTCGACGCCCGACAGGGGCGTCCGAGTGTGAGCGGAGCTGGATCGTCTAGCGATCCTGGCCCTGCTCTCAATGTCCCTCAGGATGCGCCCGCGGGTCCAACCCCCTAATCCCCGAAGGCGCCGTCCTCCTTTGATGCCACTGCCCCAATTGTCTCCCTGTGGGCTGGGGCTTTGTGGCCCGCAACGCTGTTGCTCCGATTGAATCCCAGCTTGAATCCTCCTCCTCCTCCTCCTCCTCCTCCTCCTCCTCCTCATCCTCCTCCGCCTCTCTCCCACCTCCTCCTGCCTCTCCTCCTCCTCCTCCTCCTCCTCCTCCTCCGCCCTCCTCCTCCTCCTCCTCCTCCGCATCCTCCTCCGTATCCTCCTCCTCCTCCTCCTCCTCCTCTCCTCCCTCCTCCTCCTCTCCGACCTCCTCCTCCTCTCTTCCTCCTCCTCCTCATCCGTATCTCCTCCTCCCCCCTCCGTATCCTCCTCCTCCTCATCCTCATCCTCCTCCTCTCCTCCTCCCTCCTCCTCCGTTCCTCCTCCTCCGTATCATCCTCCTCCTCCTCCTCCGCCTCCTCCTCCTCCGTATCATCATCGTCCTCCTCCTCCTCCTCATCCGTGTCCTCCTCCGTATCCGCCTCCTCAGCCTCCTCCTCATCCTCCTCATCCTCCTCCGTTTCCTCCTCATCCGTGTCCTCCTCCGTATCCTCCTCCGTATCCTCCTCCGTATCCTCCTCCGTGTCCTCCTCCGTATCCTCCTCGCATCCTCCTCGCATCCTCCTCCGTATCCTCCTCCGTATCCTCCTCCTCCTACTCCGTATCCTCATCCGTAGCCTCCTCCGTATCCTCCTCCGTATATTCCCCCGTATCCTCCTCCGTATCCTCCTCCGTATCCGCCTCCGTATCCACCTCCGTATCCTCCTCCGTATCCTAAGTATCCTCCTCCTCCTCCTCC
>CAUYUJ010020215.1:216774-254274 GCA_963575745.1 Prorocentrum cordatum
GCGGCGCGACGCCGATTCCGTTCGCCGCCCACCTGTTGCCCCGACCTGGCCCCGCGGACCGTGCCCTGGGCCGACTGCGCCCCGCTGGTCTTGGGCGTTGCTCCGTGAGGGGCCGCAAAGTGGGGGGCGGAGGGGGGGGCGAAGCAGCGTCCACCTCTCGGGCCCCCTCCTGGGTCCAGAGGGCCACTGCCCGGGCCCCCCTAAAGTGCACAGGAAAAAAGCACCTGTCCTCTCCCCCCCCCGTCTACCGCCCCCACCCCCTTCACGGTGGGGGTACGGGTTCCAGATGTGTTTTTTCAGTGTTCCCCGACCCCCCCCCCACACTGGAAATGAAGGTCAAATTGAAGCCTTCGGTTTGGGTGGGTTGGGTTGGGCTGGTTTGGTGGGTGGTGACATATCCAGGGGCCCAGTGAGCCTGAACCAGAGGCCACTCCGGCGAAGGGTCCCTCCTACGTGCAGCCGGCTCACGCAACGCCCGCTGGCCGCTGGCCCCGACCAGCCTCGGCCCCCTCCTCCTCCTCCTCCTCCTCCTCCTCCTCCTCCTCCTCCTCCTCCTCCTCCTCCTCCTCCTCCTCCTCCTCCTCCTCCTCCTCCTCCTCCTCCCTCCCGTATCCTCCGTATCCTCCTGCTCCTCCTCCTCCTCCTCCTCCTCACTCCTCCTCCTCCTCCTCCTCCTCCTCCTCCTCCTCCTCCTCCTCCTCCTCCTCCTCCTCCTCCTCTTCCTCCTCCTCCTCCTCCTCCTCCTCTGGGCGCGTCGCCCGCTCTCCGCTCGCCGCCGCAAGTGGCCCCCCTCTCCCCTGGGGCGGGCCGGGCAGGCCCCCGCGGGCCCCCCGTGCGCTGTCGCGCCGAGGGCTCCGACCCACGGCCACGTGGTCAGTGGAGCCCGCCTCCGTCGATCGGAGGCTCTCGATGTATACACCGACAGCGGAAGGGCGGGCCGACAAAGAAAAGCGGACCAGGGACGAAACGGGGACGGGCCGGAAAGCGAGGAGCCGAGGAGCGAGAAGGGGAAGAGGCGAGGAAGAGACGACGACAGGAAAGGACAGACCGGGCCGACGGACAGAGGGACGGGAGATGGAGAGAGGCAGCCAGGCAGGGACACCGACAGCGATCACAACGGTAGCCATGGCATCGCTGCGGTCGTTGTGATCGTTGTTGTCGTGGTTATCGTTGCGCTCGTCGTTGTCGTTGTGATCGTTGTTGATCGTTGTTGATCGTTGTGATCGTTGTGATCGTTGTGATCGTTGTTATCCTTGTCGCTGCTATCGTTGCTACAGTTGTCGTCTGGTCGGCCAGGGAGTCGAGGAGTTCGGCGAAGGAACTCGGTGTAGAACTAGACGCTCCAGCGTGCCCCACGGGTTGGGCAGCTGGGGCGTCTGTACACAGAGCTCCTTCGCCGACCAAACGACGTGGTCTATACATCGAGCCCCTCCCAGTCGAGACCCCGGGCCTCAAGAGTCCTCCCCCCCCCGTCGGGCCAGGGACAGGACAGGAAAGCAAACCCCCCTCCGTCGAGCCTCGGAGCACCAGGAGCCCACGCCCCCCTCCTCCGTCGAGCAGGGGAGACGACGGGAACGCCCAGCCCAGACACCTGGCGGCAGGAAAAACATGGCAGGCGCTTCGCCATTCGGGCCCCGCCCGGGACCGTTGAGTCGAGAGACGACCCGGGAGGAAAGAGCGGCCCCAAGACGGGGTCGAGAGATCCGGGGGCCCGTGCCCTGGAAGACTCGGGCCGCCGGATGCACGGGAGGAGGGCCGTAAGGGTATAAACTTTCCAGCCGCCCAGGGACAGGCGCCCCCGACAGCGAAAAAGTTTATTTTATACCTTTTTTCGCTCGCTGATTCCCAGACCTCCGAGGTCGCGAGTATGTCGCAGCGTGGCTCCCCAGAGGTCTGGACCCCTGCCAAGGAACCAGCGCTTCGCCACGAGCCGCTTCGGGACGAGCCCAGGGCCCGAGGGCCCCAGGAGGCCGCAGGTCACACACAGGCTTCCGTCGTGAGGTGTGCTCGCCACGCGAGGCTGTCAGATCTGCCCTGGCGCGCCGCCGCTGGCGCTCGCCGCCGCTCGACGCTGGGCCCGACCAGACCCCGCGAGCCCCCGCGCCGTGCCACCCGGCGCCCTGGCGCGCCGCCGACTCCCACCGCTGCCGCGGGGCGGAGGTGGCACAGCCATCGTGTTGCCACCACCGGAGGAAGAGAGCAACGAACACACATTCACACACACACACACACACACAAAAAAACACCTCTATACACACATATCATATGTAAACACCTCTATATTTCGTTGCATAGATGTGCACACATATATGTATATATGTATGGCGTACGTATATGTTTGGCGTCGCGGGCCCCTCGGCCCCGCGCGCAGCGACAGGGCGTAGCAAGCCGGACAAAAGAACGCGCGCGCGTGCGCGACTAACGGCCGGGTCCTCAAACCGCTCAACACACACAATCACACACACACCTACACACACACACACCTACACACACACACCACACACACACACACACACACACACACGCACGCACACACAGCGATCCTGGCCAGGCCGCCCTGAGCCCGGGATCCGTGCCTACACCCTCCTCGCTTGGCAAAGAAGGCATAAAGCACCGAGCCTGGGCCCAGGAAGGATCTCGCCGGGATCGGCGCACGTGCATGGTGTTCGTCGCCCGACCACGAGGGGCGCCAGATGACTAACGAAAGGGCCCTTCTGGCCACAGCGAGCCTCGGTCACGAACAGGTGCCCCAGCCTGGGTCTTAGGAGAAGCCCGACGACCAGAGCCCCTCCCGAGTCCAAGGGGGAGCTGGTGCTACAGCAGCGTCGTGGCCATGTCAGCGTCGTGACTCCTCGGTTCTTATTTCAGCGTCATGGCTATAGCTCCAGTTGCAGGGTCTGGGGCCCAAGCGCCACCATCATGAGCATGACTGCGATCATGGTATTGAAGCATGGCGGTAGTACTCCCATCACGCTTGGAACCAACGAATGGGGATAGGGGTAACTTCTATCTGCGATGTGAACGGTAATGCTGCAAATCCCGCTTATGATAATGTCAAGAAGCACGAATCATCGTGACAGTGAAACTGGTAGCGCTGGTGACGACTATCACAAGAGTTAGTTACGTCCAGCGAGTGCGATACGAAGGTTCTTGCCACGACCATGCCAGCAATCACGAAAATCGCCCTGGCAATGGCAACGCAAACGGTGACCGTCGTGATGAAAGGAAGCAATGACGGAATTTGTATTGGCAACGGTGGGCGACACTAATAACGGGGGTATGGCCATCCCAATCCCAGCGTTCTGGGCTTCAACTCGAGGATATACGACGGAAAGGCGTCCATCCTCGATAGGAGTGCGTCCGAATAGCCCCCAGGGGGGGCATCCCCGAGGTCCCATTCTTTTCTGAGCAGCCAGTTTTTTGTTGAGGGGGAACTCGGGGACTGGGGGAGAGAAGCCGCATGCGAACGAACGTCGGCGCCAGCAGCAAGGGGAAGCGAAAGCCCAACAGGAAGAGCGAAACGGCACGGCGGACCCGCTGAGCATCTTCTCTCTCGAGGAAGGAGATGAAGGCGAAGCTGTGGGGCTCCCGCGTCATCGCCTGCCGCGAGGAGGCGGGCTTATGGGGCGATGGGACAGCGGCGTCTGTATCAGAGAGCACGCGGGGCACCGAGCCAAGACATCCTGCACGGAGCACGGGAGCAGGAGCGGGCGAGAAGGGGACGGAGAGGAGGCAACGGAGAGGGCCACCAAGGGAAACGTCAGAAACTCCCGTGAGTCACTTTCTGGCAGGCCGGATTCTCATTTTGCGCGCCTTCTGTTCTACAGCGCGGCATGCTGATCGCGGTTCATCGGCGCACTGGTCACGCTGAGCGCCCTATGGCTGCTGCGCTTCTGGTCAAACTTGCTGTGGCCTCGAGAGCGAACACGGCGGTCGTCAAGGCTGGCGCTCGAACTGCCGCCTTCGATCTCAAGCGTCGCCGTGCGCAGCCATCGCTTCTGTCGCTGACGACAACACCATCGCTGGCTAAGGCTGCACGGCAGAGGCAGGAGCCTTGCGCGGTATGCGCGCGCTGACCACCATGCCGAACCTGGAGAAGGCCTGCATCAGGGCCTGGCGACGTCGAGAGGGGCACCATCTTCCTGGATCTCCACGAAGCGCACTGCCAACTAGCACTCCCGCTAAGCCCTGTCTTCGGACACTCATATTTCGCCAAACCTCCACTTCCTCCTTGTTTTCCTCTTCCTATTCCTCTTCCTCGTCATCATCATCATCATCATCATCATCATCATCATCAGCAGCAACATCAGCATCATCATCATCATCAGCAGCATCATCATCAGCATCATCAGCAGCAGCATCATCATCAGCATCATCATCATGATCAGCATCACAATCGTCATCATCATCATCATCATCATCATCAGCATCACCGTCGTCGTCGCTATCATCATCACCACCACAATCATCTTCTTCATCATCCAACTACTGATCCTAATATACCGGCTCCCCCCTCTCCCCCCTGCTGGCTGGCCCAAATCAAATCCTCATGCGTAGAAAAATGGCTGGAGCAGGCCCCCTCTATTCCATTGAGGGTGGTTCTCTAGGGCCACCGAACGAACGTGGTTATGATTCGTCCTCGTCAAGATGGGCCTTCAGCCTTTAAACATAAAAAGATCCAAATATGGAGTGTTTCCCAACGAGACCTCGTGCGCCCACCCTGCACACAAAGAGCAATACCATGATCAACTGCCAGGAAGTATGAGGAGCAGGAATCATGAAGCATCCGAGTCAGAAACTGCATTCACTCTTGTGAGAAGCATCATTTCGCGATAAACAGCGCCACGCGTTCATCACATCGCGATGAGCATCACCGCGCGCCACTGACGTCGCTCACACACTTACGGCACCACGCAGCACGCCACGGCACGACACAACTACGCGCGCCACAGCCCCATTGGCTGGTCGATCCCCTGTATGGATCCGCCACCGCGCCGTGAGGCGCAAAGAATTTGAAAGAGGCTGGAAAGCCCAACCAGCAGCTCCGCCTTAGGCGAAGCCCAGCTCCAGCTCTGTTGCACCGTAGTAACGATAGCCCCAGTAGTAGGAGATCGTCGCGGGAGCGACGAGCCATCTCAAGCAAAGGATGTTGTGGTCTCGATGGAAAATAGTACACCTCGCGCTGAGGTGTAGTCAGATCTAGGCGGCCGGCCGCTTTGAGCCAAGCGGCCGCGGGCGCACGCTCGTCCCCACGCACCTGCATCGCCCAGCTCACTTTAGAGTCGGGGGGGAGGGAGGCGAAGCGTGAGTCCGCCGCCTCTATACAGCAGGTACAGCAGCTACCATGTACAAAAGGGCAGCAAAAAGGCGGGGCCGTAAGTAAGGTGGACCCGCGCGCAGGTTGCCTTGCCTGCACTTTACTGTGCATACGAATATTCCTCGGGCGACTGCAGACCGAGATGTCTGGCCAGACCGATAAGGAGCATGACGCTTTAAATCATGTTTGAAGAATTGCGCACCTCCCATGACCTGTAGGAGCATTTCTCTGTCGATGCCCCCCTTTGTGTGACCGTCCGCGGTCATATCGCGGGTGTCACACCGTTGAATACTGTGCTCGATTCCTCGCTCCACCATCTGTCGTATCCAGCTGATGTGTCCTAAAAGGGTACACTCAGTCGGCTTCTTCAAGTCTTTGCTTGACACGGACTTACAAACAGACTCAGCATCTATGGTCAAAGTGCCTTGATGCCCAGGCCACCCAACTCAAGTACGTCTTTCAACTGAGTGGGAGGTATAGGCCCTGCATGGAGCTCGTGCAGAATCACGATCGTGGGATAGCAGTCCTCCAAGTTGTGGGCTGTTGCTAATGTCTCCGCTGAGTAGCTCGAGCGGACCTGCACGCGGTGAGACTCGCAGTACGCATCGATCAAATGAACAACAGGCTTGCCAGATGGCGTGCTTCCACGCCGTAGCAGGTTTGCTCCGCGAATACCATAACCTTTGACTTCGCCATCGGCATCTCCACTCAGGCGTCGATAACCTGAGTCGCTTTGCAGATCAATTTCGCCCGTGGGAGTCATCGCTTGGTAGACGATCTTCTTAGGGCAGGCCAGCAGTTTCCTGGTAACCGCGTTCAATCGTCGCACTTGTATGTCGGTCGGTTCCTGGACACGTTGCAGAGAGACAACATATACCATCTACCACACCTGGGTGGTTAGTGCATACGCCAATGCGCCTCTGAGGCTGACGAACATGTCTGCAACCGTCTTGGACGCGTGGGCGTCAGCGCCGGCGCGCGCACGTTCAGGATGTTGCATAGGACGGAGCTGCCTGATGTATTCGTCTTCGTCCAACGTAACACTGCCGTCATCATCCTCGGTACATCTCACACCGCAATTGGCACACGTGTGCTTGTTGAGTTTACACTTACCAAATGCGTCCTCCACGCACTTGACGCACTTGTCAACGGTGTCCTCTGTACCGGCCATATTGACGTCATCAACATGTTTGGCTGTGAGCAGGTTGCTGCTCGTCTCGAACTCCTCGTCGTAGGACATGGGTCTGAGACCGAAACCTCTCGTGGCCCTTCTGAGCTTTAGTGAGAAAGCTCGAGGTGCGCCCTTGGTGCCAGTACCTGGCTTGAGGCACTGCAAGCAATGCTTTGACTCGTCGTAGCGCTCGAATCCTGGGAGAGTTCGAAGCACCGTAGCCGATCCAGGCGGCAGAGTAAAGCACGCCACACGTTCTTTCTCACCAGTTGCCTCAGCGAGTCCCTGTTAGGTCAGCCTTTCCAGGCAGGCCACGTTGATGTCAAGGGAAGCAATTATCCACTGCTTCTTGCACGCTGCCGCGCTTGGGAGCAACCTCTGGATTGACCGCCGCGCCGAAGGCTTCAAGGTCCATGAAGCCTCGAAGCACCAGGCGCAATCTGATGGCACGTTCCATCTCGTCCTTCTCGTTCTTCACGAACTTCCATGTGTACACATATCTCGAAGTCATGATGTTTGACGCTTTAGATATATCTTGCACGTTGAAAAACTTGTTGCCAAACCATGTCTTGAGTTCAGCGCATAAGGCTTTCGATAGTTTCTCGGGATTCGCCGGGATGTCAGCCTTCGCGAAGAGGTCGTCTTCCTTGACGACCACAGCTCGCTTTGCAGCGGCGGCCATAGATGGTCCAGGGCTTGGGCCCCCCCCCAATGCTGATGCCATTGGCCCCCCCCCCCCCCCGCGCGATGCCCCCCCCGCCCCCCCCTGCGGGCATGGCGCGGCGCTGCGCTGCGGTGCCCCCCCCCCCCCCCCCCTGTGGATGTGGTGCGGTGCTGTGGTGGTTCAGAAGAGGGCGTGGCGTGGTGCTGCGCTGCGGTGCCCCCCTCTCCCCCCCCGTCGTCCTCGTCGTCGTCGTCGTCTTCGTCGTCGTCGTCGTCATCGTCGTCGTCGTCATCGTCGTCGTCGCCGTCGTCATCGTCGTCATCAACGTCGTCGCCGCCGCCGCCGCCGGCGTCGTCGCCGCCGCAGCCGTCGTCGTCGTCGTGGTCGTCGTCGTCGTCGTCGTCGTAGTCGTCACCGTCACCGTCGTCGCCGTCGCCGTCGCCGTCGCCGTCGCCGTCGTCGTCGTCGCCGCCGCCGCCGTCGTCGTCGTCGTCGTCGTCGTCGTCGTCGTCGCCGCCGCCGTCGTCGTCGTCGTCGTAGTCGTCGTCGTCGTCGTCGCCGTCGTCGTCGTCGTCGTCGTCGTCGTTGTTGTCGTCGCCGTCGTCGTCGTCTCTGAGACCATACCATCTGGGGGGGGGGCCGAGGAATCCTGGAACCATACCATGTGGGGGGGGGGCCCGTGAACCCTCCACCCTGGATCATATATACTCGCATGGTGGCAACACGGTCGGCATGTAATATCCTGCGCTGTTGTTCGGATAGGACTACCTCTGGCACTTCTGCCGCAAAGCAGCGTTCTACATATTGTCCGTTTTCGTCTGGGTCGAGCCCGTAACTGCAATCTTCGACCGTGGAGCACAGTGGGACATGCTACGTCTCCTCGATGTCGGAGTCGCGTGGGTGCCCCCACTTAGGCAGGTGCCCCCGCTGTTCTTCAGCTACAGTGATCAGCACACTGTTGTCTGGAATAATTTGCGCGGGTACTGTGAAAAGGTCCTCTGGTGGAGTTCCCTCCAGCAGTTCCCGTTCATCACGTAGTTCTGTATACCACTCTTCTATAATATGTGCCTCGAGGTCCGCCTCCGATTTCTCATATCGTGGGAAGCCGTCCATCCTCCTGCGGTGGTTCGGCTTCAGAAGCTTCTCTTTCGGTTCCGTCCTGTGTCGGTATACCCGCCAATTCCTCAAACTTTGTCATGTCCTGGTCAAAGCCCGCTTGAGGTTTGGTGGACTTCAGGCACTGGGTGATCCTTGAATGTGCTGATCTAGTTACACCATGAATGTTAAGAGCGGTGCCTTCTGCTTCATAGCAGTGAAATCCTGGACCAATGTGCACCTGTCAGCGTAGGCCACCGGGGGTAGCTTATGGATACTCTTGGTTAACCTGACATATACTACATTCTCGATGCGGAAGAAGTTTCTGATGAGGCATTGCAAAGCCAGATGTACCTTAGGAGATAGTCGGCATGAACTTCTCATCTGAAGCGCCCCTTACTTGGTCGGGACATAACCAAATGTCACAGCAGGTCCCCCCGCAGGTAGACTGGCCACGAACGTCAACTCTGTCCGTAGCGCAGTGTTCTCGGAGCCATTTTCTCTAGCTATCAAAGCTTCAATGTAAAGTGCGTGTCGTGCATCGCCGCAATGTACCTGAACGTCGCTGTTTCCCACTCGAATGATGACTTGACCCCTGTCGGGATCATTTCTTACGACCGGGAAGGGGCCATTCCAGCCTCCCCAGTCGTCCTTCGTGGTTGTGGGGCGATGGTAATCAAGTAGATCTCCTTCATCGTAGTAGTGCTGACCCGTGATAGTTGTCTTAGTACGTCATGCATGATTGGTCCTGGCTACTGCAGTGGCTTGTGTGATAGCTTCAGCGCATGCCTGGCGTATCATCTGTTCTCGAGAATGATCCGACGTCTCCGTCGGCTGCTCGTGATTCGGGATAGGCAAGTCAGGTAGCATTGCCGGTTGCCGTCGAAATAGGGCGCTGCATGGAAACACCTCATTATGAAAGGTGAACGCGTTGGCGGTCAACAAGGCTTCATGCAGTAATCACGCGAACACAAGAGGCGCGTCTAACCAGTTGAGTTCAGCCTCCACGACATGAAGTAGATGGCGCAGTATGCCATTTCTGGCGTCGATCGTCGTAGCGCGTTGTCCACGCGCGCGCATCCTTAGTTCAGCGCCTCCTGTCTTAAGGACTGCTTTCGCAGTGCCGTTGTTGAGGGCACCCTCTCCGTCGGAGTAGAATACCTTTGCAGGTCCAAAGTGCGTCCAGCACTGATGGTACGCATCCAGGATACTGGTCATTGTTTTTTCCGGTATCCCCATTCCAATAGCATAGCGAAGACAAAGATCGATGATATGAAATATCATATGTTCTTGCTTGTGTAACATGAGGTCACATTCAACTTCTTCGTTGAACTTTCCAGGCAGTGCAGTAGATGGCCGAACCGCATGCCCAGGCTTGTCCCAAGCCCTGCACTCCCGACACGTGTCGCAAACACCTTTGATCAGGTTGAGTCTGACGCTGTCCAGATTTATCTTGGTTAAGATGAGTCTCATCTTAGGCTACGTCGTATGAAACCAACGCAACAAATGTAGCTTCCGCAGCTCGCGTGTTACCACGCTTGGATCAAGGCTTCGTAAGTTTTGTAGACTGACTTGTACGTCGAGCCTTGACCAGTCTGGAAGTCGTGGGCGTGCAGCAGGATTACCCGCAGGTGGCGGTGGAGGTGGATATCCTCCTTGCTGTCGGCCACGTCTGATTCTGACCTGTGGCAGTCGGATGTGGCCATCCGAACTACCCGCCCCACTCGAGGCAGGTTGCCCTGCAGCAGGTTCAGCAGCATGTCTGCCTACTGAAATGTCGTGGCTGCTGGCACCCGCTGTGGGTCCGGCTCTAGAACCGGGTCTTGGTGCTCGTAGCCGCACAAATGGTGGTGCGGCTTGTGCCTCGGGTGGTTGTGCTGCTGGTTCATCAGGAGCGGGTGGTGCCTGTCCGTGATTGTCGGGCAGTTTCCAAGGTTTGGCAAACTTGAATTTGCCAGGTGCCCGTACACGTCCAGGCTTCTTCTGGCCGTAGTTCTTCTTACAGCTCGGACATTCCCTATGGTAGTCTTCCTCACCATACCACCTGCACTGCTTAGGTGTTATGTCATGTGAGGGAGAGCGCATGTTAACATTATCCGCGCATGCAAGACATCTTAACCCTCCCGAGGGTGGTCTCGTGATCGACCCGTCGGGTTGCCGATGGATAGTTGGATCGTCCAAATCAAATTCTCTCACATCGGTGACTAGCACGGTGGAAGAATAAGGGTAACCATGAAAGGGATCACGGTTTACTTGGAACTGATCGCGCGCAATCTGAACTGCATCGACGAAAAGAGACTGCATCCTTGAAGTAAAATGTGCAGCCATGGACAGTTCTTTGTTACATACAGATGCATGCTGATAATGGCCAGCACATCGTCTTCGTTCGAAAGGTGTAGGTAGAAGGCGGTGGTTGGCCATAATCTCGGTCGGTTTACGTATCAATGCCCCATGGGAATCACGTAAGCCAGTAGTACACTAATCCATGTTCATTTTGCAAGTGCCCTTGCATGTGGCCAATGTGGTCCATGGTCCATGGCGGTATCTGATCCACCCATGTACCCACTGGTTGTTCTCGTAAGTAAAACCGTCGAAGGTCGTTTTGACGCATGGCAACCTTTCCACAGAACTAGATATGTGTAAGGTCCTCTTTATGGTGTTCATGCCAAGTGTCATAGTTGACTTGGGAGCTGAAATAGGAAGGTAATCCAGTCATTCTGCAGTTGGGTTGTGGTATGACAGCATTGACGGAGCGCACGTCTAGGTAGCGCATCACTGCATCCTGGACATCCTTGTTTCCAAGGTCAACATACGATTGTTTGTCTAAGTTTCCTCCGGAAGACAAACCTCGGCTGAAAGCTAGCTGCGCTATACCTCCACTCCCTTCACACAGTTCCAACAGATCAACCTTGCTGCGTCGTCCATAGCATAACGTTGGGACAATGGAGAATACATCTGCGCATGCTTCAGCAGGTAGCCCCGCAAATTACGCGATGAAAACTTCCTCTCCACCATCGCTTCCCGTGTCGGAGTCAGGGGGGGCGTCGGTGTAGCACGCGCTACATCCGAGACCTTTGAGGTCATAACCGCTGTCGTCGCTGCCTTCTTCGACTACCTTGGGTATCTTGCGTGGCTTGATGCCCGCCTCTTTGTCGGCTGTATGTTTTTCGTGTTGTTTGATTCGGGCATCCGTCGGTAGTGCTGTCTGTTGTTCGGTACCAAGTGAACTTAGCGTCGGAAATTCGGGAATAGAGGGGGGCACGCGGCCACGCTCAGTCGCAGGGGGAGGGAGACGATTGTCACCGACAAACGCAACTCGCCTTGGGCGTGGTCGCTGGTCCTCTTGTCCGATGAGGACCGGTTCTGGCGGCTCCCAGTATAACCGAGTACGAACATTTGTCACACCATTCGGTCACGGTGCATTGTAGTTGCACCCGATAGGCTAATCCTGGATCTCGATGTCTTGCATAATCTGATTGTCGCCCAGGTTTGCCGTTACCCGTCTTACGACATGGCCCCATTCAGGGCCATTCTTTGGAGACTGAACATAAGTTCGAGCTCCTTTATCCACTCGTGCGTGAATTCTATGGTGTACAGCACTGGCGTGGTTTCTCTTTGTTTTGTGCAAATCCATTCGGTCAATCAATCTCGCGGTCATGATAGCCAATGTTTTGATGCGCCATTCTGCCTTCTGAGCGCCTTGGCCATACCAGTCCAATTCATGCTCAGCAAGATGGGCAGGTTTCCCGGCAGTTTGACACGTACATCTCCACGAGTTAGTTGGGACGCGCGCGTAGGTAGTTGCCACTCGCAGATATGATCAATTTGGCAACTTACTTGCACCGTCGTATTTCATACCGAAATGGTAGCATCGCATACGCATGACCTGCAAGACTAGATCTTCAATGGCATCTCGCATGGGACCCAGTTTCCAGAAATAACCTGGCGGTCCCACAAGTACCATGGACATGCGTAGAGCCCGAGCCTTAGTCATCAGATTTGGGATGCGTTGATAATGTGGCCCTGCCCGCTTACCAGGCAACCTAACGTACCAGTCAGCGGGCGTTGCCACCCACAGCAATTGATAATCCCCCGAGGGTAGAGCACCCAAAATACTGTGTACCAGTAAAGGTCGTATACTCTGCATGTGTGATGCGGTCGCACATGTAACCAAGAGCTCGGAGTTCAGCGCAAGCTCTCCGTATGTCCTCAGTGACAAGCGCACGAGAATGATAATGATGAGATGAGCGTTCACTTGCTGCAGCGGCCACGCAACCGGGTCCACTGCTGTCCTTGGCAGCCGCACAGCCCGGCTTGCCAGTGTCCGTGGCGCGCACAGCCGGCGCATGGGAAAAGAATGCAGGTTTCCCCGCGCTAGATGACAGAGCCTCAGTGTTCGGCCCGTCGGAGCATGCGCGGGTGGCCGATGCACGCGCGCGCCCCCGTCACTGATTTGCAAGCGATGGGGGCGTCCAAATGCCCGTGCCATGCTGCGCTGCTGAGCCGCTGCTCGAAGTAAAGATATCAAACTTCTCAGCGGCATCATCCCCTCCAGCAGGTGCCCCTGCCTTTGCATCGGGCGGCATCCACTTGCTGCCTTCCTCGTAGATGGCCTGATAGGCCTTCGCCTGCAAGTTCCGCGAGGCGAAGTCCTGGTCGGCAGATGTGGGGACACTCCCGAAAGACGTGTTCCTGTGATGCCAGGTCTTCAAGGGGTTATTCACCAAAGACTGGATCGTGAAAGCAAGCGTCTCTTCGTTAATGGAGAAGCTGATGCCCTTGGCATCCTGAGACATCATGTACGCACTGGGATCGCTCATAGCAGGTGCCCCGCACTACTCGAAGCAGGTTGCCCCGCGCCTGGCTCTGTGCCAGCTGCCTCCTTGACGAGCAGCGGGGCGCCCTCGCAGTGAGAATTGGACGCGGTAGTAAAGGACATCGACCTTTTGTCCTCAGTCGCGGCCTCGTACTCGTCGACCTTAAGTGCCAGGTGCCCTGACGGCGTTTTCATCAAGTCAAGTACTCTGGCACCCTTCCCAAGAAGGAGCTCGTACATCTCAGAGCCGGGGATGGCCATCTTCTCGCGCCCCTGCTCCAGGATCAAGATAGTCCTCATATTACACCTACTCCTCAGACCCAGGATAGCAGGGAGATTTTCCCCTGAGCCCTCAGCCACGTTAGCTGAGTAGGCGTCAAGTCTCGGCACAGCAGGTGCCCCCGCCGGATCTCCGTTTTCCTTGCACGCCATTTTGCAGCGCAAGGACTTGTCGCATTCAGCGGCACCATGTCCCACTCCAGACACGTAGAGCCTCTTCGACTGGTTCAGCTTCTTGATATCGTGTCCATGAGAGCGGGACACGCGTTCAAACGTCTGCGTCGGTTTCAGACCGATGATGTTGACCTTGCTGCCGATGTCCCGAAGGACCGTCAGCATCCCATCCACCATGGTCCCACGATTTGCGGCCAGGGCCAATTCATGGCGTTATCCGAATATTCCTGGCACTTCGGACAGCGTTGTGCCATGCGTACCCTCGCGACGCCTCTGCCCCAACACCCAGTCGTTCCTCGTCGGAGACGTGAAAACGTTCATGCATCCGCGGGTCTCCTCCTCCGTAATGGGGCTATTTTCGAAAATCCAGGCCGCGGGATACTCGCCATGCATGCACGGACGTATCCTCGTCAGCACGCATGCCTATCTGGCCATCTGTGTTCACCTTCAACGCAGCGTGTAGCATGTCGCGCTCGGATGCCGAACTGATGCCGCTACGCACGCTCACTGGGCTCTCCGTCCCGCGCTGGCTGCGCGGGCGGATGTCTCGCCATGTTGGCATGTATGCATGTGGGAATTGAAGCCACTGCACGCTCCTCTCGGCGGCTCCCTCCATACGCCTCAGCCACATATCATTGGCCGGCAACGCGGCAGGTGCAGTCGTAGCAGGTGCCCCTGCGTTGCTTCCTGTTTCAATGGCATAAGCGCATCCATGGCAGGCGCGGTGGCTGCTGTCGCCTGCACCGCATTGGCTGATGAGGCAGGTTGCCCCTCAGGTGTTGTTGCGGCAACTGCCGTGTTGTTCGTCATCAGAACCGCGATGCGGTTGAGCTCTTCGCGAATCGGAATATTTTCTGCATGGCGATTTGTTGCATCTAAATCTCTGGCAAGGGCATAATGAAACTCAGCTGTGATTAGACCGACGCCCCTGCAGATTGCGCAGGGTGCCTCAGTTGCGGCACCTGCCAAAGTACCAGCCAACTGCCTGTCCACACGAGCGCGCGCCACTCGGCCCCAGCACTGTGCATGGAATATGTGGCCACACTGAAGCCTCCAGACCTTGTCGCGATGCATGAAGTGATCCAGGCATAAGGCACACTTGTTAAAGTTACCGTCGCTGATGACCGGCGGTGTTGCCGATGGCCTGATACGCGTCTGGCGCTCCAGAGTGGTTTTACCCACCTCATACTGGATCGGTGGAACCGACGATGGCTGCATGGCAAGCGCGGCCAGGTTGGATGCAGGTGTTCCTGCTATGCTCGGAGTAGCAGGCTGCCCCGCACGACCCAGCACCCCATTCGCCTGCCGCCCATGGTTGCGACGCTGGCGGGCCAACTGCATTGACAGGTTGGCCTGTTGCGCCTCGTGAATGGCTCGGATCTCCGGGCGCAATTCCCCCATGGATGATGGCGCTACCAGGCCGCGGGCCTGTTGCGTCACATCTGAATCCATAGGAGTAGCCAGATATCCACAATGAGGAATCTGGCCCAGCACACCTGACGCGTAACCAGAGCCGCGTGTCAACTGAGACTGGTAGAAGTCGTCGGCTGTCGCCCGTACATACGGGTTTTCCGGCTGCGTTCCCGCGCGAGGGCCCCCCGTCACCTGAGCATGATAGTCAGGATATAATGGGAACGCCATCGGTGGTGCAGCGGGGCGCTCTGCAGTTGTCGGATCGCATGTCGGATGATTGAAATATCCGCACCGGTTGGGGTTGTCCGGTGATAGATTTGGGCCCGGGACATACCCCCAAGGCGGCGTCCAGCTAGCGGCAGGGAGTTCGATGCCATCCCTACGCATACTCTGTGCGGCTTCGCGCATTTGCCGGTACATCCACTGTTGCCGACCAGTCAAACTCTCGGTCCTCTGCGCAGCGTTGTGGTCAGGGAAAGCAGGTTGCCCCGCAAGTGGACGCGGCGATGCGACAGGCGATGTCGCCTGCAAAGCCTGGTAAAGCTGCGGGTCCATCCGGATGCTCTGGAGCCTCGCCTGTAGGCCGTTGGTGCTCCCAGCACTCTGTGGAGTCCCAAAGGGAGTCTTGGCCCTACTCATAAGTGCAAACGACGCAGGTTGCCCTGTAGGTACTGGCAGCTGCTGCGTCTGGGCACGCCACGGATCGCTGGCGCACCGCATGTCGTTGGGAGTAATCCCACTCGACGTCGCACCAGTCACGTCCGCACCCTGGGCCTGAATCCCGGATCCGACGGATCCCCCTGCAGGTGCCCCCGCTTGGCACCCTTCTTGCATCATAGATACCGCAGAGAACTCGACCTCCTGGATGGGCGTCGGTTCGGGACACTTCAACTTGTAGGGGGTCTTTGGAATTAACAAATCCTTCAACGATGACGCATCATTTCGAAATTCGCACATGTCGTCGAGAGAGAGATCACTATTCATATATTTATGCGCATTGTCCCACAGGTACAAGGGATTGATCACCTCATGTCCCACGCGGTCATACATGCACGCATCGTTGGGCAGAATGCCTATGAGCTGGACGATGTGAGTCGGAGGAATTATGCCGCGCCTGCCTGCCGACATAATAGTATCATTTGCTGAACGCCAAATAGCAATATTATCACGAAGCACACTGTTCAAACTAACATTAACTAATACTTCGGAATCGACGCGCAGGGAAGATACGGACACGCATGAACAAACTGTATGCCTTTTACCTTGATGGTGTCGTCGGTGCGGCATGACAGTCCTATGCGAGGTATATTCGGGGTACCATGAATGAAATAACACGGCGCACATGGAATGGTCAAATCCGTTATCCTCTCATACCATGACTCCGGGCACTTTCTCCCAGGACTGCTGCGTCCATTACTTGGGCGTATGAAATACGCATCGTGAGTCTCGGCAGCGAACTTGCACCTCTTGATCTGGAGCCTGTTTTTCTCCATGCCAGCGTTGTCAACCATGCCGGTCAAATTCAGCATAATTAGTGCTTGATATGCCCAATGGCGGTCGCTGAGACAGCGCCGGACAGTCTCCAGGTGTCTGGAGCGGTAATGATCACATCCCTCAAGTGGCCACTTGTCGAGCAACTCCGAGAGCCCCACCCATTCATCGAATTCGTCGAGAGACGGAACTGCTCCAGAAACTTATCAGAGAGATAGTTGTTGCGAAATGGTTTGTGGATAGTAGCGGTAGTAGGCCACTCTGAGCAGCAGCGCTGCTCCTCATAGACCAAATCTGGTCCAACAACTCCATCTTCTTTGAGGATCCCCGTCAAGTAGCTCTTCTCGGACAGATAGGTGAGAGCCGAGCGTCCACGCAGGAGATTGCGCACAACCTGACGCGTTTGAGCGTCATTATCGACAATGACGGCAGTATCTTCGATGTCGCACTTCACCACCATGTATCGATCAGACCCGTCATCGATATGGGGGCGATATGCTGGGTTGATCTCCATACGCCTGGCGGTGCGTAGACATCCCCAATACTGTCTGCACCCAACCGGCATTTCGAGAGCAAGAGCAGGTGGCCCCGCGGAACTCTGATCTGGCTCATCAGTCCGCCCCGCAGATTTGGCCGCTGCCGATGCTGCGGGGGCGCTGGCACCTGCTGATGATGAGGCGGCGCCTGCGGATCCCCTTGGAGTCCGAGGGGTGCTCCGAGGGGTACTGATGTCGAAGTCCTGACGTTTCCCTTCACTGACGTTGTAGTACTCGCGCTTTTTGTCTCTGGGAGCTGCCCCTGATGAATTTGATGTAGTTTCCAGCATCTTCTCGGCACCGTGCTTCGATGAAGAAGCATCCCTCGATGATCCTTCCAGCGTCGGCGCCCAGCCAGTCCCGCGTGTCCGGCCAGGTGCGGGGGGGCGACGTGGCACGGGGTCCTTTGGGGTAGGAGTACTGGCGCCCTGAAATGCAGCTGCTGCGGCGGCCACTGCTGGTCCTCTGGGTCGACGTCGATCAGCAGGTTGCCCCGCAGGTCGCCGTCGCTTGCTATCGCCAGGATTGGGGTCATCGGGGCTTTTCCTCTTCTTCTGTTCAGGCGGTGGCCTGAGCTGATCAGGACCGATTGACTTGGGAGTGCTCGAAGGACTCGAAGATTCAGGCACACTGATAGGCTTCTATTTCTTTGACTTGGTCTTTGCTTTAGGAGGAGGTGCCTTTGGCGTTGCCCCTGCCGGTACCCATGGCGCATAACGTATGGGATCTCTGTCAGGGTTGAGGTCCACCCCATCAAGCTTTCTGAATGCCATATTCCCGATGAGTAGCCTTGCCCCTGGTGGACAGGTTATTCTTAGTAGCGCTAAGACATTCGTCAACAATAGTCTTTACCCAACCTACAGATCCAGCGCGGTAGGCGACTTTTCTGCCTGGGGAAAGATCCATGTCTTCCGTGGCGATGCCCATAAGATCGATAAGGGCATCCGCATCGCAAGTGACGTCCGTGACCGTGGAGAGGGCATCGGAGTAGCCCGAGCCGTACCCTGCAGGAGCCGCTGCCGTGGGGTCTACCGCTTCGGCCATGTCTTCAGCTTCGTCAGATTATGCTGGTCGTCCTCTTCTGGCATGGGCGAAGCAGGTTTCTCCGCGCTCCAATCACGGTTGAACAAATTTAAATAATGAACAGGCAAAAGGTTTTCCATATCTCCATATGTTGAGATATCTCTTGGGCTGTAGCTTGTCGTCAACTGCTCGTCGCGCGGCGTTGCAATCGGATCGGTGAAATGACCCCGATCGTTACCGTGAGACCAGACCCACGGTGTCCTGCGGAAGTTGGGGGCCCCTCGATGGGCGTCTCATGGGGCAGCCGAGCCTGCGGTCGGCACACTCGGAGCAAGTGCAAACAACGCCTCTGTAAAGTTTCCGCTCCTCGAAAATGGCCCTCGCGAAGTCGCGCTTGATAAACGTTTCCTGTGTTTTGACAGCCCCCCCGCCCCCTCCCTTTTCAAGCGATTGACTTTTCTTTCGTCATTTCGATCGGTCTTGCGAAGAGAACACCAGCGACGAATCGGGCGCGCAGTCCAACCCTTGTTCAACCAGTGTTGCATCGCATCTGGGTCTATGCATTGACGAGCCAATCCAGCATCCGAGCGGTCAACAAGGCGCTGCATTTCGTCTTCTGGATATTCTTCGCGAGGTTCTTCCCCATGACGCGGGCGCCCCTGCAGGCGCCCCCTCCTCGGTGGAGCGCCTGGTCTGTTGCCCTTCCATGGAGGGGTCCTTGGGGCCCTCTTTTCAGGAGGATGAGGGCGCTGAAGGCCGCTAGAGCGAGCGCCACTGGAGCGCGCGCGCACGTTCGGGTGAGCCACTGCGGACCCGACCGCGACGCACCAGACGCGCGTCATCTTCCCATTCTTCGTCATCGTCGCCGGCGCGATACTTACGTCTCCAGGCCTGGCGGCTTGCCGATCGCCCATGGCGGCTTAAGGAACGGTCCGAAGCTACGAATGCATATCGAAGTCCTTCGTTGTGGCCGAGCTCGCACAGGATACGTTCAGACAGATCGCCAGCACCTCGCGGGTTTCCCCGCAAAGGGTCATCATCACTTAATTCCATGTTTGTCGGATTGCCCATAACCCGATGATAAAGCATCATTTGTATTTCCTCCTCTGCTGCAGGAATAGCGACTTCTGAATCTGCGGGCGCCACCGCCATTTCGTCATCTCCCTCGGCGGGCACGTGGAAGATCTCGACAAGTTCAATATTGACAGGTTGCCCCGCGATAGGCATGCCCAGCCAGTCTGCTAGGTCGCTCTCATTGTGGCCAGTGAATATCTCCTCGAACAGCTCGTCGGCACAGTTCTCGAGGGATATACTGGCACTGCAATATCCGACAGCCATGAAGTTCACAACTGCAACTGAGCTGTCGGCAGGGTCGACCAAAAGTGACTCCCAGTCAACATACTGCATGACCAAGTCAGTTTGAGCCAAATTCATCGACGGACCTCTGCCCCCCCCCCCCCCCATCGCCCCGAGGGCATTCGCGGCGAAAGTGCTGCGTGCTATGGCAGATGTCGCACTCCATAGTTTTACCGTTGGAATCTCTTGGATCTCCCCGACGTCCCTTACCTTTTCCTGATGTGCGCCTACGGCTCCTGCCTGCACCTAGGAACATCTCTTCATATTGCCGACCAGTGAGGGATGCTAGAAATGCCAACATGCCTCTGCCATGAAGTCGCCGCCGCTTACCTTTACCCTCGTCTCGACCCCTGCCCTTTTCCCCTGAGTGCCCGTCGGATAGTACGCCGTACCGTGCGAGCTGGCTTCTTCATCAATCGCCTCCACCTGCGATTATGTTTCTGGTTTCCTAAGAATAACCATTGCGCCTGTTGTTCTTCCGTGAGGTACGTGGGCATACGGGAGTAATCTAGAGCAGTAGACTCGCCGTCCGAAGACGCGTCGGCGTCGGTGCCAGAGTCGAAGTCGGACTCAGCAGGTTGCCCCGCTGAGCCCATCAGGGCAATGACTTGCGCAGGGGCTGCCGCGCCGGGCGGCCCCCGAAACCGGGCCCAGGAGTCTTGCAACCACGAGGCCGAACCACCATTCTGAGTCAATAATGTGATGGTCTCCGTCGGCTGCGGATCGTCGTTCCAGACGTTATTAGCAGGTTGCCCTGCGTTGGCCTCAGCGTGGAAGGTCTCGGCACGGTGACCGTGACTGAAGATACCACCAATATCGCCAGGGGTTCTTTCAGCAATGTGGGCATATGACCTCATGCGTTCAAGTAGAGAGTCAAACTGTTGCTGGTCCCTCGGCACGCGGTGGTCTAGTGGCTGTAGGAGTTGTTGTGCACGCGACGCCCCCACGCCAAGGGCTCTGAATAAAATAACTGTTAGAATTTGGGAGTTGGGGATGCTGAAGCCTGCCGCTTCAGCTTCATAGCGGGCTACCTCGAAGCGCGACACAGTCTGGTCGATCCGTTCTCCCGCATGGACTCGGAAGTCAATGAGAGCTGTACCAGAGCTGAGTTGGCGTTCCTCTTCTAGGTTCTCGGATTTCGTACTTAAGAGGAACATGATGTAGGTGGCGCCAACGGTATGGCGGCCACCAATGCTTACGCCGAAATTGATAACTGCTGGGGGAACTCTCATGGCTATGGTCCGCGCGAGGCCTCCCAAGCCTCGCTGCAGGAGCTTGTTGGGAGGGCGTCACGGTGCCTGTGGTCACGTTGATCCAGGCATGCACCTCGCGAGCGAATTCGCGGAATGGTACTTGACCGGACGGGCCCCAATGGGGGCCGGTCGTTCTTGCGTCGTCTCCCCCACGCATGCGCCCCACCGCACACCCGATAGCAACCCATGTGAGCCCAAAGATAGTTATACCAATCCAATGGCCTCGTAACTCGTAGTCGGATGTGGTTGGTTGGGGTTTGCGGTGTGTGGTCGTAAGCCTGCGTGGGGGCGGAGGCGGCACAATGTCGCATCGCACGTTTCCATGCATTATGTCTTCGAAGAAGTTTCAAATTGGAGTAGGCGGGTGGACTTCAGGAGTGTAGCAGCGCAGGGATGTGGGACGCGAGCACGAGGCCTCCTGCGCAGGCAGAGGTATCACTGCAAGTGTCCTTGCCATGTTGCGTAGTTATATACATTCCTCCGCGCAAACCCACTGCACCCTGATGTTCCACCGCGTCAGTCGTCCACCAGATAGTGCCGTGGATGGTGAGGAGTAGAGCAAGAGCTGACCACCATAGGCCAGCTCCGCTACCAAGTTTGAAAGGGGTGGGGAGGCCCAACCAGCAGCTTCGCCTTAGGCGAAGCCCAGCTCCAGCTCTGTTGTACCGTAGTAACGATAGTCCCAGCAGTAGGAGATCCTCGCGGGAGCGACGAGCCATCTCAAACAAAGGAAGTTTTGGTCTCGATGGCAAATGGTACACCTCACGCTGAAGTGTAGTCAGATCTAGGCGGCCGGCCGCTTTGAGCCAAGCGGCCGCGGGCGCACGCTCGTTCCCACTCAGCTGCATCGCCCAGCTCACTTTAGAGTCAAAGTGGAGTTTTCTCCAGGTCCTCATATGTACTCGGTTCTCTATACTCTTGACGCTGGGTTTATAGTACGGTGCGGGCATTGGATCAGGAACCCTTCGGTACGGAATCCAGGGTCTGGAAGCTGGTGAACACCAACTGGGGCTTGACCATGGAAATCACCGCCGCCCTTACCAGGTAAGGAATCCTCCAGGGTCTGGAACCTCCTAGGCACATTCCTTAACGAACGCCCCCACCGTATTGCAGGGGCTGGGGCCCCAAAATCCCAAATTTCCTGGACGTTCCCGCGCGCTCTTAGGCTGCCCTGCATCACTTCTCCAGAAGCCACAGGGCCCCAAGACGGGCAAAGAGGGCCCCAGAAAACGCCCAAGAGAGTCCAAGAGGCCTCCAAGACAGCCCAAGAGCGCTCCAAGACGCTGAGGATGGCCCCAAGCCGGCCCAAGAGGCCCCAAGGAAGCCCCAAGAGCGCTCCAAGAGGACCCCCAAGAGGGCCCAAAGAGCCAAAAATCAATACATAGTGCTCCTCGTGTTCTTTCTATGCTTTTCGCGTTCTCGCGATTTCGGGCTTCCGAGGCGCCAAGATGGCCCCAGAGGCCCCCAAGACCGCCCCGAGACGGCCCAAGAGGCTCCCAAAAGAGGGCCCCAAGACGGTCCAAGAGGGCCCCAAAACGGCCCAAGAGGCGCCCAAGATTGCAAGAGGGCCCCAAGACGGCCCCAAGAGGAGCCCAAGAGGGGGAACACGAACCGACAAGTCGAGCCTTCCGCCCCAAGAGGCCCCCAGGAGACCCCAAGAGGCCCCCAAGAGGGATCCAGGAGTCCCGCCTGGAGGCCCCACGAGGCCCCCAAGAACATCAAAAAGAGGCCCCAAGAGGCCCCCAAACGGCCCCCAAAGAGGCCTCAAAACTGCCTCCACGAGGCCCTCGAGAGGCCTCCCACGATATCCAATCGAGCATCCAAGAGGCCTCTAACCCGCAACCCAGGCAGGGTGGCGGGATGGGCCGAAGGCCACTAGATCCGCCGCCCCCTGCTTGCAGGGGTGCACGGCGTGCTGGATGAGCTGTTAGGTTTTGGTTTTGGTTCTTTTTCCAAAAGAACTCTCCAGTGGGCTCTGGCCCGTCCCGCCACCGTGCCCAAAAACGGCCGTTTCGCTCGGGACATCCTCAAAAAATCGCGAAGATGGCCCAAGATGGCCTCCAAGTCCGCCCGAGATGGTCCAAGACGGCCTCCAAAACGGCCCAAGAGAGTCCAAGACGGCCCAAGACGGCCCAAGAGGCCCCCCAGAGGCCTCCCAGACGGCCCAAGAGGCCTCCAAGAGGTCCTCCAGGAGAGTCCGAAGAGGCCAAAATCATTGATTTTCCCTTGGTTTTTGAAGGATTTTGGCATTTGCGCCTTTTCGGCTCTCCGACGGCTCAAGACGGCCCAAGAAGCCCCCAAGATCGCCCAAGAGGCCCCCAAGAGAGCCCCCTGATGGCCCAAGTGGCCTCCAAGATGGCCCCTAGAGGGCCCCAAGACGGCCCAAGAGGCCTCCAACACGCCCAAGATGGCCTCCAAGACGCCCAAGATGGCCTCCAAGACGGCCCTGGAGCGCCCCAAGAGGGTCCCCCGTTGGCCCAGAAAGGCCCCCAAAACGGCTCCCGACGGCGTCAGACGTGCCAGGAACCCACCAAGATGGCCGAAGTTGGCTCGAAGCTGGCCCAAAAGGGCCCAAGAGGCCCCCAAGAGGGCCTCCAGGAAGGCCAAAAGATGCCAAAATCACTGATTTTCCCAAGGTTTTTGATGGATTTGGGCATTTCCCTTCTTTCGGCCTTCCGACGGCCCGAGACGGCCCAAGAGCCCCCAAAGATCGCCGAAAGATCGCCCAAGAGGCCTCCAAGACGGCGACGATGACCATCAAGACGCCCACGTGTTCCCCGAAGGCTTTCCAAACCGATTCGGGGAACACATGGTCCGATGGCTTGGCAGGTCTGGCCTCAACGTTCGGCCACATAGGCGCTTCCACAAAGGCAGGGGGCGGCGGTGATTCGCCGTAGGCGTCTTCGATCCGCCGCCCCCTGCTTGCAGGGGTGCACGGCGTGCTGGACGATTCAGGTTTTGGTTTTGGTTCTTTTTCTAAAAGAACTCCCCAGTGGGCTTCGGCCCGTCCCGCCGGCCACCCGTAAATCTCACAAAACCCATCTGTCAATACCCAAAAACGGCCGTTTCGCTCGGGACATCCTCAAAAAATCGCGAAGATGGCCCAAGATGGCCTCCAAGTCCGCCCGAGATGGTCCAAGACGGCCTCCAAAACGGCCCAAGAGAGTCCAAGACGGCCCAAGACGGCCCAAGAGGCCCCCCAGAGGCCTCCCAGACGGCCCAAGAGGCCTCCAAGAGGTCCTCCAGGAGAGTCCGAAGAGGCCAAAATCATTGATTTTCCCTTGGTTTTTGAAGGATTTTGGCATTTGCGCCTTTTCGGCTCTCCGACGGCTCAAGACGGCCCAAGAAGCCCCCAAGATCGCCCAAGAGGCCCCCAAGAGAGCCCCATGATGGCCCAAGTGGCCTCCAAGATGGCCCCTAGAGGGCCCCAAGAGGGCCCAAGAGGCCTCCAACACGCCCAAGATGGCCTCCAAGACGCCCAAGATGGCCTCCAAGACGGCCCTGGAGCATTCCAAGCGGGCCCCAAGTCGGCCCATAGAGGCCCCCCAAACGGCTTCCGACGGCTTCAGACGTGCCAGGAACCCACCAAGATGGCCGAAGTTGGCTCGAAGCTGGCCCGAGACGGCCCAAAAAGCCCCAAAGATCGCCCAAAGCTTGCCCAAGAGGCCTCCAAGACGGCCAAGATGACCTTCAAGATGCCCACGTGTTCCCCGAAGGCTTTCCAAACCGATTCGGGGAACACGTGGTCCGATAGCTTGGCAGGTCTGGCCTCAACGTTCGGCCACATAGGCGCTTCCAAAAAGGCAGGGGGCGGCGGTGATTCGCCGTAGGCGTCTTCGATCCGCCGCCCCCTGCTTGCAGGGGTGCACGGCGTGCTGGATGATTCAGTTTTGGTTGTGGTTCTTTTTCTAAAAGAACTCCCCAGTGGGCTTCGGCCCGTCCCGCCGGCCACCCGTAAATTTCCGAAAATCCGTCTGTCAATGCCTTTGTTGCCCCAACTTGGCCCAAGATGGCCTCCAAGACGGCCAAGATGGCCCAAGATGGCCTCCAAGATGCTTCCAAGACGGCCACGATGGCCTCCAAGACGGGTAAGATGGCTCCAAGATGCCTCCAAGACGGCCCAAGATGCCCTCCAAGACGGCCAAGATGGCCCCAAGATGCCTCCAAGATGGCCCACGAGGCCTCCAAGACGTTCTCCAGGAGAGCCCGAAGAGGCCAAAATCATTGGTTTTCCTAGGTTTTTGAAGGTTTTTTGCGTTTTCATCTTTTCGGCCTTCCGACGGCCCAAGAGGCCCCCAAGATCGCCCAAGAGGCCTCCAAGAAGGCCCTATGACGGCCCAAGGGCCCCCCAAGACGGCCCCAAGAGCGCCCCAAGACGGCCCAAGAGGCCTCCAAGACGCCCAACATGGCCTCCAAGACGGCCCTGAAGCGCCCCAAGAGGGCCCCAAGACGGCCCAGAGAGGCCCCCAAGACGGCTCCAGACGGCGTCAGACGGACCAGGAACGCCCTAAGACGGCCAAAGAGACCCCCAGGAAGCCCCCAAAGGCCCCCAAGAGGCCCAAGGAGGCCCCCAAGATGCCTCCAAGAGGCCTCGAAGAGGCCCCCAAGAAGCCCCAACAGACCCCAAGGGTGCCCCAAGAGACTCCTAACAACCCTCATCCTCCTACTCTATTTCTTCCTCTTCCTCTTCCTGTTCATAATCATTCTCTCCCATGTGTTCCCCGAAAGCTTTCCAAACCGACTCGGGGAACTCATGGTCCGATAGCTTGGCCAAGCTCTAGTCCAACTTTCGGCCACATCGGCGTCTCCAAAAAGGCAGGGGGCGGCGGTGATTCGCCGTAGGCGTCTTCGATACCATATGAATACCACCGCGTGGCGCACAAATAAAACCGCATGCGCAAACCTGAACCTGAAAGTGCATTGCAGCAAACACAAAGAGCGCCCCCTCGATATGGTTGCTTTATTTCCGGCTTGCGGTCTTTGCCAGCGGGGGAGAGGGGGATTGGGGCCTCGAGTAATGGGAACGCTCGGGCGGGGTGGGGCACGTCAGGGCAGGGGTGCGCTGAGATCGCCACAGTGTGCGCGCGAGCACCAGAGGATGTGAGGTGGGTCCAGTCCCAGCCCCCCAACGTGCACCGCTACCGTGACCAGAGGTGGGTGGGGGGGCGGGGCCCGGTGACGACCGTGACGCGCCAGAGGACAGCAGAGCAACCTCCCTCCCTCCCTCCCACGGCCAGCACGGCTCCTGCTCGGTCAGGAGGGCGCCCAGCGGAGGCGCCCCCGGCACGTCCTGCCACTGCACGTGCACCTGCGACTCGCGCAAAGAGCGCGCGCGCGCGCGCTCGCGCGCTTGCTCGCGGGCGGGCCACCGCAGGGCTCGGTCTCCTGCGGGAGCAGGAGGAGGGGAAGGCACGACGGAGCCCCCCTCTGCTTAGATACTTCTCCTGGCGACGCGATGCAACACAACAAGTCATGCGACGCTCGCAGCCGTGCAGAGCTACTGCACGGATCCTCCGAAACTCTTGGAGTCAAGCTTGAAACCGGCACTGCGCTTCCTTATGATGTTTGGGAACAAGATCGGACCAGGACAAATCGGGAACCACTGACCCCCGGCGGTTCGGGAGGGCGCATCGGACGCAGCGGCCTCCCTAGAGCGCTCCGGGACACTCTGGAACGACGCATCCCGGCCCCAGCCCCGCAGGCCCCTCCTCGGAGGAGCGGGCCCCCTCGTCGCCGGGGAGGCCGAAGGGAGGAGCGAGGGAGGGAGGAGCGAGGAGGGAGACGGGAAGAGGAGGGAGGAGGAACAGGAGGAGAAGGGCGTGGAAGGAGGGAGGGAGGTTTGAGAGTGACGAGAAATAAAGAACAAGAGAGAGACAGGGAGAGTGAGGGAGAGAGGGGGAGACAGGGAGAGACGGGGAGAGAAAAAGGAGAGAGAGAGAGAGGGAGAGACCCGGAGGGGGGAGAGGGAGAGAGGAGGGCGAGGGGGAGTGGAAGAAGTAGTCCCGCGGCGGTCGGTGGCCATACGGCCTGCGCCGAAACACGGGAGCGGAGAGCAGAGAGAGAAGGAAAGAGGAGCAGGGGAGGGAGCGAGTCGGGGAATGGCCAACAGGAGGGAGGGGAGACGAGCCGAGGGGAGGGGGCCGGGAGGGGAGGAGACGAGCCGAGGGAAGTGGGCGCGGCAGCTGCGGCGGGAGAAGTTGCGGGGAGCAGGCTTCCATGGTGCCGGAGCGGGCGGGCGGGATCCCCGAAGAGAAGGGGCACAGAGCTCTGGCACGGCCGGCGGGGGTCCTGGCGGAGAGCGGGCCCCCTGGACCCCTGGGGACTTCCCCGGGGCCAGCCTTCCCTGACCTTCCAGGAGGGCTAAAAAATAGCACCCGACGTAAAAACCTATCCCAGAGCTATTTTACGTCTTGGTTTTAGGCTGTTTCGTCTCGTTTTTTAGGTTTTTAGGTTTCCAGTGCTAAAAAATAGCTCTCTGGAAGGTCAGGGTTCCTCCCCCCCCACTGTCGGTCTCCGACGGCCCCCCCTTGGGAGCTCGAGGGCGGCGAAGCGAGACTCGGGGCCGCTCTCCCTCTCTCCCTCTCCCTCTCTCTCTCTCAGGACGCGTCCCCCCGGCCCCCGACGCCGTGGCTTCTTCACGGCGCGGGCCCCCAGGAGGCCTTCTCGGGCTTTGCCCGGGGCTGGCTCTTCCCCCGGGCCTCTGTGCTGACGGCCCCGGGGCCCAGCGAGGGCCCCCGGAGGCCGAAGACGAGGAAAAACAGCGTCCTGGTTGTTGTGAGTCTTTACGTTGGAGGTCGGGGTTGTTCCTGCGGAGAAGGGGCACAGGAGGAGGACGGGGGGCCTCGCCTCCGTCAGGGCTGGTGCCAGCTCGTACGCCCTGTCGCAGGCCTGGTCGCTCGGGAACACGAGCACGGCCTCGCCGCGCCAGTCCTGCTCCCAGGGGGGGTGGGGAGGAGGAGGTGCAGCAGCGGCGGCATGGGGTGCAGGCAGGCGTCCTAATGGCACTGACCCCGACCCCTTCGCGCCTCGCGTTGCGACAAAAAACACGACGGAAGGTTTTGGGCAATCTCCACCTCAGGGGGCTCTTGCTGGGCACCAGGACCGCAAAAAACTACTCAGAGTGAAAAGCCGGTCAAGACGACCCGAGAGGCCCCCGAGAGCCCTCCAAGACGGCCTAAGAGGCATCAACAAGGGCCGCCAGGAAGGCCCGAAAAGGCAAGAATAAATCCGTGATTGCCCTGATGTGGTTGGAGGGTTTCTGGTTGGTTTCTCCTCGGCCCTCCGACGGCCCAAGACGGCCCAACAGGTCTCCAAGACGGCGCCCAGAGCGCCCAAGAGACCTCCAAGATGGCCCCAGGACGGCCAAAGAGGCCCCCAACACGGCCCGAAGCGGCCCAAGAGGCCTGCAAGACGCCCAAAATGGCCGCCAAAACGGTTCTTACGCGCCCTTCGAGGGCCTGACGGTCAAGAGAGGCTCCAAAGATGGCTTCCGACGGCGTCAGACGGGCCAGGAACGCCGTAGGACGGTCAAAGAGCCTCCCAAGAAGCCCCAATGTTGCTGATGAGCGCGCGTTCGCGCCCTTGCTCCCTAAAGTCCCACCAGCCCTTTGGGCGTGAGTGGTTTAGCAAGCTATCTCTGTTCTCAACCAACCTTCTTCCCCTTCGAAGAGGAATTTACCCCTCCCCCTACCCCCTCCCCCTGGGCCTGGAGAGGTCCTTTCGCAGGTGGTTGGAGGGGTCTTTTTCGACTCCTGGGAGGGCTAAAAAACGACACCCCTCACGAGGATTCTGGCCCCGACGGGAGGACTGACAAAAATGCTCGCCCCAGCTGTGATCGATCGCCCCAAAGATGGCCCCAACAGGCCCCCAAGACGCCTCCCAAAGAGCCCCAAGAGGCCCCAAGAGGCCTCCAAGAGGCCCCCAAGATGCCCCATGAGGCCCCCAAGAGGCCCCAAGAGGCTCCCCCGAGGCACCCAAGATGTTCCTGGAAGCCCCTGGGGCCGCCAAGAGGCCCCCAAGACGCTCCAAACGGCCTCCAAGAGGCTCCCAAGAGGCCCGAAGAGGCTCCCCCAAGGCACCCAAGACGCTCCTAGAAGCCCCTGGGGCCGCCAAGAGGCCCCCAAGACGCCCCGAACGACTCACACCACGAGGAGCCCGAACGAGTCACACCAGGAGGAGGGGCCCGAACGACTCACACCAGGACGAGGGGCCCGAACAACTCACACCACGAGAAGCCCGAACGACTCACACCAGGACGAAGAGCCCGAACGACTCACACCACGAAGAGCCCGAACGACTCACACCAGGAAGAAGGGCCCGAACGACTCACACCAGGACGAGAAACCCCAAACGACTCAAACCACGAGGAGCGCTTTCTCTCCCTCCTCCTCCGCCTCGTCCTTCTCCCGCTCCCACCACAAGGAGGATGTACAAGGAGGCGGGAGGAAGGAGGAACAGGGGAGATATGCGGGGGCAGGCGGAAACACGCCTGAAAAACACGACTGTCGGCATGCTTCGCAAGAGTTGCTGTTTTGAGATGGGCTGGTGGGGATACGCGAAGCGTGAAGAATTCATCCTCTCTCGCCCTCTTACTCTCTCGACACGACCGCGGCCCAAGCGTGCACATCCAGATCAGTGGCAACGAAGGGGAAAACAGAGTCGTGGCTGCTTCCAATGTAAATAAAGTCTTCCACGTTCTCATCATCATCATCATCATCATCAGCAGCATCATCATCATCATCGCCATCGACATCGTCATCGTCATCGTCATGGTCATCATCAGCATCATCAGCATCATCAGCATCATCAGCATCATCAGCATCATCAGCATCATCAGCATCATGAGCATCATCAGCATCATCATCATCATCATCATCGTCATCATCATCATCATCATAATGTGGATCCCCGTGTTTAGCTGATCCGGCATCTGTCCTCACCCGCCCACCCACGACGGCAGGACGTGCAGTTGGGCGAAGCCCTCAGAATAACGTCGCCGTCGGACAGAGGGTGAACATGGCAACAAACGAGAGAAAACATCTTTCCAGCAGCAGGATGCGTGACCACACGAATCCAATCTTGATTGCAGTAACTGGCCTGCGAGCGAGAGGCCGCCACCGCACACAGAACTGAAAAGTATGCAACGCGTAATGTACTCTGGTCCCTGCAGAGATCCCCGAGTGGCTTATCATCACCCAGGGCAGGGAAGAATGCACGAAACGGACACTCCACTATCCTACCACTGGACGAAATCATTAGTGCAGACGGGGGGGGCCCAGAAAAAAACTACGAAGGGGGAGATCGCACTCACTTCACATTAAGTAACACTCAGAGACCTCATTCTCCAATAATGTGGATCCCCGTGTTTAGCTGATCCGGTTTCTGTCCTCACCCGCCCACCCACGACGGCAGGACGTGCAGTTGGGCGAAGCCCTCAGAATAACGTCGCCGTCGGACAGAGGGTGAACATGGCAACAAACGAGAGAAAACATCTTTCCAGCAGCAGGATGCGTGACCACACGAATCCAATCTTGATTGCAGTAACTGGCCTGCGAGCGAGAGGCCGCCACCGCACACAGAACTGAAAAGTATGCAACGCGTAATGTACTCTGGTCCCTGCAGAGATCCCCTCGGGCTGTGATGGTATACACATGACACTCCACTGAATCCCATACCCCACTCGTGTACTCTCTGCATATCAAGAAGTTCACCATCACAGCCCATTCCCGCCAGCTAGACGTGCGTACTGAAAGGCAGACTTCACTTGCATCCAATAACGAAACCAGAAGGGCGGGAAAGAGCCGGCAGGAATGTCGGACTTGTGGAGGGGCACGCGCAGCCAGTCTAGGTCGATCGCCGCTTCCGTGCACGATCGAACTCTGTCGGAAATACGTTCCAGCTGCGCGCTCACATCGGCTCCGAACCACTCCCATATTGGGTTTGCCCACACTGGCTTGAAAACGAGAGCCGACCAAGTGAATCTGACTCCCACAAAATACGTAGAGAGAAGCGTCACCTCGTACTCAAAGACTTCAAACTTGTGAATCGCCACAAACTTCTGCTCAGACTTCGCAAGCGAAGGAAGCGTCGGGCCGACCCGATCCAGTGCCTTCCAGATCTCAGCGGCCCGATCCTCAGGTAACTGATGAAGTGCGTCCGAAAGCGCAGCAATCTGATCTGAGTTGCGGGCGCCCAGCAGCATGATGTAGCGCCCTCCCGTCGCATTCACGGAGGCGTTGAGGAGGTCGACGCCTTCCCAGGTCTCCTCCAAAGCTGACAAGCCACCGCGGCCAAACTTCACGGCCATGTCGGTCACCAGCACCGTGACGTTGGACGCCGCCTTCGTCAGGACACCTCCTGCGTCGGCAATGTCCTCGGAGAGGCTGATGACGGCGCCCACCCCCTTGGCCAGCGTGGGCGAGAAGCTCGGCGGGCTGATCCACAGCGCCAGCAACAGCAAGGCGCCCGGCGACAGCCACCAGGCGCGGCCCACGCTGAATAGGCCTGCCAGGCCCTTCCGCCACGGCGAGGGGCGCGGCCGCCTCGGTTGCGGCAGCGGCAGCGCGGCCACAGGCGGCCCCTCGGCTTCGGAGCTGGCCGCGAACGGGTTAAGGACCCCGCTGGGCGGCGTGCTCCAAGGCGAGGGAACTGCCACCTGCCCAAACGGCGTGCCCACCAGCGACCACGAAGACGGCGGTGACAAACCTGCTGGCAACGTAGAAGCAGGTGAAGCTGACTTAGCTCCTGGCGACTTTGGGCCGCCTTGAGCAGGTGAAGCCGCACGCGAGCTCTTCGCGGACGGCGGCGTCAAACTCTTCGCTGAGGCCGGCGGCGTATACACACCAACCGCAAACGTGCTGCCTACTTGCGGCGCCATGCTCAGCGGTAGGGAGGCCGTAGGAGGTCGTGTCGTACGTAGTGTTTCCAGCCACCAGCCGCCCAGCGCAACTGCTTCTCGTGCCCCGCGGTGAGGAGGTCTGTCAGCACCGCGTTGGCTGACTGGACGTCCAGGTAGATCCTGAGGCTCGAGTCGCTCACCCAGCGGCCGCCCTCGCGGATCTCGGCGAACGGGGCGCCCTCGGCGCGGGAGTCGGTAGCCCAGCCAGCGCGCGGGCTGTGTGGGCCCCAGCCCACAGTAAGCCCCAGCGCCGCTTCGGCTGTCTTGAGCAACGTGCGGTATTGTGTGATGCTGCAAGGGAAAAGAGGCTGATCGTGAGGGGTCTGCTGCACACAACTCCAAAGGGCCTCGACGATGTCGGAATGAACTCCTGGGAGCATGGCCACTTGGGGCCGCTGCGCTTTCGTACCGAAACGGACCCCCAAGGCCAGGACCACTGGATCACACTTTCCGTCGATAGCACGATGGTGAGGAAAGGAAACATGTTGTGGGCGCAGGCCGAGCATCTCCGACGGTCTGAGTCCAGTATGGGACTGCAGCACAAGGCCTAGGCCGAGCCTCACGTGACCTGCGGACGCCAAGTAGATGCACAGGAGCTTCCCTGGCGCCTTACCCAGCGGGACAGTGTGCTTGATAACTCGAGACCTCTCCCAGCCTCGTAGCACCGCATGCGCCCACTTCAGCTCGCCTTTCATTCGAGAGAAAAACAGTTCCACCGCCGCCAATAGATTGCAAAACTTGGACGGTGTCAGCAAGGACTCACATGCATTCTTGTACTCCACCAGCGCGTCGTCCCACTGGTCCGGGCCGACGGGGTTGAGGTGGTTGGCGAGGGCCCACTCCGAGAAGCTGCGTGCCTCTCGCCTGTACGTCTCGATCGTCTGCGGCTTGACTCGTGCCGCTTGGTGGTGGTCTAGGCGCCGCGGCCCACGCCACCTCATTTGCGTCGTGACAGCCACGAACATGATACCTGTAGCTAAACATAGAGCAGCTCGTCGACGTAGAAGGAGGTTGAGTCCAGCAGCTGACGAGCGGCCCTTGGCCATGGCCGCGGAGAGGCCCTCGTTGTCCTCCAGGTTGGCGACCAAGTAGCCGCGCGCCCCTGGGGCGCGGCTGAGCGCTGCGAGCAGCTTGAGCGCTGCCCTGCCTTCGCCCAGCGTTATGTGGTCTGGGCGTTGCCATCGCCCTGATCCCAGCTCAGTCCATTCGCATTCAGGCTTCTCAAGCAGGCTCCGCGGCACCTTGGAGACGGCGATGCGATTCGCGATCTCCTTGTCCGCCCTGTTGAGGTGGCCGACCCTGCCGTCGAGCCGCGCAACAGTGTGGCCCGGCCGCGTGCCAGCTGCCACCAGGTCCTCTAGCTCGATGATGCTCGCGGCGGTCCCGACGATCCCGCAGCCGCCGAAGTCGTCCTCGTGCGAGCCCTCGGCGTCGGAAGAAAAGACCAGCGGCGCCACCGGAGCGTTGAGCACGCATTCCATCGACAGCACCAGGTGTGCCATGGCCTCCAGCTCTCGCCGAGCCGAGGGCCACCAACTGATGACCTGGTTGGCGTGCTTCTCGAGCATGCTGAAGATCGCGTGCGGGACGGACATCAGCTCCCGCTTCAAGAGGGCGCCCCACAGCCAGGCGCCTACGACCGCTCTCAGTAGCTCCACGTCGATCCAGTCGACCTCCAGCAGCCACAGGCAGCTCTCGCGCAGCAGCCAGCCCTTGTGCGGGTCGAAACGCAGCGCGGGCGGCGACCTCTGCACGCGGTACCCCACGGCCTTCAGGTTGTCCTCGGCCGCGACCCGCTCGGTGACCAGAAACCCCTCGCGCTCCCAGCCGTCCGCGACCTGCTGCATCAGCTCGTCGCACTTCGGCTCCTCTGAAGCGGGGCCCACAGTCAACACCAAGCCGTCGTCGACGTGCACGTAGGCCGCCACGTCCTCGGGCCCCAGACTGCACTGACCCTTCTTGGAGTACTTCTCGTTCAGCATGACAAACTTCCCTCCTAACGGACCCTCTGCTTCTCGACTCCAGTGGCTTGCGCGCGGCCGCGCTGTAGAAGGGCGTCTCCAACCCCCAGGTCCACCTGATTCCAGACGCATCAGTGCAATAGTACGGGTAATACACCAACCGAAGAAACGGCACAGACCTGAGGGATAACTCTGAAGACGTCGTGACGCAAATACTCCCTGATCATTCTTACCTCGGACATTGTCGTGAGTATGGTTACCGTCACAGTGAAGCAAACCTTCGGATAGCCCAAGGAGGTTGGAAAGGAGACCTGTAGGTTTTTGGGCCGCCCCCCCGTACATGCACTGATCTAGAGTTACAACCTGGGCCTGAGCACGTTCAGCTAAACCTTTCACCCCTTCGAGGGCGAAAACAGAAGGGAAGGGGAACTCGCCAGGGTCCGCGGGGTGCTCTAACAAAAAAGCCCCGCCCTGTAACAGCACAGCCTCGCACAGACCTACGAAGTTGAAAAGCAGAGCGTTTGCCTCTACTACTCGCATCCTCTCATGATCCTTCAGCGACGGCAGCCCCAGCAAGTGGTCACGTCGTCGCAGCGGCGGGGGGCAGCCTGGCCGGTGCCTCAGCCTGCTCCAGGTGGCACAGGGCGGCCCTCCCAGCACCACATCCAGCAGGCCCTCGTTCGCCAGCTCGAGGAGCGCCGCGACGGTGTGCGGGTCGGTGAAGTCCCAGCGCGCGTCGAAAGCCAGGTCGACGCCAAAGAAGAAGACGGGTATGTCATGCTGCTGGCAGAAAGTCTCAACATGGTCCTGGATGTCACCCAGGCGGCGGCCCCCTGCAAAGATGTGGACCACTACCATGATCCTCTGAGCTGACCTCTTAAAGTAGCGCACCTTCTCGCAGAACCCTGCGACCGTGAAGCCCGACTCGAGTCGGTCCGCGCTGCGCCGGTTGCGCTGCAGGTCAACCCACTCCTGGTCGTGTACCTCCACCTCGTGTGTCAAGTCCGCGTGCTTCGTGAAGTTGGCCAGCTCGGACTCGGCCAGCTTCCAGTTGAAATTCAGCGCCTCGCCCAAGCTCCGCACGTTGATCGACATCAGGATGTGCACAGAGTGGGAGCTCCCCATCGGCAGCCGCTGGTAGCACGGGTACACCATCTCGTAGTCGGGGACGTCCTTTAGCTCCGGCGGGAGCTGGCTGCGCACCAAGGCGGCGGGCAGCGCGGGAGTAGCCATCCAGGGCCACCACCACGACGGGGTCACGACCGACGAGAAGGCATTCGACTCGTCGCAGCGGGCGAGGTGCAGGGAGCCTTCCATCACGCGTATCTGAGAGAGAGCGCCTCCACCGCCCAGACCATGGTCTTCTCGAGCGCGGACATCACACCAAATGTAGTTCGCCGGGACCGCCATGATCAACTTTCTGAGCTTCTCGGGATCTTTCTTGGGGACCGCGCTGACGCCGTTGATGGGCTTAATGTCGGCGCGGCGCATGTAGGTCCATAGACGTGGTGGGGGGTCCTGGCGGCATAAGTACTTGGCCCACTCCTCCTGCGAGCCTCCCAAGAAGCCGTAGTGCTGCTCCAGCTCCCGCAGGAGCTGCTCGCTCTTGCCGCTCCAATCCACCACGTTGCTCTCCCCAGCGTAGAACTGGGACTCCGCAATCGGCAGGGCCTCCAGCATGTCCACGGTCCGCTCGGTGGTCACCTCGTCGATGCGGTCCGCAATGAACGTAGCGTGCACCTGTCGCTTGCAGGTCCCCGAGTAGGTGACCTCGCTGAGTTTGAGCAGCTCGCTGATAGCTCGCACGCCTGTCACCATTCCTGGCCGGCGAGCGCCGACAAACTCCTGGGCCAACCTGATCGCCCTGAGTTGAGCTTGTCCTGCCGCTCCGTCGCTTGCTCTAAGATCTCGACGCTCGACGTTGCGGCTCGCCTGCTGCTTCAAGCCTCCAGCGTGAACTCGGTTCCAGGTCTCCAACACCTGGTTGGCCAGCTTGTGTATCTCTCGCCGCTTCGCCTCCCTCTGTCGCAGCCTGCCCGACGACGACGCTGGTCGTGTACTCGGCCAGGGCAGCAGGGGCAACGGGAGGAGGCCACGTCGCTCCTGAAGTAGGAGGTGAATGTCGGCGAGGTCGGGAAAGGGGCTGGTCCTCGCTATCGCCGGGCGAGAGGGCGGTGGTCGTGAGCACGTCCGCGGCCCACTCTGGCCTGCAGCTCCATCCCGATGTACTGGCACCCACACGCCTCCGTCTCCTCGTCCACCTCGCAACCGTAAAGTAATTCGCCTCGGAGGTGCCCCCGGCTGCCAAGGCACCTCCGTCCTCGGCGGGGGTCAATGGCTCGACTTGCCCTTGGGGGGAGCCCCCCCTTTGGGCGTGCCCTTCGAGCCCTTGAAGTCACCCTTGTTGGTGTGCTGGCGGCGCCTGATCTCCGAGCTGATGCGCTCCTCGCGCTGGTGCTCCATCTTCGAGTGTGCCGTCGCCTCGGAGATCAGCCAGTTCGGTGCGACGTCCACCGCCGAGCCAGGCGCCACCACGGCGCGGAGACGCGCCGCGCCGACGCTGTCACGCGTGCGGCTCTCGCACACGTAGGCCGAGAGATGGCGCAGGGCGACCTCCACCTGATCGTCTGAGTTCAGCTTCGCGTAGAGGCTCACGTCGTCCTTGCAGTCGCCCAGCGCGAAGTCCACCGCGGTGGCCGTCGCCCACAGGGACTGCGCCTCCTCGCCTCGCTTGGAGCCCGCGTGCTGCTGAGTCAGCCAGTTCCTCACCGACGTAGACCCTGACGCTCTGATGTTCCGATAGATCTCGCCACCTGCTCGTCTGAAGTCGGGCGGCAGGCTATGGGCCCAGCCCTCAACGGAGGTTGAGGCCGCAAGCCCGCCGCCCACGAAGCCGCCCGAGAACTGCACGGGCGCCGTCTCGAAGCCCTTCAGCACCGCCCTCACGCTGTCCACGTCTGGCGCCCCGATCGACGCCTCTCCCGAGTAGCCCCGCGCCACCAGCGCCGCCTTCACGCCCGCGTCCAGCAAGCCCGCCTGCTCGCGCTGGTGGACCCTCTGCCAGAAGCGCGCGCCCCACCACGGGTCGGTCGAGCTCGTGGCCGCGTAGCTCTCGAGCTCTGCCCTGATGGCGGCGGCGCAGGCGCTGGCCCCCGATGGGGGCGGGCTCGCGGCCGCCTCCGCGCCTGCCGGCTGACCTCCTGCGTCGGCGGCGCCGTCGGTGCCAGCGGCGGGTCCGCCTGCCACGCCCACGCCGCTCGCGGCGGCTGGGCCTGCACCGGCGGGGGCCCCGCCCTGGCTGCATGAGATCGGTCCTCCGAGACATCCTCCGGCGCCGAAGGCGTGGAAGGCGGCGAGCCCGCCGTCTGGCGCCCCTGAGGGAGGCGCCGCCCACAGCCCTGGCGCGGCGGCGGGCGGTGGCCCGACGGCGAAAGGCGGCGGGGGCGGCAGGCCGAGAGCCCCGCCCCCGCCCGCGCCAGCTGCGGGGCCGCTCGGCTCGCCACCTTCTGACGGGGCGGCAGGCGGCTCGAGCTTGGCGAGCTGCAGCGCGGCCAGCTGGCTCCGCAGGCGCTCCAGCTCGTCGCTGTCGTTCTGGCGACGGCAGCACCTCCCCAGCAGGCCTGCGCGCCACAGCGTGAGGCCGCTCCCCGCTGAGCCCGCGAGGACGGCCAGCCCTAGGCGTTGGACGGCAGCGCGGCCTGAGTCTGCCTTCAGGGCGCCATCGGCGAGGAAGCAGATCGTCAGCACTGTCGCTCCTGCCCAGCCGAGCGCCCACCATCTGCTTGGGCCTCCTGGCGGCGATACAGGCCCCTCGGGCTCCGAGGGTGCTGGAGAAAGAACCATGTTCGTGCTACGCTGGGGGGCTCAAGCCCCAAAGACTTCGTTAGAAGAAAAACATGATGCCTGGGTCTTGAGCCCAGAAAAAACTACGAAGGGGGAGATCGCACTCACTTCACATTAAGTAACACTCAGAGACCTCATTCTCCAATCATCATCATCATCATCATCATCATCATCATCATCATCATCATCATCATCATCATCATCATCATCA
>CAUYUJ010020215.1:259274-266774 GCA_963575745.1 Prorocentrum cordatum
AAATCCGGGTGAAATCCGCGCGAACAGCGCGACGTGCGGGCAGCACTCCAAAATGGCAACGAATGTGCGACTAGCATGCCAGTTCGTCTCTGCAGGACATCGATCGCAGGAATGCATCACGTTGCGCCCATACCAAACGTCACCTCCCAAATCTCCCTGAATAGCGACAGGGCCTACTACAACTGCCAGCACTTCCTGCTCAAACGCCCTGACGCATAGAAACCAGTTGGGGAATCAACGCAAAATAGACTTCAGAAATAAGGGCTCGACCACTCCATGTTTTCACTGCTCGCTACGCATACCCCTCGGGTACACAGGCACCCCCTGTGGAGGGCCCCTCTTTATGACAGCTCTTGAGCAATTTCCGAAAGGGCAAGGCACGCGGGTGCGCGTGCGTGGGGGGGGGGGGGGGGGGCGCGGGCCCCACCGGGCAGGCGGGGCAGGCCGCGCGGGCCGCGCCAGCTGAACACATCGAAGCGAGACGAGGCGAGGCGAGGCGAGCGCGCGGTTCCGCCGAGAGCGGGGCCCCCTAGGGCCTGCGCGGGGGGGCCAGGGCCCTCAGTGCTTGTAGTCCTTGTTTGCCGAAGTCGGGGTGCTGAATTACGAGCTGGTGGACGCTGGAAATCAAGCGGTGCACGTGGAAGTGGAGAGTCAGAAGCCGGATGCTGGAGTCGGAGTGCTGGGCGGTCGGCAGGTGGAAGTGGAGGTGGAAAGTCGGGTGCTGGAGGGGGAGGTCGGAGCGCTGCGCTGCTGGACGCTGGAGGTCGACGGGTGGAAGTGAAGGTGGAAAGTCACATGCTGCTGGCGGGCGGAGGTCGGAGCGCTGGGCTGCTGGACGCTGGAAGGCGACGGGCGGAAGTGGAAGTGAAAGTCGGAATGGTGGATGCTGGAGGCGGGAGTGGTGAGCTGGAAGAAGCCGGAGGTCGATAGGTGGAGGTGGAAGTGGAAAATCGGATGTCGCACGCTGGAAGTCGGGATGTGGACGTGAGAGTTGGGGGTCGGAAGGTGGAGGTCAAAAGCTTGGAATTGGTCTGCATGCCCAGCTCGCTCCGGTTGGATTTCACGCATTGGCGGCTGGGCTCGGTGTCTTGGCACGCGTCGTCCGCGCTTTGCTGGTCGACGGCGCATCGTACAAACTTGCCCTCTAAGCCCTGCCAAGCGCAGCTATCGTGCGCCAGTGCAAACCACCATTCGCCAGCATCATCGAGAAGTCTCTTGCCGCGGTCAATCATATCCATGGTGCCCTAAAATTTGACGACCTCGCGGTCCCAACGCTTCCGCTGTCCGCCTTGTTTTCGTTGCGCGGGTCTTCTGTCGCGCTGCGGGGGTTGCCAAGCGGCGGCGCGTCGAGCCCAGCGGTCGGCCGGTATGTTGGCAACCCGCTTGGCCCATCTCCACTTTAGAGTAGTGCGAAGCCCAATGGTCGACATTCGCGAGTCTGACATGGGCGTCGGCTGTGCGCGTCGCTCGTCGGATGCGGTCCACCCATGGCTCTAATCCGTCGTCGCTGTTGGCGTCGCCGTCGTTGCTGCTGGAACTGCCGTCGTCGTCGCCGTTGTTGTCGCTGCTCTTAGCGCATCCGTCGTTGCCAAAGTCGTCGTTGTTAGTGCTGTCGTCATTGTCTGGGCTGCTCTCGGCGAAGTCTCCGTCTAGCTCTGTGCGCTCGGCTCCATCCCCCCCCCTCCTGTTGGTCGCTGCTAAGTTGGAGGTCTTTCTCGCCGTCGTTCCAGCGACACGCTGCAGCAATGCAAGCATGTCTTTGGTTGGGGCCCACGAGCTGCATCCGCGCATGACACTGGGAGCGACGGCCCCATTGAGGAGGCGCAGGCGACTTGGTTGAATCGGCGCCAGCCCGACGCGATTCTGTCGTCGAGCTCCGCGACGCGGAAGTCATGGCATGCAAGTTTCCTGCCCGAGTACTTCGCGCTCTGCGTTGCGCCCAAAATCTCGACGCATCGAAGCGGGCGGGCGGGCCCCCAAGCGAGCGAGCGGGCGGGCCCTGACAGGCGGGTCGGGCGAGCGGGCGGGGCGGGCGGACACCCGACGAGCAGGCCGGGCGGGCGTGCCCCAACAGACGGGCGGGAGACTGGAACCTCTCGGGGCGGTCGGCCCGGCAGACCCTGACGGGCAGGACGGGCGGGCGGGCCCTAATAGGCGGGTCGGGTCGGCGGGCGGGCGGGCGGCAAGGAAATTCCAATCGAGAGCGCACTTCCTGGTCAGAAGAGGCGCCATCCGAGGAACAAATCGCGAGGATGTCCAGGAGGGGGGCCAAATTTCCGCAGCGATCGGCGAGGCCATCACACGCGAGAGCCCGAGTCCTCAACGAATTGCAAAATAGTCTCGGACGAACGCACGACGCCCGAAAGGCAAGAGCGCGTTCCCCAAGCAGATTTCGGGGGCGCCCTAAGCGAGAGCGCGACCAATTCTAACAGATCGCGAGGAACTCTCAGGCACGAGTACAATCGGTCGATGATGCGTAAATAGGAAACCAGTCGGGAGCCAGGACTGTTGCTGCGCCGAGAGGCCCAGGGGCCCAGCTCGAGCAGAGGACCCCCCCCCCCCCTCCCCTGACAAAAGCTAGGTGCGAGCGTCGAAGGGTACACTTCAGTTCAAAGCGACGCACACCACACAAGGGAGGTCAACAACGGATACTCATGAGAAGTGAGAATTCAAACGTGATCTTCGGACCGCTCGCCACCCATTGCTCGCGCGTCGTTCAACATGCGCCCTCGATCCCCGCCCCCCTCGTCTGTGAACGCACCCCCCCTGTGGAGGGGGCCTCTCTTCTTATGCCAGCTCCTAGATAAACCCGGACGGATAGGACAGGCGGGCCAGGTGGGCGGACCCTCACGGGCGGGCACGACGCCCTCCTCACCGCCATCCTCATTCGAGCTACGAGCTGCCAGCAAGTCTGTCCACGTGGGAAAGGTGCTTGGGTGATTCCCCCCCCCCAGCGATAGCCTGCGTTAGCAGGAGGAGGAGAAGGAGGATGACTTTTCAACATGACCATTACTGGCGAGCCGCTCTTCTTCGCCAGCGGAAAACAATTGACCACAACGACGTCAGACACGCAAGGCAGAAGAAGCAAAAAAAGAAAAGAAATAATGAAAGAAAGCAGACAAATTATTTTTATAATTTTTATAAAAAGAAAGAAGGAAGACAAGAAGACGGAAGACAAGAAGACAAGAAGACAAAGAAGAATGAGGAACAAAAAAAAAAAAAAAAAAAAAAAAAAAAACGATGAACCCCACATACCATATATAATGGAGGAAATGATGAGAGCGGAAATGAAGCATGTGAGAATGATGTTGGTGGCCGCTGTCCCGCCGATACCGCTGTGCCCTGGACGACAGTCACGGATAGCGGCCGCGGTGAGAGACCACCCCCTGCGCACCCCCTATGGTGTCGAAAATATGCCATGCCTGCTGTGATAGCGGCCGCGGTGAGAGACCACCCCCTGCGCACCCCCTTATGGTGTCGAGAATATGCCATGCCTGCTGTGCCCTGGACGACCGTCACGGATAGCGGCCGCGGTGAGAGACCACCCCCTGCGCACCCCCTTATGGTGTCGAGAATATGCCATGCCTGCTGTGCCCTGGACGACCGTCACGGATAGCGGCCGCGGTGAGAGACCACCCCCTGCGCACCCCCTATGGTGTCGAGAATATGCCATGCCTGCTGTGCACTGGACGACCGTCACGGATAGCGGCCGCGGTAAGAGACCAACCCCTGCGCACCCCCTATGGTGTCGAGAATAGGCCATGCCTGCTGTGCCCTGGACGACCGTCACGGATAGCGGCCGCGGTGAGAGACCACCCCCTGCGCACCCCCTACGCTGTCGAGAATATGCCATGCCTGCTGTGCCCTGGACGACCGTCACGGAAGGCGGCCGCGGTGAGAGACCACCCCCTGCGCACCCCGTATGGTGTCGAGAATATGCCATGCCTGCTGTGCCCTGGACGACCGCCACGGATAGCGGCCGCGGTGAGAGACCACCCACTGCGCACCCCCTACGGTGTCGAGAATATGCCATGCCTGCTGTGCCCTGGACGACCGTCACGGATAGCGGCCGCGGTGAGAGACCACCCCCTGCGCACCCCCTATGGTGTCGAGAATATGCCATGCCTGCTGTGCCCTGGGCGACCGTCACGGATAGCGGCCGCGGTGAGAGACCACCCCCTGCGCACCCCCTATGGTGTCGAGAATATGCCATGCCTGCTGTGCCCTGGACGACCGTCACGGATAGCGGCCGCGGTGAGAGACCACCCCCTGCGCACCCCCTATGGTGTCGAGAATATGCCATGCCTGCTGTGCCCTGGACGACCGTCACGGATAGCGGCCGCGGTGAGAGACCACCCCATGCGCACCCCCTCTGGTGTCGAGAATATGCAATGCCTGCTGTGCCCTGGAAGACCGTCACGGATAGCGGCCGCGGTGAGAGACCACCCCTGCTTACCCCCTGCGGCGCCCAGGATATGCCACGCCTGCCACGCCCTGGGAGCCTACAATGCATAGGGCCCCCACCCCCAGCGCACCCCCTGTGGCGTTGTGCTGTGCTGCGTTGTGCTGCTGTGCGGTGAGCTGTGCTGCGCCGTGCTGTGCTGCGCTGTGCTGTGCTGTGCTGAGTTGAGCTGAGCTGCGAGAAGGAGAAGGGGAGGGGGGGGAGGAGACGCGGGTGCGCCGCGGCAGGGAAGAAAACCAGAACCCCACGAAACATGTGGGGGAAAAAAAAAGAAAGAAAGAAATAAAGAAATAAAGAAATAGAGAGAGGGGGAATTAGGGGGATTTTTTTAATAATACAAAAAAAAAACAAAAAAAAAAAAAAAAAAAAAAAAAAAAAAAAAAAAAAAAAAAAAAAAAAAAAAAAAAAAAAAAAAAAAAAAAAAAAAAAAAAAAAAAAAAAAAAAAAAAAAAAAAAAAAAAACGCTCGGAGTCGGAAGACTCCGCGCGGCTTGCGCGGGCAGCTTGCAGCACCAAAGGAACATCGTCCGCTTCCTCCTCCTGTCGGAGCGCTTATCGCACTCCGTTGAGCTGCTCGCTGGGTTTCGCCTCCTCCTCGTTGGGGGCAGGCTAAGCCCCTGCCACCTCTTCAGGCGCTGCTTCTGGCGCCTCGAAACAATCAGGGGGCACCTCGATGGCCACATTGTCCAACTTAGGGTGCCTCCCTTTCTACGCACGATACTTCCACCGCTCGAGATAGTTGCGAATGGGGGCATGCACTCAGTGGCCAGCAAGGCCAGGGGGGGGGGCTAGAGTAGAAATAGACTTACAGCCTACGCAAACAACAAAAAACATAACGGTCGCTGCAGTCGAAGGTCAATCGAGACGATGTCCTCTCGCCTCAACTTACGTCAGCGATTCTGACAGTGCTCCCGAACAACCAGAATCGGCGGTTGATCGCACTCTCCGAAAACACATTCCTTCAAAGGACGGAGCACGCGCCAGCTGACTGCGCATCTCCGGTAGGTGCTGCACCCGTCCCTGGTGGTGGACCGAGGGGGCGTTGGTCTTGGGCTCGGGCTCCCGACAGGCCCCGAGGCAGCCTCGGAGGCCCAGCGCAGGCCACAAAGGCAAGGCAGAATGCGGGCCGCCAACCTACAGACGACCTTGGCAATCATGACTTTCCGGTCCACCTGCTGCAAACCGATATTGTAGCCAGTTGGGTGGGCTTCCAGCCAAAAACCGAGCGACTCTGTCAGCTGCGTCGTTGCCTACCTACTTTCCCAGCGTAGCTGCTGGGTTTAATCTGGGCTGTCCGACACATGTGTTTTGACCTTCTTCACAGCAACCAAACCGCTCGAACGCGCAATCAGCATCGTGCCCGCGTACATCTTCTTGCACGAGAGACGGGCCGAGGGACCAGCGCGAATGTGCTCACTACACTGGCGAAATCTGAAGACCTACCGCTAGGCCGCGAAGATTCTGAGATACCATGGCCAGAGCTCCAAACTCCGCTGCTTGAGGGGGTTGGGGCGTTGAGGCCCAGTAACACGACCAGCGTGCTGACCCCCCCTTCGCGACAAGTGGTGCGTCGCGCCTTCGTCGCCCGTACGCCGCCCGTGCGTCGGCCGCCGAAAAGGCCAGCCGTCCTCGCGAACGAGCACGTCGCCCTCGCAAGGGAGCATTTTGGCGAGTGCGTCGCCGGCGTGACGGGCACCCACGGGGCGAATCGCACGCGCGTTGGGGTACTGGGGCCCAAATAGGCCCACACACCGAGCAGGTCTCCTGAGCCTCCAGGGGAGCCTGTACCAAACCCAAAACGGCCCTGCTCAATTCCTTGGTCGGGTGCCTCGTGCAGGACCCGTCCGTGCTCACGTTCCCTTGCACGACTGGGCCAGGCTCGTCCTCCTCCACCCCGTACCCTGTGGGCCTGGAAATTGTGATGCCCCTCTCGTGCCTTGGCCGAGGAAGCTGTTCCCCAGGATGTTCAAAAATCCATTTTAATGAAAAGCAAACGATCGATCAAGGTTCCGAGAAGACTGTATCACTTCAGCAGCGATGAGTTCCTCACGCTGAAACTCGACCGCAGGGCAGAGAAGAACTCTGACTGTGCTGGGCAAGCCTGGCATATGAGAAGGAGGAGGAGGAGGAGGGGGAGGAGGAGGAGGAGGAGGAGGGGCAGGAGGAGGAGGAGGAGGAAGACGACGACGACGACGATAAGGAAGAGGAGGAGGAGAAGAAGGGCGGAAAATAAGTCTGACTGTGCTGGGCAAGCACGGCGGGGGGACGGAGGATCAGAGCGGAAGAAGCGGAAGGAGCAAGGGGAGGGGTGGAGGTACGCCCTCCTCCTCCACATCATCCTCGTCCTCCTCGTCCTCCGCGTCCTCCTCGTCCTCGTCCTCCTCTCCCTCCTCCTCATCCTCCTTCTCCTCCTCCTCCTCCTCCTCCTCCTCCTCCCTCCTCCTCCTCATCCTCCTACTTTTGACTCAGCGGGTTGCGCCACAGGCGCGAACCGTCGAAAACAAGCAAAGGGGAGCAGGCGGAGGGAGGAGCCGACGTCGCCCACAGGGAACGAACAGCAGGGCGACGCGCGCGAGCCGCAGGCGAAGGGCATCGGGGGGCGTGAACCCGAGGAGGGAAAGGAGAAGGAAGAGCCAGGAGCGAAGAGGAAGGAGAGCAGGACAGCGAAGCGCAAAGGCCAAAGAGGGGAAAAGCGACGGGGAAGGAAGCAAAGCAGAGGGGGGCAAAAGGGGATGGGAAGAAGGGGACAAAAGACAGGGCACAAGGCGAGAAACTGCGGGACCCGAACGGACGCGAACGCGACACCCGACCGGAAGCAAAAACCCCTACCCCTCATCCTCCTCCTCATCCTCCTCCTCCTCCGCCTCCTCCTCCTCCTCATAGTACTATTCGTATTCGCAGTATTGGTATTATGATTATTACTATTGGTAGTAGTATGGTTAGCACTGCTTCTTATGCTGAGTATTACTAGTCCGATTGTGATAATTCAAACTACTTTAATTCCCAGTATTAGCACCCATCATAAGTATTAATAGTGTG
>CAUYUJ010020215.1:274274-316774 GCA_963575745.1 Prorocentrum cordatum
CAGCGGCGGCCCCTCCTCCTCCGCGGCCGAGGCGCCGCCGGGGCTGGCTTGATCGCCCAACCCCTCGAACTCGCCGCCGACGTCGCCACCTGCCATGCGGAACCGCAACTTTGATAAGGGGCTTTCCGAATAATGTCTTCCCCCCGCGCCTTCCCCAGTTGCCCTTGGCACACACACACTTTTGTGGGAGGCATTAGCCACGAGCGCAGCGACGAAATCGAGAAAGTGCAATAGTCAGCACAGCGCGCACGGCGGCCGGGCCCTCAACATCACACACACACACACACACACACACACACACGCGCGAAGAGTTGGTTGGCGGTTTGGGGTGTCCGGAGGCCCTCACTGGGCCCCAAGACCGTCAGAAGGCAGCCTGGGATGAAGACCGGTCCCGGGGAAGGGGAGGGAGGAGAAGACGAGGGCCGCAGCCCCATGGAGGGAACCCAAGGTCTGCGGATAGCAGATCGCAGGAGGAGGGTCAGGGAGGAGGAGAAGGGAGGGGGAGTAGAGAGGAACATCTCGTCCACAAGCATTGTCGTCCGACGCGGGCGACGCACGACCACGCACGACGACGACGACGACGACGACGACGACGACGACGATGACGACGACGACGACGACGACGACGACGACGACGACGACGACGACGACGGTGGCGACGACGGCGGCGGCGGCGGCGACGGCGACGGCGACGGCGACGGCGACGGCGACGGCGACGGCGACGGACGACGGCGACGGCGATGGCGACGGCGATGGCGACGGACGACGGCGACGGCGATGGCGACGGCGATGGCGACGGCGACATCGACAGCGACGGCAACGGCCGACGGCGACGGCGAGGGCGACATCGAGGGCGACTGCGACACCGACAGCGACGGCGACGACGACGGCGACGGCGACGGCGACCACGACGGCGACCACGACGGCGGCGGCGGCGGCGGCGGCGGCGACGACGACGACGACGACAAAGACGTTGACGACGACGACGACGACGACGACGAAGACGACGACGACGACGACAACGACGACGACCTCCGCGTAGCCTCCGAAGGACCGCCGAGCAGCCGCCGAATAACCGCTGACACGCAGAAAGCACCTGCACACCACCACCATGCCTGGCTAATGCGTATGGGGCAATCCTGTGTATGACCTCCTGGCTAAGGCCAGGAGGGGCAGTGCACCCTCCTACGTAGGGCCCTGGACGGCCCCTGCTAAGCGCGGTGATGGTGCGCAAATGCTCTTTGCGAAACCTCATTCATCCACAAAATCGGCACCTAGACCTCTCCAGAGGTGCGTTCTGACCAGAATGCCGAGGAGAATCCAGCCGTGAAGACGAGAAACCTCGCGGGGGCCCACAACGCAAAAAGAACCTCGTTCCTCGATCATCGAACCTCGCATGGGTGCCTTCTGCAGGCCCGACCACCGCGACCTCAGAAAACACAAAAACTACTCCGCTAAAGAAATCATAACCTGCCTATGACGACGACGACGACGACGACGACGACGACGACGACGACGACGACGACGACGACGACGACGACGACGACGACGACGACGACGACGGCGTGGGCGACGGCGACGACTCCGAAAGACGACGACGACGACGAAAGACGAGGACAGCGACGACGACGACGACGACAGACGACGGACGACGGACGACGGACGACAAACGACGGACGACGGACGACGGACGACGGATGACGACGACAACGACTGGGAAAAAGCAAAAACGAGCCAGACGCCTCCTCCTCCACTTCCCCTTCCTACGACCTCAAGGGTTGGCACCCAGTCATCTTTTCGTGTGCACCCTGTCCAGAATGTCAAGACGGACCCAGCCGCGGAGACGAGAAGACCCACCAGAGACCCAGAAACTGTGAAAACCATCACAAAACACAGACGTGGACCCTCGATCCTCCGCCTCCTCCTCCTCCTCCTTCTCCTAAACATCTCTTCCTCCTCCTCCTCCTCCTCCTCCTCCTCCTCCTCCTCCTCCCTCCCTCCTCCTCCTCCTCCTCCTCCTCCTCCTCCTCATCCCCCTCCTCCTCCTCCTCCTCCTCCTCCTCCTCCTCCTCCTCCTCCTCCTCCTCCTCCTCCTCCTCCTCCTCATATTATTACTGTGTTTTAACAAATATTCCGAATAATATTATTCTTATGCGTAGTAGTATTAATGTTCATGTTATTCCTCTCCTTAGTAGTATTCTGCTAATGATTACCACTATTATTATCAGTAGTATGAGTAGTATGATTCATGCATTCCTTCTTCGTGACACTACCATTCTTCTTATCAGTAGCATTAGTAGTACAATGTGTTTGATGTGTCTTCTTCTTCCTATTAGCATTAATATGCTCATTCATTAAAACAATAATAACATTCGTGATACTACTAATATTGGAACTACGAATACGAATAATCGCATTGGTAAACCGGTTATTGATGGTATCATTACGGTTACGATGCTTAATTTCTTACTCCTATTATTAGTCTTATTAGTGTTCGTGATATCCATGGCACCATTGAAATTCATTATATCATTCGTAGTATCATTCTTAGTCGCATCCTAGATATGATTGTTCGTTTTACGCATCTTAGTGTTAGCAGTATGCTTAGTACGCTTTGTATTAGTATGAGCATGTGTTCTGCTATTCTTCGTAAACCTATTACTATGGTTAGTGATAGTACTAGTAGTAGGAGTAGTAGTAGTAGTAGTAGTAGAAGAAGAAGAAGAAGTATAATTGCTGATGTTATGAATATTATTCCTCCTTCATTCCATATCAACTTCCTTATGAATAACTCCTCCCCGTCGCACCCCGAGGCCAGTCCGACGGGCGGGCCGGGCTTCCGCCTGAAACATGGAGGCCGGGTGGCTTTCAAGATGTGGTTCTCGCCTTAGCAGCACGCACGTTCATTTTAGAATTACCCTGGCGAAGATCCCAATCCATCCGAAGAACATGGAAACGAACAACATGACCGCTCAATGCACAAGAAGTCGTTAGAGGGTTCCGCAGTGCCACTCGGTGGAGCTCCCCGTGAGACCACGAAACGTGTGAGAGGTCTGCCGATGGAGCGGGTGCCCATGTGAACCCTGCCACTGGGGCCATCGGTGCAGATCCATGTGGAGCCACGCGACGGGTGAGGGCTCTGCCGAAATTGGGCGGGTACCCATGTGAACCCTGCCACTGGGGCCCTCGGTGAAGCTCCCTATGGGCCACAAAACGTGTGAGACCCTGCCACTGGTGCCCTCGGTAAAACATGTGAGGGGTCTGCCGAGAAGGAGCGGATACCCATGTGAACCCTGCCACTAGGACCATCGGTGGAGCTCCCTATGGGGCCACGAAACGTGCAAGGGGTCTACCGAAATGGGGCGGGTACCCATGTGAACCCTGCCACTAGGGCCCTCGGTGCAGCTCCATATGGGGCCACGAGGCGGGTGAGGGGTCTGCCGAAATTGGGCGGGTACCCGTGTGAACCCTGCCACTAGGGCCATCGGTGGAGCTCCCTAGGGGAGCACAAAACATGTGAGGGATCTGCCGAAATGGAGCGGGTATCAACGTGAAGCCTGCCACTGGGGCCCTCGGTGAAGCTCCCTACGAGGCCACGAAACGTATGAGGGGTCTGTCGAAATGGGGCGGGTACCCATGTGAATCCTGCCACTGGGACCCTCGGCGGGGCTCTCTATGAAGGCACGAAACGCGTGGGGGGTGTGCCGGAATGAGCCCGGGTACGCATGCGAACTCTGCCACTGGGGCCCTCGGTGGAGCTCCCTATGAGGACACGAAATGGGAGGGGTCTGCCGAAATAGGGCGGGTGCTCATGTGAACCCTGCCACTGGGACCCTCGGTGGAGCTCCCTATAGGGCCACGAAACGTTTGGGTGCTGCCGAAATGGGGCGGGTACCCATGTGAACCCTGCCACTGGGGCCCTCGGTGGAGTCCCCTATGGGGCCACGAAACGTATGAGGGGTCTGCTGAGATGGGGCGGGTGCCCATGTGAACCCTGCCACCGAGGGCCCCAGTGGCAGGGTTCACATGGGTATCCGCCCCATTTTGGCAGACCTCTCACACGTTTCGTGGCCCCATAGGGGACTCCACCGAGTGCCCCAGTGGCAGGGTTCACATGGGTACCCGCTCCTTCTCGGCAGACCAATTAAAACCCTTCACACGTTTCGTGGCCCCATATGGGGCCACGAAATGTGTGAGGGATCAGCCGAAACGGGAAAACGCAACAGAGAAGAGGAGGATGAGGCATCCTGCACTGCTAGAGCCGTCGCTGGGGACTTCGGTGGAGCTCCCCGAGGGGTACGAACCGCGTGAGGGGTATGACGAACATTCGGTGGTAATGATGAGGGTGGTTATTGATACCAAGATTATGATGCTGACGAGGATAAGGAAAGGAGGAAGGAACGAAGGGGCGAGGAGGAGAGGAGAAGTCGCGCGATGCTGCGAATTCAAAATCAGGACCCAACTCCACAGGAGGGTTGGGGAAAAATTGCAAAAGAGATTCACGGAGTGACGGCGGCTCCTTTACAAAATGTGGCTCTCGCCTTAGCGTCGTGCACGTTCGTTTTGAGATTTGCTAGAGCTTCACGAATTGAGGACGGGTCGTTTTCTAAATGTGGCTATCGCCGTAGCGCCGCGCACATTCATCAAACAACTACAAGAGCTTCACGGAATGAGATTGGTTCCTTTACAAAATGTGGCTCTCGTCTAGCGTCGCGCACATTCGTTGCAGCAATTTGCAAGACAAATGATTATGCCAGCGTACGTATTACATATCGTGCTTTAGAACGATTCAGGATTGCAACGGCGCAACAGTTACGTTGATTCGCTGCTTGGGAGTCCCAAGAATGGTGTTCTGGCACGATTCAGGATCGCCAAGACGCAGCGTTGGACTCCTGAGAATCTTGTTTGGGTCCGCTTCAGGATTTTCACCCGGTGGTTCTCCCCCGACGGGCCACTTCCATCAGTGGAAGGGAACCCTTGCAGTGGCCTATGAAGAGGGAGTTTGAAGGGAGGGTGTACTCCAACATCGTTGGTGAACCTTGGGTTGACTCTCGACCTCGATGCTCCTCCTCCTCCTCCTCCTCCTCCTCCTCCTCCTCCTCCTCCTCCTCCTCCTCCTCCTTTTCCTCCTCCTGCTCCTCCTCCTCTTCCTCCTCCTCCTTCTCCTCCTCCTCCTGCACCTCCTCCTCCTCCTCCGCCCCTCCATTCCTTTTCCTTATGAATAACTCCTCCCCGTCGCACCCCGAGGCCAGTCGGAAGGGCGGGCTGGGCGGTTCGCCGGAAACTTCCTTAACATTTATGAGCCTGAAGCTTAAATACTGGCAACAGCTTCACAAATGGAGGCTGGATGGTTTTCAAAATACGGCTCTCGCCTTAGCACCGGGCACGATCGTTTTATACAAATTTGCAAGAGCTTCACGGAACGAGGGCGGCTCCTTAGCAAAATGTGGTCCTGCCTCAGCGTAGCGCACATTCGTCATAGCTTCCCGGATGGAGGGCGGGTCGTTTTCAATGTATGGTTCTCGCTGTAGCGCCGCGCACATTCGTCTTACAAATTTGCAAGAGCTTCGCGGAGTGAAGGCGGGTGGTTCTCACCATGTGACTCTCGCCTTAGCACCGCAACACTCGTCGTAAAAACTTGCAAGGAGGTTCACAGAGGGCGGCTCATTTCCCGAATGCGGTTCTCGCCTTACCGCCGCGCACACTCGTGGTAAGACTTTGATGATTATTGGGTTTACACTGGTCCCCCTCCTCTTCATCATGTTCCTCCTCCCCCTCATCCCTCGTATCCTCCTCCTCGTCCCCCTTCTCCTCCTCGACCCTCTTCAATCCTCCTTTTTCCTCCTCCTCCTCCTCCTCCTCCTCCTCCTCCTCCTCCTCCTCCTCCTCCTCCTGCTCCTCCTCCTCCTCATTCTCCTCCTCCTCCTCCTCCTCCTCCTTTTCCTCTTCCTCCCAAACCACCAAAGTAATGATTTTTCATGATGTGGACCCCCAGAGATCTCGACACATTCCCTGGGACCGGCTTTTCATCCTGAGTCCTTTTCTGACGGCACTGGGGCCCTGCGAAGGCCCAGAGGCCAAAAACTGGCAAAACCTCCGGCCATGATTCTTTCATGATCTGGGGGGGTCTGGGTCCTGCGGCGACGACAGAAACGAAATGTTCAACTCAGCGGGCGCAAAGGTGCGGAAGCGGTCAGGCACCGTTCGGGCTAAAGGCGGGGTGCACCGAAAGCTACCTGGGGCACGGCGGAAAAGGGAGGAGCAGAAAATTGGAAAGGACAGAGCCGTTCAGATCGTGTAGACCTTTTGACTGGGTGCTGGCGGAGAAGGGGCGCGGGCTGCGTAGGCGGAGAAAAGAAAGCAGACGAGAACCCGCCTACGAGCTCCCACGGCCGCGGCTCGCGCGGCGGGAACGGCGCGGTCGGCGCGCGCTGCCTGCCCTCGTGCCGCGCGAGCCTCGCCCGCGTCGTGCGTTTTCGTCGCCGTCTTCGTGGTCGTCGACGCCGTCATCTCCTCTGCCGTCGTCGTCGTGGTCGCCGTCGTGGCAGTCGGAGGATCGGGGAGCGGGAGGAGGAGAATGATAGAAATAGAATAAAAATCAGAAGAGGAGGAAGAGGAAGAGGAAGAGGAAGAGGAAGAGGAAGAGGAAGAGGAAGAGGAAGGAGGAGGAGGAGGAGGAGAGTGAGGAGGAGGACAAAGAGGAAGACCGACGGTCGAGGGTCGAGGGTTTAGTTTTTGAGTGTCTCTCAAATTTTCTAAGGTTCCAGGGGGGGCCTCTTCGTCCCCGCGGCTGGATCAGCCTTGAAATTCTGGTCAGAATGCACCCCAGGAGAGATCAGGGGGCCGACTCTTGAGGTTGGACGGGGGAAGCGGAGGAGGAGGAGGAGGAGGAGGAGGAAGAAAAAGAGGACGAGGACCAGGAGGAGGAGGAAGAGGAGGAGGACGAGGACGAGGACGAGGTCGAGGAGGAGCAGGCGGGCTCGTGTTTATTCCCAACCATCCTGTGGTGTTGGGTCATCGCTGTGAAGAGAGAAAGAGAGAGAGAGAGAGAGGGGGAACAAATCAACAAAACAAAAAGAGAGAGAGAGAGAGACACCCGCGTCCTCTCTCCTCCTCCTCCTCCTCTTCCTCTCCCCCTCCTTTCTCCCATGATTGCCTTTGCCTTCCGCATGTCAGCCTGTTCGCCACGCCCCTCACACGCTTCACGGCCCCATCGGGAACTCCGCTCAAGGCCCTTGTGGCAAGGTCCACATGCGGTTCCCCGTTCACCACATGTCCATGTTGGCACACCCCTCACACGTTTTTTGGCCGCATATGGAACTCCACCAGAAACCCCACACACTTCGACACCCCCTGGGAAACCCCACCGAAGTCGCCAATGGCAAGGTCTACATGCGGTTCCCCGCCCCGCCGCATGTCCGTTCCGACAAATCCTGACACGTTTCGTGGCCCCATCGGGAGCTCCACCGAAGGGCCCACTGGCAAGGTCCACATGCGGTTCCCCGCGCGCCGCATGTCCATGTCGGATGTTTTCACACGCTTCGTGGCCCCATAGGTAATTCCACCGAAGACCCAAGTGGCAGGGGCCACATGCGGCTCTCCGCACACCCCGTGTCCATTTCGGTACACTCCCCAAACGCTGCGTGGCCCCATAGGGAACCCCACCGAAGTCGTCAATGGCAAGGTCTGCATACGGGTCCCCGCCCCCCCAGATGTCCGTTTCGACAAACTCCTCATACGGTTCGTGGCCCCATCGGGAATTCCACCGAAGGCCCCATTGGCATGGTCCACATGCGGCTCCCCGCCCACCGCATGTGCATTTCGGCACACCCTTCACGAGTTCCGAGGCCCCATGAGAAATTCCACCGGAAGGCAGGGACCACATGCGGCCCCCCGCCCACCGCACGTCCATGTCGCCACACCCCTCACACGTTTCGTGGCCCAGACGGAGCCCCACTGAAGGCACGCCCTCCACGCCTTTCGTGGCCCCGTGGGCTCCCGTGGGCTCCCTTGCGCTCTGCCTCCAGGAGATGCCCGACGGCCGAGCACTCTGCCCAGCGCCTGGCCCGTTGTCACCCACCCCTGTTTTTGTTGCTCCGTGCCGCGGACATCCCGCGCGCGTCGCCGGGACTCCTTCGGGGCGACCAGCGTGCGCCGCGGCAACTCCGCAACGCGCGGTGCCCTGAGCCGCGGCCGCCAGGGCGCAAGGACGAAGATGGGAGAACTGGGAGAGAAGGAAATGGATGCCGAACGGCGGGGCCCGGGGCTCGGGCCACCGCGGGCTGGGCGGGCAGGCACGCAACGCCGCACAGTGGAAACGACGAGGGGAGTGAAAGAGCTAGGAAGGAAGTGGGCACGAAATGGCGGCGCCCGGGGCTCGCGCCGAACAACGCACTCCTCCGCGAGCCCAGCGGCTTTTCGTGGCCCCTCCTCCTTTTCACCTGTCCCGCGATACTCGAAGCTGCTTATGATTTGGCCCTTCGCCAAGATAATGTTTGTTCCTGCCGTCGTCGTCGTGGTCGTCGTCATGGCAGTCGGGCTGCGATAAGCCAAACTTTTGGACGTCTGCAAGCGTTGACTCGCATCGGGCATCAAGTTGCTCAGACACAGGATCAGGGCCGTTCTCAAAAACGAGGCATACGCAGTCAGGCTGGGGGAGGAGGAGCAGACCCCAGCGAGGCGTCAGAGTGCACTCTTTGGCCCGAGAATGACCCCAAGAGGGCGGCTGCCCGCCTCATGGACAGCTGGGCGAACTCCAGCGCGTCCTGCAGCATGCCTTCGTCTGGCTCCAGGCCCAGCACCCGCTCCGCGATGTAGCGCAGGGGGTGCACCTGGCGGGCCCGCGCGCTCGGCAGGGGAGTCTCCCCTGACATCCTCTCGCGTCGCGGAAACATCACGGCGGGAGATTTTAGTCAATTTTCGGACTGCTGGGGACCTCGCCAGGCCCTCGTGCCGTCAGACAAATATCCAGGCGAAGGACCCAGCCATATGCAAGTGTAAGTACCGCAGGGGTGGAGCTCCCTGTGGGGCCACAAGCGTGTGAGGGGTGTGCCGATGTGGGCGGGAGGACGCATGCGGACTTTGCTGTTGGGGCCTTCGGTGGAGCTCCATGTGGGGCCACGAAGCGTGTGAGGGGTGTGCCGAAATGGGCGGAGCGACGCATGCGGACTTTGCTGTTGGGGCCTTCGGTGGAGCTCCATGTGGGGCCACGACGCGTGTGAAGGGCGTGCCGAAATGCGGGAGGCCATGGGGACTTTGCCACCAGGGGGCCTTCGGCAGAGTTCCATATGGGGCCACGACGCGTGTGAGGGGTATGCCGATGTGGGCGGGAGGACGCATGCGGACTTCGCCACTGGGGCTTTCGGTGGAGCTGCCTGTGTAGCCACGAAGCGTGTGAGGGGTGTGCCGAAATTGTCGGGGGGTGCATGCGGACTTTGCCACTAGGGCATTCAGTGGAGCTCGCTGTGTGGCCACGAAGCGTGTGAGAGGTGTGCCGACTGGTCGGGGCGATGCATATGGACTTTGTCACTGGGGCCTTCGGTGGAGCTCCCTGCGGGGCCACGACGCGTGTGAAGAGTGTGCCGGGATGGGCGGGGGGACACGTGTGGATTTTGCCATCGGGGCCTTCGGCGGAGCTCCGTGTGGGGCACAAGCATGTGAGAAATGTGAAGCGGAAAGCTGAGTCGGGAGGGGGAGGAAAGGGAGGCGGGATGGGAAGAGTCGCGGGGCTCAACTCAAGGACCCAACTCACCACAGGACGATTCGGAACTACTCGGTATGAACAGCCGGTCCCTAGGAAGGGATCCAGACCTCTGGGAGCATACGCTGTGAAAACTATCCTGGCGAAGGACACGGACACATGCAAATGTAAATACCGCAAGGCAGGTGGAACGAAGGAGGGGGGAAGACCCCAGTGCGGCCACTCTACGCGTGAAGGGTGTGCCCACATGGGCGGGGGGGGGGGCGCGTGCGAACCTCGCCACTTGGGCCTTTGGTGAGGCTCCCCGCGGGGTCACGAAACACGCGAGGGGTGTGTGTGACGACATGGGCATGCGGAGAGCATAAGCACGAGGAGGGGGATGAGGATGATGATGATGATGCTGCTGCTGCTGCTGATGGTGATGATGATGATGATGATGATGATGATGATGATGATGATGATGATGATGATGATGATGATGATGATGATGATGATGATGATGATGATGATGATGATGATGATGATGATGATGATGATGATGATGATGATGATGATGATGATGATGATGATGATGATGATGATGATGATGATGATGATGATGATGATGATGATGATGATGATGATGATGATGATGATGATGATGATGATGCTGATGCTGATGATGATACTGATGATAATGCTGATGATGATGCTGATGTTTATGCTGGTGTTGATGCTGATGATGGTGTTGATGATGATGATGATGCTGATGATGATGATGTTGATGATGATACTGATGATGATGACGATGCTGATGGTGATGATGAGGAGGAGGAGGAGGAGAAAGGGGAGGAGGAGAAGGAGGAGGAGGAGGAGGTGTGGCGCGGCCCAGCGGATCCAAAACGAGGACCCCCAACGCCATCAGGCACGGCGGCAGAAGGAAAGGCGGGGAGGCAGGCAGGCAGGGACCGCGGACGGCCGGCGCGCCCTCATCAGAGCGTGGGGCACTTCGGGCTGTGCCGGAGCAGGCTCAAGACCTCGAAGCACGACGTGGGCGTCGCGGCCGTCTGCCGCCCTCTCTGGCCAGCCCTGGGCCGCTCCCCCCTCTGCGGGGCGGGGGGGGGGCGGCCGGCGGCCATCGAGGATCGCGACGTTTTTGGACGCTTCCGGCCCTCCCTCGGCCTCTGGAGGCCCTTGGCGGCCTCTGGAGGCCCCCGGAGGCCTGCGGGGACCTCTGCAAGCCTGCGGGAGGCCTGCAGGGGCCTGCGGGGGGCCTGCCGGGGGCCTCTGGGAGCCCCGAGTGGCCTGCGGGGAGGCCTGCGGGGAGGCCTGCGGGGGCCTGAGGGAAAGAGCGGCGGGGAGTCCTCTGGAGGCCTCCCTGCCGCTCTTGCTCCTCCTTCGCGGTGGAAGCTTCGCCCCTCCTGACCGCCCTAAAGATGCGGGCAGGTCTGCCGATCGACTGGGGCACTCGAGCGCCTCTCTCCGCATGTCGGTGGTGAAGGCTGGGGAGACGGCGGGGTAACGACTGACCCCCCTCCCGCTCCACCTCCTCCGCCAGGGTGGCCGACGGGGGGTCTTCGCGGATCACCTACATGTCGCTGGGAAGCCTGGAGAAATCGCTCGTCGGTGACAAAAAGAGGGGAGACGACGGACCCCCCTTCCCCTCCACCTCCTCCACCACGGTGGCCGAAAGAGGGGGATCTTTGCAAATCAACTGCACGTCGCTCGGTTTTCGGGCGACTCGAGGCGCTGGGAGCAGCCACGCCTCTGGAAAAGCCCCCAGCGGTGGAGCTCCCTCCTACCTACTCCCTGCTCCCTCCTCCCTCCTCCATCCGCCCTACCCCCTCCCTCCTCCCTCCTCCCTCCTCCCTTACCTCCCTCCCTCCCTGGGTCAAGCCTGGAGGGCACTGTGCCCATCGGTGCTCGCCGCGCAGCGCGTGGCCCCACGCCATGCCAGATTCACAGCGCGCGTGGCGAGAGGGGAGACAGCGTACTCCCTCCCATCCCTCCCTCCCTCCCTCCCTCCCTCCCCTCTTCGACCTCCTCCTCCTCCTCCTCCTCCTGCTCCTCCTCCTTCCTCCTCATCTTCTTCTTCTGCATCATCATCTTCTCTTTCTCCCTCCTCTTCTTCCTTCCTCTACTCCTCCTCCTCCTGCTCCTCCTCCTCCTACTCTTCCTCCGCCTCCTCGCCTCCTCCGCCTCCTCCTCCTCCTCATCATCATCCTTCCCTCCCTCCCTCTTTCCCCCTCTCCTCCTCCTCCCCCTTTCCTCCATCCTCCATCCCTCGTCCTTACAAATAACGCCTCCCTGTCGCACCATGAGACGTGTCGTTAGCGTGGGCTGGGCGTTTTGCATGAGGCCTCCTCACTGCTGCGATACTGAAGCTTAGAATGTTCCACAGTTGCACGGATGGAGGGCGAACGGTGTTCAAAATGGGGTTCTCGCCTTGGCGCCGCGCACACTTGTCTTGAAAACTCCACGTGATATAAGCGGATGGCGGTAAGTTCCTTCACAACATTCCCCGCGTAGGCTTTGCCTAAGGGGCTCCGACTTGTGTTGTGAAAAAGCTGGTGGGTGCCACGCCCCAAGTCCGAGGCGGCGCTCGGCGCTGCCCAGGTGTATTGGTTCATGTCCCTAATATTGGTGGAGCTCGGCGTTGCTCAGATACCTTGGTCGTGATTCCTTGCACTGGCGGCGCTCGGCCATGCACGGGTTCCTTGGTCTTGGCTCTTTGCTGCCTTCCTCGGCCATCTCAATGCCAAACAATGCCAAGCAATACCAAGCAACGCCCAACAATGCCAAGCAAGGCCAAGCATTGCTTTGAATTGCGTTGGAAGAACTGCTCCAGGATCATGGACATCTGGTCGGAGACTTCCTCAGAGTGCACGAGCACGTGTAAACTTGTACAGCAGCGACGCGGTTGGAGGGCGGTTCCATTTCAACATAGGGCTCTGGTGCGAGACCTCGTCAGACTTCTGCATGGACGGAGGGCGGCTGCTTTGCAGAGCGGAGCTGTGGCTGGGTGGAGAGTAGTTTCTTTCCAAGCGGAGCTCCCGCCTGAAGTGCTGGCCCATGGGGCGCTCATCTTTCAAGGGGGCGCCGCTTGGCGCAGTAAAAACATACATCTTGGACTGATGAATGAAACGTAGGACGGGAGGGTGTATTGCTGCATCGCTTCTGCATCTTGGACAAACTCATCAACCTCCTCCTACTCCTCCACCACAACCTCCTCCACCTCCTCCTCCTCCTCCTCATCATCATCATCATCGTCGTCGTCATCAGTATCATCAGCATCATCGCCATCATCATCAGCAGCATCATCATCAGTATTGTCATCATCAGCATCATCATAATCAGCACAGCATCTTAATATGCATCCTCATCACCATCATCATCATCACCATCATCATCATCATGATCAGCATCAGCATGATCAGCATCATCATCAGCATCAGCATCAGCACCATCATCATCAGCATCATTAGCATAATCATCATCGTTATCAGCATCATCATCATCATCATCAGCATCATCATTATCATTATCATCGTCGGACCTATCCTCATCCTCGAACTTGTCCTCCTCATCCTTCTCCTCCTCCTCCTCCTGCTTATACTCCTGCTCCACATCTACCTGCTCCTCAGACCTCCTCCTCCTACTGATCCTCCTCCTCCTCGTCATCATGACCATCATTATCAGCATCTTCATCGTCATCATCAACACGACCTCCTCCACCAGCATCATCATCAGCATCATCAGCATCATCATCAACATCATCATCATCATCATCATCATCATCATCATCATCATCATCATCATCATCATCATCATCATCATCGTCATCGTCATCATCATCATCATCAACAGCAGCATCATCATCACCATCATCACCGTCACCATCACCGTCACCACCACCACCACCACCACCACCAAAGTCATCAGCGGCATCATCATTATCAGCAGCATCAGCATCAGCATCAGCATTAGCACCAGCATCATCGTCGTGTTAGTCCGCATCCCCATCCGCATCATCAGCATCCTCATTCCCATTATCACCACCACATCAGCAGCAGCAACATCATCACCGTCGTCAGCATCATCATCGCGTCAGCATCAGCTTCATCGTCATCATCGTCGTCAGCATCACCACCATCGGCATCATCGACGTCAGCATCAGCATCATCATCACCATCACAATCACCATCACCATAACCAACACCATCACCATCAGCATCATCATCTTCATCATCATCAGCATCGTCATCGTCCTCATCCTCATCCTGCTCCTCATCCGTATCATCACCACCATCATGATCAGCAGCATCATCATCAGCAGCGGCAGCAGCATCATCAGCAGCATCGGCATCATCATCATCATCATCATCGAACATAGCTTCCTCGTCCAACCTCTCCTCCGCCTCCTCCTCCTCCGCATGGCCCTGCGACTCCTATACCTCCTCCTCCTACCTTCTCCTCCTACTTCCTCCTCAGCCCCCTCCTCCGTATCATCATCACCATCAGCATAACCATCACCATCACAATCACAATCAGCATCACCACCACCACCATCACCACCATGCTCATCCTCCTCATCATCATCACCAAAAGCAGCAGCATCATCATCAGCATCATCAGCATTATCAGCATCATCAGCATCATCATCAGCGTAATATGCATTGTCATCATCCTCATCATCATCATCAGCATCATCAGCAGCAGCATCAACATTATCATCATCATCATCATCATCAGCATCATCAGCATCATCATCATCATCATCATCATCATCATCATCATCATCATCAGTATCATGATCATCATTATCATCATCAGCATGAGCAACAGCATCAGCAGCATATTCATCTTTATCAGCATCGTCAGCATCATCAGCAGCATCAGCATCAGCATCATCACCGTCGTCGAGCATATCATCGTCCTCGAACCTTTCCTCCAACTCCTCATCCCCATGTTCCTCCATCTTTTCCCCCTCCTTGGCCGCCTCCTCCTCCTTCTCCTCCTCCGACAATCTTATCATCCTCCCCCTCCTAGTCATCAGCATCACCATTGCCACCACCACCTCCACCACGTTGTCCATCATCCTCATCATCATCAGCATCATCATCATCAGCAGCATCATCAGCATCATCATCACGACCATCACCGTCATCATCATCACCATCATAATCATCATCAGCATTGCCAACATCATCATCAAAGTCATCGCCATCATCATCATCGTCATCATCATCAGCACCATAATCATCGCCATCAGCATCCTCATCCGCATCAGCAGCAGGAGCATCAGCATCATCATCAGCATCAGCATCAGCGTCATCATCATCATTATCATCATCATTATCATCCGCATGATCGTATCAACGTCGTCGTCTGCATCCTCATCGTCATCAACATCGTCATCATCGTTATCACCATCAGCAGCGTCATCATCATGACCATAACAATCACCACCACCACCATCATCCGCATTATCATCATCACCACCACCATCATCATCGTCATCATCATCACCACCATCATCAGCAGCAGCATCAGCATCATCATCACGATCAGCGTCAGCATCAGCATCATCATTATCGTCCTCACCGTCATCCTCATCATCCCCCCTTCTCATCATCATCGTCATCAAAAACAGCATCCTCATCATCGTCATCATTGTCATCATTATCATCAGCATCATAAGCATCAGCATCAGCACCACAATCATCCTCATCATCATCATCATCATCATCATCATCATCATCATCGTCAGCAGCAGCATCAGCATCATCATCATCATCCTAATCAGCATCAGCATCATCACTACCACCATCATCCTCATCATCAGCAGCATCAGCATCAGCATCAACATCAGCATCAGCATCAGCATCATCATCGGCATGATCATCATCAAGTCTAGCATCATAGTCGAAAGTACCATCCTCACCCTCCTGGCCAATCCTCCTCCTACCTCATCCTCCTCCTCATCTTCATCCTCATCACCATTACCACCACCACCACCATCATCATCATCACCATCATCCTCGTCCTCATCCTCATCCTCATCATAATCATCATCACCATTATCATCATTATCATCAGTATCATCATCACGATCAGCATCGCCATTACCATCACCATCACGATCAGCATCACCACCACCATCATCATAATCAGAGTCCTCACATCCTCATCCACATCCTCATCATCGTCATCCTCATCCTCATCCTGATCATCGTCATCAGCAGCAGCAGTATCATCATCATCATCATCATCATCATCATCATCATCATCATCATCGTCTTCGTCGTCGAACCGATCCTCCTCGTCGAACTTTCATCCTTCTCATCCTCCTCCACCTGTTCCTCTTTCTTCCCCCTCCTTCCTCAGTATCCTCCTCATCATCATCACTCATCATCATCATCATCACCATCATCATCAATCTTCCTCCTCCTCGCGCCGAGGCCGGGCCTGGTGCTGCTTCCGCCCCTCCACGGCGAACAGCAATCCGACATCGACCACAGCGCCGTGCGACAGCCGCAGCGCCTTGGAGCGGAGGGGGGAGCAGGAAGTAGGAAGCAGGGAGCAGGAGGGGGAGGAGGAGGAGGAGGAGGAGGAGGAGGAGGAGGAGGAGGAGGAGGAGGAGGAGGAGGAGGAGGACGACGGGGGACGAGGAGGAGGAGGGAGGAGGAGGAGGGAGTTTTTGGGGGGGGTTGGCACCCTGGGCGCCAAAGCGCGGGCTGGTTCGAGGGAAGGGGGACTTGGGGGGGCGCTCCATCCCGGTGGGGCGGACACCTCCACAGGAACAGATGGGTTCGGGGCGACTCCAGCCGTGCGGCCACCCCCGGCTCTTCCATCGTGGGTCGAAGGTCCTCGTGCACCGCAGCTCAAGACAAGCCACCAGTGACTGGGCTGGGGGGTGCGAACCCAGGCGGCTCCCTCCTGCCCTCTGATCCTCGGGCGTCGTCCTGTCTTCGCGTGTCGCGGTTGCCCCCGGGGGCATGTCCGCTCCCCGACCAAGGGGTGCACGGTTTCCCCCGGGGTCGTAGGCGACCCGAGGAGGAGGAGGAGGAGGAGGAGGAGGAGGAGGAGGAGGAGCAGGGAGGAGGAGGAGGAGGAGGAGGAGGAGGAGGAGGAGGAGGAGGAGGAGGAGGAGGAGGAGGAGAGGAGAGGAGGAGAGGAGAGGAGGGAGGAGGAGGGAGAGGAAGGAAGAGGAGGAGGAGGAGGAGGAGGAGGCGGAGGAGGAGAAGGAGGGAGGCGAGATGGAGGAGGAGGAGGAGGAGGAGGAGGAGGAGGAGGAGGAGGAGAAGGAGGAGGAGGAGGGAGGAGGGGAGGAGGAGAAGGAGGAGGAGGAGGACGCGTCGCCGAAGCCTTTCGGAGAAACCCTCCAGTCGGGGGGGAGGGTCGACGGCCCCTCGGGGCCGCCTCTGGGCCGCCGCGCAGGTCCGTGTCGTTCTCGTCGCCCGGAGTCGTTTTGTCGGTGGCGTTCGTCGTCTTGGTCGTCTCGTTGTCGTAGTGTCGCGTGTCGTGTCTGTCCTGCCGTAGCTCTTGCTCCCGCTCGGGTGTCACGGTCGCGCCCGTTCGGGCCTGCCCTGCTCGGCTGTGTCCCTCCTCCTCTTTGCCCCGCTCCTTCCTTTCGCCCCTTGCTCCGCCCTTCCCTCCGTCTCCCTCCTGCCCCGCCCTCCCCCGCCTTCCTCCCCCGTGCTCCGCCTGGCTCTCCTTTCCGGCCTCTGCTCCGCTCGGCCCTCCTGGCTCGTGGCTCCCTCCCCTGCCCTCCCTTCCTGGGTTTGCACCCCCCGATGCCCTGGGCATCGGCCGCGCACGCCCGCCGCGCACGCCCTAGGCGGCCTCTGTCGCGTCGACTGACCCGCCCTCCTGCTGCGCAGGGGGCCACCGATGCAAAAACAAAAAAAACAAAAAAGGCGAAGGAGGAGGCGGAGGAGGAAGAGGAGGAGCAGCAGCAGCAGGAGCAGTAGCAGGAGCAGGAGGAAGGAGGAAAGAGCAGGAGGAAGCAGGAACAGGAGGAGGAGGAGGTGTTGAAGAAGGGGAAGGAAAAGGGGGAGGATCTGGGAGGAGAACGGGGAGGCAAAGAAGGAGGAGCAAGGAGAATGAGCAGGACTATGAAGAGTAGCAGCAGGAGGGAGGAGGGAAGGAGAGCAGGGAGGAGGGAGGGAGCTTGCCAGCAGCGATACAGCCTGCAGGCAGGAACGGCTCCTACAGAGAATGAAGGGTTGGAAGAAGAGGAAATGGAGGGAAAGGGGAGGAGAAAGAGAGGGGAAGGGGAGGGGAGGTAGGGAGGAGGTTGGACTGCGCTCACAAACTCCCCCGTCCTCCTGCCCCAAATACTTCTACGACGGCGGCTGTCACCGCCGCACTCTCAACTGCTGCTGCCGCTGCCACTGCCACCGTGCTTCCGGCACGTGTGCTGCCTTCCCCCCAGCGTGGGGGGGGGGGGGGCCTATAAGTAAACAAATACGTGCTCCCTAAGACTTGGCATGCGCAAGCAGGTTTGACGGTTAATAAAACTACATTCCTCCCCTCATCTCATCCTACTCCTCCTCCTTCCAATCCTACCTAATTTCTCCTCTCCCTCCCCTCTCATCCCTTCCTTCATTCCTCCTCCCTCCTCTCCTCCCATTCTCCTCCTAACGCCTCCTCATCCCCTTGTCCTGGCTGCGTTTATGGTCAGTCTTCGAAAGCGATATCCTGCCGTGGAAGACCCCCACCCGAGGGCCTCCCATGTGGGGCACTGGTGGGCGAGAACGAGGATTGACGCTATGAGGGGGGTGTTAGTGCGGGTAAGCATACGGACACTCACGAACAAAGCCAGAAGCGACGAATCATAATCACTCCTCCGTCTATTACTCCTCCGCCGACCTCCTCCCCTCCTCATCCTCGCCTAATCATCCTTCTCCTCCTTCTTCCTCCTCCTTCCGCCTTCCTCCTCCTCCTCCGCCATACCTCCTCCTCCTCCTCCTCCTCCCTCCTCCTCCTCCTCCTCCTCCTCCTCCTCTTCCTCTTCCTCCTCCTCCCTCCTCCTCCTCCTCCTCTGGCGAGTGGCGCCTCTAGCGCGCCGCCCACCCGGTAGCCGACCAGCAGGGTCCGCGGCCCCAGCAGCTCCAGCAGGCGACCGCGGGCGTCCTCGAAGTCCACCGCGCCGCCGTGCTCCGAGAGCGCGTCGCGCGTCAGGCCCGTCAGGTGGCCGCGGGAGTCCTCGGCACTTTGAGCATCGTTTCACCGATCCCCATCCCCAGCGGCGTGGCCTGGGCCCCACTGGCCGATTTACCCCCCTAGATGGGGATATAGGTCGTTTCCTTCGGGTTTCGAGGGGGGTGGCAACTTGGTGGGGTCTCGAAGGGGATGGGGATGGGGATGGGGATCGGTTAAACGATATGTTTCCGCCCACTCCCAGGCCTCCGAAGGCCCAAAAATCTGCCAACCCCCCGTGGGAGGCGCCGGGCTGCAGCGGTTGCTGCTAGGCTGCTGCCTCGCGTTCCTTGTGCTGTCGTTTGTGTGTTTGGTTATTGCCTCTCTCTCTCTCTCTCGTTCTCGCTCTCTCTTTCGCTTTCTCTCTTTTTTTCTCTCTCTCTCTCTCTCTCTCTCTCTCTCTCTCTATCGCTTTCTCTCTCTCTCTCTCTCTCTGTCTTTCCAATCTTCTCGCGTCTGCTGTCTGCGAGGGGGGCCCGCGGCGCCCCAAAAAACACCACCTGTGGAGAAGGGGGGTCCCCCGGATTCCTGGCCGCCCTGGGTTGCCTGGGGATGAACATTGGGGCACCCCCGCGCAGCCACGAGGGCTCACGAGGCCTCGAAGACGGCCCAAGGAGGCCCCGAAGAGTGTTTCGAAACCCACAGACTGCTGAATGTGGCCCAAATATGTACCCAAGATGGCTCAGAGCGGCACAGGACGCACCCGAGAGAGCAAAAACAATGGAAAAAGTCCAAAATAGTTTCAACGTTTCTTGCGTACCCCGTGTTTTGCCCCAAGATGTCCAAATATCCTTCCAAGTCAACCCCCACAGCCCCCGAGATTGCCCAAAATGGCCCAACGGTGGCCCAAAATCCCACCAGCCCTTTGGGCGTGAGTGGTTTAGGGAGCTCTCTCTGTTCTCAACCCCCCTTCTTCCCCTTCGGGGAGGGGTTTACCCCTCCCCCTACCCCCTCCCCCTGGGCCTGGAGAGGTCCCTCCGCGGGTGGCCGGGGGGGTCTTTTTCGACCCCTGGGAGGGCTAAAAAACGACACCCCTCACGAGGATTCTGGCCCCGACGGGGGGGGGGAGAAAAGTGCTCTCCTCTTCTGTGAAGCAAAAATCATTGATTTTACTACGGTTTTGGCCCCATTTTGGCTTTCTGAGGGGGCAGCGCTAATTGAAGCTCCCCTCTTCTTTCAAGCCAAAATCATTGATTTTACTAAGGTTTTGGCCCCATTTTGGCCGTCGGAGGGGGCAGCGCTAATTAAAGCTCCCCTCTTCTTTGATCGATTTCCTCTAAGATGGCCCCAAGAAGCGCCCAGGAGGCACCAAGAGGCCCCAAGACGGCCCCAAGAGGCCCCCAGGAGGCCCCCAAGAGGATCCCAAACGGCCCAAAGAGGCCCCCCCGAGGCACCCAAGACGCCGAAAAGCCCATCAGGACGACCCTCTACTCGCCTGGGCGTCGTTTCTGGACGGGCAGGAGGAGGGGCCCGAACGACTCACACCAGGACGAGGGGCCCGAACAACTCACACCACGAGAAGCCCGAACGACTCACACCAGGACGAAGAGCCCGAACGACTCACACCACGAAGAGCCCGAACGACTCACACCAGGAAGAAGGGCCCGAACGACTCACACCAGGACGAGAAACCCCAAACGACTCAAACCACGAGGAGCGCTTTCTCTCCCTCCTCCTCCGCCTCGTCCTTCTCCCGCTCCCCCCACCACAAGGAGGATGTACAAGGAGGCGGGAGGAAGGAGGAACAGGGGAGATATGCGGGGGCAGGCGGAAACACGCCTGAAAAACACGACTGTCGGCATGCTTCGCAAGAGTTGCTGTTGTGAGATGGGCTGGTGGGGATACGCGAAGCGTAAAGAATTTGCCTGGCGAAAGACCCAACCATCTGCAATTGTGGCTACCGTCGTTGTGTGCACCGTGTTCGGTGGAGTTCCCTATGGGCTCACGAAGGGTGTGAGGGGTGCGCCGAACAAGGTACGGCGGGCGCACGCGAGCGCTGGCATCTGGGCCTTCGGTGGAGCTCCACATGGGGCCACGAAACGTGTGAGGGGTGTGCCAACATGGGTGCGGCGGTCGCATGCGAGCGCTGGCGTTTGGGCCGTCGGTGGAGCTCCTATGGGGCCAAGAAAAGTGTGAGGGGTGTGCCTACCATGGTGCGGCGGGCGCATGCCAGCTCTGTCATTTGAGCCTTCGATGGGGATACCTATGGGGTTACGAAACGTGTGAGGGGTGTGCCAAAATTGGTGCGGAGACCGCATGCGAGCGCTAACATATAGGCCTTCGCTTCTGGGCCTTCGGTGGAGTTCCCTAGGGGGCCACGACACGTTTGAGGGGTGTGCCAAAATGGGTGCAGAGACCAGAAGCGAGCGCTGGCATCTGGGCCTTTGGTGGAGCCCCCTATAGGAGCCACGAAACATGGGAGGAGTGTGCCAAAAAAAATACGGAGGCCGCATGCGAGCGCTGGCACCAGGGCCTTCGGTGGAGCTCCCTATGGGGCCACGAAACTTGTGAGGGGTGCGCGTTAGTCAGGAGGGGGGAGGGGGAGGAGGAGGAGGAGAAGAGGAGGAGGAGAAGAGGAGGACGAGAGGAGAGGAGAGGGAGGAGGCGCGGAGACCGTCTCTATTCAAAACGAAGACCCAACACCACAGGATGGTTAGGAAATCAACCCGGTGAAGGACCCAACCAAATGTATGCGTGAGACCCTATGGGGCCACGAAACTTATGAGGGGTGTGCCGAACAAGGTGCGGCGGGCGCATGCGAACGCAGCCACTGGGGCCGTCGGTGGAGCTCCCTATGGGGCCGAGAACCGTGTGCGGGGTGTGCCAAAATGGGTGCGGCAGGCGCATGCGAAAGAAGCCACTGGGGCCTTCGGTGCAGCTCCCTATGGAGCCACGAAACGTGCGAGCGATGTGCCGAAATGAGTGCGGCGGGCGCATGCGAACGCAGCCACTCGGGCATTCGGTGGAGCACCCGACGGGGCCAGGAAGCGTGTGAGGGATATGCCGGAAAGTGTGCGGCGGGCGCATGCGAACGCAGCCACTGGGGCCGTCGGTGGAGCTCCATATGAAGCCAGGAAACGTGTGAGGAGTGTGTCGAAAATGGTGCGGCAGGCGCATGCGAACGCAGCCGCTGGGGCTGCCAGTAGAGCTCCCTATGGGGTCGCGAAACGTGTGAGGGGTGTGCCAAGATGAGCGCGACGGGCGCATGCGTTCGCAGCCACTGGGGCCTTCGGTGGAAATCCATATGGAGACACGAAACGTGCGAGGGGCGTGCCGAAAAGGCAAAAGGGTGCGGCTGGCGCGTGCGAACGCAGCCACTGGGGCCGTCGGTGGAGCTCCATATGGGGCCACGAAACGTGTGAGGGGTGTGCCGAAAAGGGTGCGGCGGGCGCATGCGAACGCAGCCACTGGGGCCTTCGGTGGAAATCCATATGGAGACACGAAACGCGCGAGGGGTGTGCCGAAAAGGCAGAAGGGTGCGGCGGGCGCGTGCGAACGCAGCCACTGGGGCCGTCGGTGGAGCTCCATATGAGGCCACGAAACGTGTGAGGGGTGTGCCGAACAAGGGTGCGGCCGGCGCATGCGAACGCAGCCACTGGGGCCGCCGGTGGAGCTCCCTATGGTTCCGCGAAACATGCGAGGGGTATGCCAAGATGGGTGCGGCGGGCGCATGCGATCGCAACCACTAAAGCCTTCGGTAGAGATCCCTGCGAGGACCATAAAACGCGTGAGGGGTGTGCCGAAAAGGGTGCGGCGGGCGCATGCGAATGCAACCACTGGGGCCTTCGGTGGAGCTCCCTATGGGGCCACGAAACGTGCGAGGGTGTGCCGAAAAAGGTGCGGCGGGCGCATGCGAACGCAGCCACTGTGGTTTTCAATGGAGCTCCCTATGGGGATACGAAACGTGCGCCGAAAACGGGCGCGGCGGGCGAATGCGAACGTAGCCACTGAAACCCTCAGTGGGACTCCCGATGGGGCCACGAAACGTGTGAGGGGCGCGTTGAAACGGGCGATGACGATGATGATGATGGAGGAGCGAGGAGAAGGGGGTGGAGGAAGAAATGGAGGAACGCGGGGACCGTCTCTTCAAAACGAAGACCCAACACCACAGGATGGTTGGGAGAAAACCTGGAAGCCGCCAAAATCGGCCAGGATGGCCCAGGAAGACCCTGAGATGCTCGAAACATGGGCCTTGGATGGAGGCTGCAAGATTGCCCCAAGATTGCCAGGGATTGCCCGAAGATGGAGGCGCCCCGAAGAGCTCCATGTTGGCCCCACTCATTTCGAGTATGGCTCAGCCTGCGGTGACCAGCGGCAGAGGGCGCAGCCTTATCTTCATATGCACAAATCTCCATATTCGAATTCCCTCTGTCACCACCGCCCTAGGAGTTGCCCTGAGATCCCCCCGACGATTTTTTCCAATTTGGCTCCAAAGTGCCATTCAATCCCCCCGCGCGGCCGCCGCCGACGACCCCCGAGACGGCTCAAGAAGGCCCCAATACGGCCCAAGATGGCCTCCAGATGGCCGAGGAGGCCCCCAACAGGGCTCCAAAGGGACGCCCAGGAGGCCCTCCAGCTGTAAAAACAACTGTTGTAATTAAGTTGGTCCAGTGTTATACAACGTCGCTTTCTCTGGCTGCGCAATGCAGGCCCAACACGGCCCGAAAGGCTCCTGGACTCTTAAGGGACGACCCAAGAAGCCTCCAACCCCGCCCCAAGATGGCCCGAGACGGCCCCCGACGACCAAATAGAGGCCTCCAAAACGGCCCAAGAGGCACCCCCAGATGGACCCAAGAGGGGCCCAAGGTGGGGAAGGGGAACTCGCCTTCGGAGCCTTCCCTCCAAAATGGCCCTCAAGGCCTCCAAGATGCCCCCGAGGAGGCCACCAGAATGCCAAGAAGACAAAACAAAACAACGAAACGGCGGGAAAGTGACCAGGAAGGCATTCAAAAAGGCCACCAAAACAAACCAGAGAGGCCCCCAAGAGGCCTTCACGAAGTACCAAAGCAGCCTCAGAAGTCTCCAGTACGCATCCGAAAGGGACGGCTGAAGAGAGGAATTGAACAAGACAAGACAAGACACGACAAGACAAGACATGACAAGACAAGACAAGACAAGACAAGACAAGACAAGACAAGACAAAACATGACTCGGACACAACCCGTCGTCAACTGAATGGCTACAAATACTACGAGACTCATAACGCACTGGACCTCCATCAGCCTAACCATGGGTCTAACGAGGGCAGCCCCAATTCACTCGCAGGAGCGCACGCTGGCCTTGCAGGCAATCCAACTCCCGCGTTCTGTCGAGTTTGGCGCCTACGGGCGCTCGGAAGGCAGTCACTGCGCAGTGCTGCTCTACCCGAATTCGCTAAGGCCTGCACTCTGGAATGCAGATATGGATCTACTGGCTCAAAATTGCAACCGATTTCTTCTTCGGCGTTTCGACATTGGGCGGAAGGGGGGCGAGGGGGGGGTCTGGAAATGGACCTCTACTTAGCGAGCCTGTTTGCAGCGGTGCGTCCGGCGGGGAAAACCCCACCCGCTCAAAACAAGCTCCAAAACAACCAAGATCTACTCCATATGGGGGGGCGCGAGAGCCCGCGCGGATCGGCAAAACAACGAATGAAAGAATGATCATATTTGCCCCTGGACTGTCCCGGGAAGAGCCCGCCAGAACTTTCTGAGCCACTGGCTCCGCGGGCGGATCTGCCCCGCGGGTCTGCTGCGACCCTTGCCCTTGCGAGGGCGCGGGGGCGGCGCGGGGCGGGGGGCCCGGAATCTGGAATCGAGGGTGGCCTGGAACACGGGCACTAGATGACTAGGCACTGAGGTTGGCTAATTTCTGCATATCTACTATTTGTGCGGAAGGCTGGAGGCGCCGAGCCTGCTGTCGCCGTCTTGCGCCTCCCCGCGCTGCGGCTCAGGGCGCAGCCGCGACCCCCCCCCCCCGGTCTCAGGGTCCGCCTCGTCGACGGGCTCGAATACTGGGGCTGCATCTACGATGCGTTCTTCGGGTAGACCAGCTTCGTGAGCGCCCGCTGCATGGGCCCCTTGGGGGCGCTTCCCAGCTCGCGCTGCTCGCCCTCTTTCCTGATCTCCTCGCCCAGGACTTCCGCGCGATCATCGCGTCTGGCTCGCGCAAGTCGAATGAAAAGATCAGCCGCACTTCACCCCCCTGCTGCCTGGGTCGATTGTTCGCTGTCGCCTGGACGTAGCGGACGCACAACCCCAGGGGCCCTGGATTACCCTTGCAGAGAACGCCCAACAAAAACTCCCCAATACTGTTATTGTCCTCTGGCGGCACGACGTCGGTCACGTTCTTGATCGCGGCGGCGACGATGACGAGATGCGGAGGGCCCATCGCAGCGAGGTCGACACTGAAGTCGTTGGGTTGCCCCCCCTCGAGCTCCTTCGCGTCGACGTCGCACCGCTACCCCGCCCAAGGAGTCGCGGGCCATGGGCCGGTCCGCGTTGAGCCCCCAGCATTCGCAGGTCGCCGCCTGCAGATCCTGGGCGCCCTTGGCCACGGAGCGCGAGCATGGCCGACGCGGCGGCTCTCCCCGAGCCCGTCGTAGTCCATGTCGCGGTTGCCGCCCACGTCCTGGCTCTTGCCCTTCCTGCAGGGCGCGGTCGCACTCGCGCCCTGCCGCGGGGTTCGCTCGCCCGCCCACTTGGGCGCCACGTCGAAGTCGCGCGCCCCCGCCGTCGACCCTGCCGCCGCTGCCCCTTGCGCCGCCCGCGCCATCGGGGCCACGCCATCCGCTCAACCTGACACGTCGCCCGCCGGGGCGGCGGCGCCGCCGGCCAGGCGAGGGGCCCGTCGGGAGACCTGGCCGCGGGACGGCACCAAGGAAATGCTTGCGGAAGCCTTCATAGAACAGCAGTTTGTCCGCGCCGGCACATCCACAGCCGATCGAGACGATCGCGTTCGGCCTGGCGGACACCGCACCGAGAGGAGCGCCCCCATTAAATGAAGCGTCGGCCCGCCGTGCTGCGCTCTCCAAACATGGCTCCGCAGTTCACGCATTCGTTCGTTGGGGTGAGAAGGGATGCGACGTCACTGAGCTCGCGATTGCAACGCATGAGGCATGAGCGCCTTGAGCGCGCTGAAACACGCGCTAGAATGTGCCCCCAAGCCTTCCTCGCAACTACATGTCGCCGGGGAGTCGGGTTCCATCGTCGTCGGCGCATATCCACGGTCTCACACTTTCACTGTGGAATATATGATAAGACTGCTTCCTCCTTTGCCACATCTGCCGCCGCTGCCGGCGCTGCCCGGCGCAGGAGGCCCGGGGGTGGGACGGCGCGGGCCCTGCGGGCCTCCCGGGGCCCCTTCCTCCGCGGGCATCCTGGAAGTTGGGCTCGACGAAATTACCAGGCTGGATGTCTAAGTCACCTGAATTATGAATGATCATTTCCGTGCGACAAGCTTTCTCGAGGTCCTGGATGGCTCGACTGGCCCAAGGATTACGCAGCGGGTGGAGCGCGCTGTCGTCGCAAAACGCCGGCTCGCCTTCAAGCGCAAGCTGACCGAATAGGGCCGCGCACAAACTGCTGGCGTCGCAAGGGGGGGCCCACGCCAGCCGTCGCAGTTTCTTCCACGCGTAAAAATAAAATTCGCCACTGACGGAAGGACCACATCACTGGTCAGACTCAGAATAATTCCGTCCGTCTGGCACACGGGCGCTTTGCCCCTCACGGCCCTGCGACGGAGACCCGCCACCTCCCTGGGAAATGCCCGATATTCCGCTACACGTGGTAAAAAGTTCTCAATGCAGCTGAGCCCGGCATTAACCACCTTGCATGGCGGCACCGAGCGCTTCAGTTCGAAGGACACCCCCGCCCTGCACCAAGATCCCCCCATCTCCCTGCACGCCCGAACCATAACACGCACGCGCCGTGGCAGCTCCGTTCCATGCGCGCGCAGCGAATACAGCGTTCACGCGCGGTTCTAAATAACGAGCCGATTGCACCGCGAGCCCAGGAAGTGCACCCTGCCCTGCGCGCAACTGTCGATACTGCGCTGTCGCGCCCCGCCCATGCAGTCTGATCAAAGCTTCGTGCCCACTGCGGCTCTGAGCCAGGCCGCCTCTAAGGCCTCTCGTCGAGCATGTCATCTGCCGCTCGCTCCTGCTGCGACAGGCCCGCTGCTGCCTGGCCAGACGCACCGCTCGACATCTTCTGTGGGTCATCGGCACAGTGCATAGGCCCAAATACTGTGGGTGGCCGAAGAATGGGCAGCGCGCCTTGGACACATGGCCCTCTGGCAATCGCTCGACACACGCTGACTTCCATGGCTCCACGGGGGGCGAAAATGGCAACCCAATTGTTCGCCATAACTGCATCCAGACGACGCCCCCGCGTCCAGCTCGAATCATCGTCGGTTCCGCCCTATCCATGCGGGGCGCCGTTAATGCGCGCTGTCTGCACCTCTGCCCCCCCCCCCGCCCCTGATAGCCCCCGCGACAGCAAAGCGCGCGTCGCCGCGCCCATTCCCCGTCAACTTCCACTCGCAAGCGCATTCATCACATCCTTCAACACCATAGCGTGCGACGCCCCTGCCCTGGACAACCTGCCACCGGTACTCAAGCTGGCCAATACGGACCCCTCCTCCTCCGCTTCTTCGCGAGACCGCAACACGACCCCCCCTGCAGAGTTGCGCGGAGGCGTTCTCGTTGGGCGGCGCAATAGCGTTTGCCAGACGATTCCAGGACGCGGTAGACTTGTTTGCCCATGGGGCCACTTGTTTCGTTCTTCCTGACTGCCGCAGCCTCGCTGATATACCGGGATACTGGGATCTTCCTCTGAATTGTGAAATGACGGAATGCGCGTTCCAGTTGCGCCCTGAAGCCACTGGGGAACGCCGCGCCGCCCCCGCCCAGTCCTGGACCTCTGGGGGCCTGGCGAGCACCACGCGCCAAGCCACAGCTGGAGCGCGCCGGGGCCCCGCGCGCCGCAACTTGCGAGGCACCCTTTTCATGTCACTATTGGCCTCGTCGATAACCGAATTGAGGATAGAGTGATCTAGCGAGTAGTGGGCGGCCCACGATTCCCCCAGCGACTCGGGCGGCGGGGCGCGCCGCCATCCCCCCCTGCCCCAAGTGCGCCCCAGAACTCCTCCCACGCGCTCCTGGTAGGCATAGCGCCAATCACACTGCGCTAGCTACGTCGTCGGGGCCCCAGCTGTGGACCCGCCAAGAGTCTGCCAAGCCGCCCCACTTTTGCGGAAACACCTGCGTCGCCAAGCCCCCCACAACTCATCAAGTGCCCCCTCTCCTATATTACGCTGCGCCCCCCTCATCCTCGCACGCTTCTTGGCCAGAGTCTTCAGCCGAGCCCCCGCCTTCAGCACGCGTTGCTCTGCGCCCCCTCCCCGTCGTTCCCCTATGTCCCTGCGCTCGGCGAGGAACTCGAGGTCATTCCTGCTCGAGTCGGTGGTGGGTGGCGTCCCTGACCGCCCTCCCACTGAAGTGTTGCTCTGCTACGCAACTGGCCATGTCCGACAGTGCCCCGATCGTCGCACTACTGCCACCAATGCTCCTGAGCCCCTCTAGTTCCCCCCCCCCCCCCCATTCGGAACCACCTCCTCCTCCACCTCCAGGACAAAGTCCGCTCTGCCCTAATTTCCACGCACCCCTTCCCCCAACGCATGCCCCCCCCCCATCTCGGTCATTTTTGCTGCGCGGCGTGGCCGCACATGCGCGGCATAGCTGTGGCAACGTGGGCGGGCATGCGGTCGCGGAGCCTCCTGCTTCGAAGAATCTGCGGATGTCGTCCCACGCGGCTGAGTAGTCCCATTGCCCGCGTCTATTCCCGCCCTGCGGCAGTAGGACATTGTCGATCTGCGACGCGCGGGTTCCCGCGAAGACCGTGGGGCGCCATCTGCCGCGGGAGGCTACTGCGCAGAGTTGGCGTCGTTCGCCCAGCTCGCGGGCCCCGATGGCCCGCTCCTCAAGGGAGGCGTTCTGGGGCGCCCCCTGGACCAACGGCCCAACTCCGTCGGTGTTCGCCTTTGGGGTTGGCCCATGCCGTCGTTGATGCCCCGTCCTAGTATGACCGAAGTTCCTGCTCCGAGTCTCGAGATACGTTGGTCTATCCAACCCGTCTGGGTCTTCACGATACGCTGATACTGCTGGCGTTCCCAGGCCGTACGCGGTTGGGGCGGTCTATAAACACAATTATAGAAGATTCGTCTCCCCCTGCTGCAGTTGAGCTGAGATCCCCCGACCATACAATTCGTGGGGTGGTTCGGCCGCGTCGATGAATTGTGCGTATTTCCATTTCCTCCTCCAAATAACTGTACATCCAGCCGACTTGTTACTGCGCACTGTTACTTCCATGCACCCTCCCTCCGCAAACCTGCACCTGCCCCCCCCCCTTCGCTGGTGACGAAGCCCACCCGCATGTGGGGCGCCTGGGGGGGCGTCGGCGCAGGGTGCCCGCCAACCCGACGATATCGAATGTCAGGGCTTCAGAACAGATTCCCCGGAGTCGGTCCGCAGCACAGAGCACAGGGTTGTAGAGGAGTAAGAACAATACTGCAAGCAGGGTGACCACGGCCCGAGCCAACCCCATTATCCGATCGCGGGCGATACACATAGAACGCAGGGGAAGGGCAACTGTCGACCGACGGTCCTGTACCCACCATGATCACCACTTGACCTCGCAGTGGCTTGGAGAGGGATGGGAGGAGGAGGAGGAGAGGGGAGCGAGGAGGCAGGAAGAGGAAGACTAGACTAGAATGTGCACAAGGCCAGTCCATCACCTCATTCAGTCTTCTCCTACGTCGCCCGCCAGGCAGCAATTGACAACGCTTTTGCTGACTCAGGCCGAAGAACTCCTCAGGCGTTCGACATTTCAGGGTGTTTGTTTTACATGTTCTCCTGTTTCGTCTTTCACGCGCAAATGCGTTGCACTTTGTACGCCGCAGTATCAAAATCACACTAACACGCCGATATCCTACTGGCACGGGGAAGGCCAGCATCAATAGAATGTAGTCCCTGACGTGGCTGCCCGAAGACATTCTCTCACAAGAACGCCCGACAGGGGCCCTGCCCCATTGTAACTCTGGACGTGGTGCCAGGACATCGAATTTTACAAATGTCTGCCAATTCGGCCTCGACTCTGGAAGCCGTGTTGGGGCCCTGGGGCTGACAAGAACACACTCGGAATCAAAAGCGACTCCTGGGGAAGGCCGAAGGCCCATGGCCCCGAGACTCGAAAATAACGAATCACCGGAGGCCTGGAAGCCACACCCCAGCGACGTCTGGCGCCCAGTAGAACTCGAGACGGCCAGGCTGTGCTGTACCGTTGGCCCCCCTGCGGGGCCGCTTCTGGCGGACGAACACCCAGGTCCAGGGGGCGGAGCCGACAGCTCCAGGGGGCCGCGCCTGGAATCCGCGGCGCGCCGCGAGGGGGCAGCGAAGAGGGGGGGGGGAGGCCCTTCTCGGGAGGCGGCGGGCTCCTCAGAAGCCCTCCCGCCTTCCGAAGCGCCCCCCCCTGGCTTCGGAGGCGAGGCGAGGCGCCGGCGCCGGCGTGCGCCCCGACGGGGGGACGGCCCTGCAGGGGCGCGGCGAGCGGGCCGGGGCCTGGTCCGCCTCCTCCCCCTCCCTCCTCCTCCTCCCCCTCCCTCCTCCTCCTCCTCCTCCTCCTCCTCCTCCTCCTCCTCCTCCTCTCCTCCTCCTCCTCCTCCTCCTCCTCCTCCTCCTCCTCCCCCTCCCCCTCCCCCCCTCCCCCCTCCGAGCTGGAGGTCGGTGCTGTGGTGAACGACAGGTTTCTCTCCCCGGTGCATCCCCCCGGCCTCGGAGGAGGCCCCGAAGGCCTCCCAGGAGGCCCGAGGCCTCCTGCGCCCTGCGAGAGGGCCCGCCCCCCCGCGCCCTGCCCAACGGGGCCGCGCCGCCGACTCCCGGCCGCAGGCCGGCCGCCCGGGTCCAGCAGTTGCGCCCGGGGCCGCACCAGCACGTCCAGCAGCGTCCGCTCACCTGGGAGGGCCCCGCCCGCGCGCGGGGGGGCAAGCGAGGCTTAAGCTATAGGGGGCCACATGCGAACCCTACCCCTACCCATCAGGACTTCTGAGGGGGAGGGTGGGGCTCACTTCGCACGGGAGCTCCCCCGACGAAGTGAACCCCCCCCCCTCCCCCCCTCCCTCCCTCAGAAATCGTGTGGGGTAGGGGTAGGGTTCGCATGTGGCCCCCTACAAGCGCATCACGCGGGGGCTCGGACCTCCGGCGACGTGGGCCTGTTCGATCCTGGCGCTTCTGCTTCCCGCGGGGCCGTCAAGTGCAGATCGGGGCCCCGAAGCTGCCCCCGGGGAGAGGGGTCGGGAGGGCCGGGGCCGAGGGCTGGAGGGAACGTGTCGAAGGACGTCTGGGGATGCGGTCAGGGACTCTTGCTTAAGCGTGCCGCGGCGGCGGCACCTGCGGCACGCCTGCAAGCGGGCAGCGCGTCGCTCCGCTCCGCGTGGCGGGGGGCGGGAAAAAGATCGGGCGCGTCGACGCTTGGGAGCTGGAGCGTGGATAGCGTGTCGCGCCGAAGCGTGCTGGGCCAGAACCAGCGGCGCGACACGCTAAGCAAACGTTCCTATCCGTAGAAGGCGCCCAGCGACACGCTGAGCAAACGTTCCTGTCCGTAGAAGCCGTCGCCTCCGCCTCCTCCTCCTCCTCCTCCTCCTCCTCCTCCTCCTCCTCCGCCTCCTCCTCCTCCGCCTCCTCCTCCTCCTCATCCGTAGCCATTTTGGCTCCTGCCTGTATCAAACCCCTGGGTCGCCATTTGCCCCCGCGGTGGCTTGGTCACTGGAGGTAAGGGGCGCGAGGTGGCGCGGGCGGCGGCCGCTTCTGGTTGCCGTCGGCGGCGGTCGCGTGCTGAGCGCTCTGCGGCTCGGGCGCATTACGGCCCGCCGACGCCGCGGTCGCCTGCAGCTTAAGTGAAGTGGCAGTGGAGGCGCAGGTGCGCTGCCTTGTCTGCGGCAGTCGAGCTGCTGCTGGGAGGCGACTCTGACCTGGCAGACCGTGTCCTGGCTATCCTGCCAGCACTGAAGGACCTTCTCGCTGGCCGGGATCCTCCACATGAAGATGCTCGGCGTAACGTTGCCCTGCACGCCAAGGCCGACGGGAGCAAGGTCTCCGTGGCGCCGGTTGGGCAACTCCAAGCTGCTCAGCACTGCCCACGGCTAGCTCCTGGCCGACCTGGCGTTGGCATCGTGCCGGTGATGCCATCCAGTGCGATAGCAACGGCGGACCTGGAGCGCTCACTGTTGGCAGCGGTCTTCAAGTTGAACTTGGAGAGCACGTGGTGGGTCAGGCTTCCCAGCTGGGCGAGGAGCCGTTCGTGAGCTACGGTTTCCCGATGTGTTTGGATCGTGGTTTTGCTGCCGATGAGACCGATCTGAGGTGCACGTGCGGCGCGGTTTTCTCCCCAGCTGTGACATGCTGTTCGAGGCTGGGCCGCAGCGGTGCGTCTCTTACGTGCTGGCACTGGGTCGGGGGCCTCCCCCGCGAACCCACACTGTAGGGTCGACGTGTGTTCCGAAGTTCCTGTGGAAGCTTGCCGTTCGGGGGCGGAGGGCGCTGTCGAGCACGCGGAGCTGGTGTGCGGCGCCGCTAGGCCAGGCAGCTTGGGCCTGCCGCAGTTCGTGGACGGTGAGCCGCAGGTGGCGAGGGGCAGGCCGCTGCCGAGGGTCGCTTCTCCCCTGCGACCGGCGGCCTCGCTGATGCCCAGGAAGGCGCCCACGAGGAGGCCCACGGGGAAGGCCAAGCTGGACCAGGCGTCTCTGTCACGGAGCTGGCCCGCGGCGAGCCGAGGGCCCGCAAGGGGGGGGGCTGGGTGGGCGTGGTAGTGCCGCGCCGCTGCTGCTCCTCTCCTTCGTCCGTCGCCGCGCCATTTTGCTCGCGACGCGCCCAAGCGGACGACGCCGGAGGAGGAGGAGGAGGAGGAGGAGGAGGAGGAGGAGGAGGAGGAGGAGGAAGGAGGAGGAGGAGGAGGATGAGGAGGGGAGGGAGGGAGGAGGGGAGGAGGAGGAGGAGGCAGCACCACGGCAAAGCCTGCGCACCGCACCCCAGGCAGGCGAGGCCGCCGCGGCGGCAAGCCCACGGCGGGCCCTGCGCCCGAGGCGGCGGCTGCCCTGGTGCCCGCGGTGCCCTCCCCAAGACGTGAGACCGCGCGTCGGAGCAAACGGCACGGCGTCATCTACCTCCTCCTCCGCCTCCTCCTCCTCCTCCTCCTCCTCCTCCTCCTCCTCCTCCGCCTCCTCCTCCTCCTCCTCCTCCCCTCCCCTCCTCCCCTCCTCCTCCTCCTCCTCCTACCTCGTGGGGGGACTCGTGACGCTTGTCTTCGGGTTGGGGTCTTCTTTCGGAGTTGCTCTGGTACACCCTGCGAAATGCTTTAGAAATCATGGGTTAAGAAATTCATAGTCTCAGAACTTGACTAAAAAAACCCACAATTTCTATTGAAATCTTAGGATTTACATTGAAACGTTAAGAATAATCGAGACTCTGGCCGAAAACTTCGGTTTTCTTAAGCATCGCCTAAGGTGTACCTCGTGGGGGGACTCGCGACGCTTGTCTTTGGGTTGGGGTCTTCTTTCGGAGTTGTTCTGGTACAAGGCGTTGACTCCGTTGACACGTTTGTGCACGATGGTCCCGTGTGCATCGTGGGTTGGACTGCCGAGGACTGCACTGTGGTGGCGCTGGACCACCCTGGCGACCAGTATGACCTCGAGCAGAACGGTGAATGCCTGTCAGAGTGCTTCGAGGACGAGCCGTGTCACGTCCTCTCGGGGACCTGCTCGCTGGAGGAGCTGTAATCGAGTACGTGGGGGCTCGGCGGCCCGTCTCCTGGAGGTGCTGCCGCTGTCCACGGCCTTCGTCTGCTCGGGGCGCCAGCGAGGCAGGCGGAGCCACCTCCTTCTCCCATCTCCTCCTCCTCCTCCTCCTCCTCCTCGTCCTCCTCCTCCTCCTCCTCCTCCTCCTCCTCCTCCTCCTCCTCCGCCTCCGCCTCCTCCTCCATTCCTTCTCCTTATAGATAGCTCCTCCCTGTCGCACCCCGAAGCCAACTGTTAGGGCCGGCCAGGCGCTCTCGCCTTAGCGCCGCGCACATTCCTTTCGGAAATTTGCAAGTTTCACAGATTGAGGGCGGTTCCTTTTCAAAATGTGGCTCTCGCCTTAGCGCCGCGCACATTCGCTTTAAACATTTGCAAGAGTTTCACGGATCGAGGGCGGTTCCTTTTCAAAATGTGGCTCTCGCCTTAGCGCCGCGCACAGTCGTTTTAAACATTTGCAAGATCTTCACGGATTCCTATGATCAACGTATCAGAAATGGTGTTTTGGAAGGAGTCAGGATTATGCGGGTGCAACAATTGTGCTGATTCGCGGTGTTGAAGTCCCAAAAATGGCGCTCTGGCACGATTTCGGATCGTCAAGACGCAGCAGTCAAGTTGATACGTGGCGTTGAAATCCCGAGAACAGTGGTTTGGCATGCTTCCGGATCTTCAAACGGTTGTCTTCCAACGAGGCAGTTCCCTCAATGGAAATGAACCGTTGCGCGGGCCTATGAAGAGGGAGCTTGGAGGGAGGGTGAATTGCAACATCGTTGATGACTCTTGGTTTTACACTAGTCCTCCTCCTCCTCCTCCTCCTCCTCCTCCTCCTCCTCCTCCTCCTCCTCCTCCTCCTCCTCCTCCTCCTGATCAGTGCCGAGCAGGAGTGTCTCATGTGTGATCGGGGCGGCGACTGGCCAGCGGAGTACCAACTACTCCTCCTCCTCCTCCCCCTGCCGAGTCTTGCCGTCGACCCTCGCAGCTCGAGGAGGGAAGGCTTTCGGGCGTTCTTGGCCCTCGTCGAGCCTCTGGAGGCCTCCAAAGGGGGAGCTCTGAGCCTGCATACAGGACCACTCCGCTGTGCCTCCCAGGAGCCCACGACAGCGGTTGTAGTTTCGCAGTTCGCAGCCCCCAGGGGGGGGCAGAGACGAGGATGAGGTGGCGCCTTATGGTACCAGTGGCAACCAGCGTGTGGAGAACAGTCCCTGGCGGCGGAGGTAAAACCAGCAGCACGCAGGAGATTTCGTAACCACCCCTTTCCCAATCCCCACTTTTTTGGCATGAAGATGAGGGGTGCTGAGGGAAATGGGTCCCAGACCCCAGGGGCTTCCCTGGGACCAGCTCTTCATCCTGAGTTGTCTTTTGTCGGCCCCAGGGCCCGCGCAGGACCCCAGAAGCCCTGAAACGCCCGCTTCTCTCAGGGCTCAGACATTATCCGATATAAGTTGCTCAATCCCCAGCCCCAGAGGTCCCGACCCCTCAGCGAGGGTGGTTTTCCCTCCCAGATGAATATATATATATATATATATATATTATGGTCCCGGGGCCGGGAAACGGCCCACCCAGGATCAAGTCAAGGATCAAAGTCAAAAACCGTAGTAGTCTGGAGACCCGTTTGCTTATCATAGCGAACCTCCCTTAGACAGCAACTCACGGAAGCTGTCCGTCGCCCCCATGGTGCCCAACAGCGCGCCCAATCGCGCACATAGCGGACATAACGCATCTCCCTCACACGGCGCTACTGGGCACTAATGGTTGCTATTGGGCGCTTTTTGAACGCTATTCGGCGCTACTGGGCGCTACTGGGCGATATTGGTCGCTATTTGAACGCTAGTTGAACACTACTGGGCGCCACTGGACGCTGTTTGGCGCCATTGAGCGCTGTTGGGCGCTATTCCCCAACATACACTCGATCCAAGACGAGCGGAAGCTTCCGTGATCGAATGCCTAATGAGGGGGCTTTCCATGGCAACACTGAGCCTCGAGCAAAGCAGGCTCCCCAACACTGACCCCGCGTACGGCCCAGATGTTACATATGCTTGTTCCCCCATGAAGCACGCGTCCCTGCGGACCATGGTGCCCACGAGACGCACCGAGCTAATCCCAGAGTCACGCCAGGACCACCCTGCGGCAGCCGAGCACACGAAAACTCCTCGTGTGCAGCGTCCGACCCCACGTCCGACCCGTCCGTCGGGCCAGAGGTACGGCCGGCCGAGCGCCAGACCGAGGCCCGTGCGAGGCGTCTGAGCCCGCCGCCCTCGTCCACGACCGACACCCTCGCCAGGTGCCTGGGGTCATAGCCGTTGACCGCGTCCTCGCGGGGCGCAGAGCGACGACGGCGACGACGCTGACGACGCTGACGACGACGCTGACGATGACGCTGACGACGACGACCAAGACGACGACGACGACGACGACGACACGGACGGACGGACGGACGGACGGACGGACGGACGGACGGACGACGGCGACGACGGTGGCGACGACGACGACGACGACGACGACGACGCCGACGCCGACGCCGATGACGGCGGCGGCAGCGACGGTGGCGGCGGCGGCGGCAACGGCGGTGGACGAAGGCGACGTGCGCACCTTGCGCGGCTGGAGCATGCAGCACACATGGCGCACGTCGAGCACGTGGCGCATCTGGCGCGCCAGGCGTGCCTGGCAAGCTTGGGGCCCCAGGGGTGCCTGGCGCACCTGGCGCGCGTGGCGCACCTCGCCCCAGCGTCGTGCACATGGGGTCTGTTTTGGTTCCCAGTAGCTGCCCATCCATAGACGACCGCTGAACATGGTGAGGCTCGTGTGCTACTGGCGGGCAGGGTGTCTTGATCCCTCCCCCATACCCACTTCCTGGACCTAAGGGACCGCGACCGATTGGAACGTCCTGGATGGCCCCGACGAAAGGCAAAAATAAACGATTATCCTAAAGGACCCCCCTTAGTTGACAGAAACCCTCCAAGATGGCCCCAAAGCGGCCCCCAAGGCTCCCAGGAGTGCCGCAAGGTGGCCCCAATAGACGCCCAGGAGGTCCCAAGATGCCCCCAAGAGATCCCCATCCTCCTCCTCAGCCTCCTCCTCCTCCTCCTCCTCCTCCTCCTCCTCCTCCTCCTCCTCCTCCTCCTCCTCCTCCTCCACCACAGTGTGCATACCAGCGAATTCCTCGTCCTCCTGCTGCCTTCTCCTGATCCAGCTGCGCCTCTATCTGATCTTGCTCTGAGGCCGTCGGGCCCATCCTCCTCCCTGTCCACGGAGCCGATATGTCCTGCTCTGGCCCCCTCACTTCGCGTGGGGCCTTCTTCCCCTCCCCCCTCCCCACATCATCCATATTTTCTTCTCCCGCCCTACTCCTTCCCGCCCTCTCCTCCACTCTCCTCTCCTCCTCTCCTCCTCTCGTTCTCTTCTTTCCTTCCTCTCCTTCCCTCTCCCTCCCTCCCTATTCCTCCCTCCCTCCTCTCCTCTCGTCTTCCCTCATCCCCTCCCCTTCGCCCTCCGTCCCTCTCATACCCTATCCTTCCATCCCTTCATCCTTCCCTCCCTGTCCTCCCCTCTCCTCCCCTCTCCCGCACCCCCCCCGTCCCCCCCCCCAACCATCCCCCGTCCCGCCCCTCGTTCTGTGCTCGTGGCCGCTCTTGCCGGGTAGTCGATTGCTCCAATGATTCGTTCATCTGCTTTTGCCAGACCTGCAGGTGCTGGACGTCTGGGCTGCGTCTGGCTAACTTATGTCAAGCATGCGGCGGGCCGCCGCTACACCTGGAAGGCAAGCCCCGAACATCCTACTCGCAGCTTCGCCTGTGCCGAGGCCTCCCCCTGAAGACACCTCCGGCGGCTCTACTCATAAGCTCGTTACGTAACCGCCCTGTGCGGCGAGTATTGCGAAGCGCGGCCCTCTCTGTGCACGGCGGAAGCAATCACCGTGACCACGTAAGACCTGGAAATGCGGGTTGAGAGCTAAGCGGTCGCAAGCATCGCGCCCGCGAAGCTTGAATTTTGGCCAGGTTCTCTCGCGGCGGCACAGCGATGTGTGGCCTCGCATGTGCCGAGGCCTCCACGCGACGAAACCTCGGGTGACTCTCGACTCTCAAGCTCGTTGGCCGCCTTGCGCGGCGACATTTGCGCAGCGTGGCCCTGTCTCTGCGCGGCGGTAGCCATCAACGCGACCACGTAAGAGGGACAATTCGGGTTGCGATCTGCACAGTCGCAGCCTCGCGCCCGCGAAGCGTGACTTTTGGCCAGGTTCTCTCGCGGCAGCACCGCGAGTTGTGGCTTCGCACGTGCCAAGACCTCCACCCGACGAGGCCTCGGGCGACTCTCCTCTCGAGCTCGTTGGCCGCCGTGTGAGGCGAGGACTGCGCGGCGTGATCCTGTCGTCTCTGCGCGTCGTGCCCAGATGGCCGGCCGAGGGTCCCCTTGGCGAGCCCGGTAGGCTCGAGCTCGGCTGCGCTTCACCCGCTATCGGATTCACCCGCGGCCTGCCCTCGCAGGTGCAGGAGCACCCCTCTTTCGCGCTGCCTCTTTCCGAGTTCACTCAGAGGCAGTGGTGCGCCCTGAAAAAACTCGCCTCTCATATCCCTCCCCTCCACCCACCATCCCTCCCCCCACCCCTTGCCTCACCCCCCTCCCGCCCACCCTCCCGCCAGCCCCATCCCTCCCTCCCCTCCCCAGACACCAGACGTCGTGATGTTCTGCGACGTGGCTCCCCAGAGGTCAGGACCCCTTCCCAGGGACCGGACCTGCGCTTGACCTCCGGAACGCACCAGGGGCGGCGCCAGGGGCGGCGCTGGAGGGGCCCAGCGCAGATCCAGAAAAGTCTGCGCGGAGCGCCAAAAGTCCATGTTTACGGCGTTTCTTCGTCGAAATCAAGGCCCCCCTCACCCGCCTCCTCCTCCTCCTCCTCCTCCTCCTCCTCCTCCTCCTCCTCCTCCTCCTCCTCCTCCTCCTCCTCCTCCTCCTCCTCCTCCTCCTCCTCCTCCTCCTCCTCCTCCTCCTCCTCCTCCTCCTCCTCCTCCTCCTCCTCCTCCTCCTCCTCCCTCCTCCTCCTCCTCCTCCTCCTCCCCCTCCCCGTCCCCCTCCCCCGCCTCCCACCTCTCCCCCCGTCGCCCTCCCCTGCCCCCTGGGGCACGCGCGGCCGCCCTGCCCACCCCGCCGGGGGGCCGAGGGCCGGCCGGCGTCGCGTCCCCGGCGTAGACGAGCGAGACGGAGACCGCCAGCACCGCAGCCTTGTCCTTTTTCGCGGGCGGGCGAGCAAGGAGGAGGCGCGGAAGAGGAAGAAGGAGCCCAGACATCCAACGTCTTGAAAAAAACAATACGTTCTTGTTCATCGCAGCGTACGGCCTCTGGGGGCCCTCGCCAGGCCCCAGGACCGTGAAAACAAACTCGGCATGCAAATGCGGCCCAAGGAAGGGGTCGGGACTTCTGGGGACCCAGGAACCCGCAAAGAAAAAAAAGACATCAAAACTCTAGAGAGAAGAACGGCGGAAAAGGAAGGAGAAGGAAGGAAGAGGAAGGAGGATGCGAATACGCCGAGGGGGCGGAGGAGGGGAGCAAGGCGCCGGCAGAGAAACGCGCGTCGAACGCCGCCCGAGCGCACTCCGCACGCAGCGTGTCCTCCACACGGTGGCCCCTCGGTGGAGTATCCGCAGGTCCTCTCTGGAGTCCTCTGCGCTGGGGATCGCGGTGCTCCCTGGAGGTGGGCAGAGCCCCACTCAGCCAAACGCCTGGCGTGCACCGCCGAACGACCCGTTGCCCGAGGCACCTTGCGGACACGGCCAGCGACCTCGCAAAAAAAGATGCAAGAGCTTCCGGGCAGGCGGCGCAGAGGCGTCGAGCAGAGGCGTCGAGGCGATATCGACGGCCATCGATCGGGCGCCCGAGGAGCCCTCCAGAGAGAACGGCCCGTGGCCGGACCGGGCGGGCGCAGGGCCAGGACATCCCACTCGAGAACCGAAGGAGGGCAACTCGCGAATCGGCCTGGCAGGGTGGGGGTCCTCCTCCTCCTCCTCCTCCTCCACCTCCGCCTCCGCCTCTGCCGCCGCCTCCGCCTCCTCCTCCTCCTCCTCCTCCTCCTCCTCCTCCTCCTCCTCCTCCTCCCTCCTCCGCCTCCTCCTCCTCCTCCTCCTCCTCCTCCTCTCCTCCTCCTCCTCCTCCTCCTCCTCCTCCTCCTCCTCCTCCTCCTCCTCTCCTCCTCCTCCTCCTCCTCCTCCTCCTCCTCCTCCTCCTCCTCCTCCTCCTCCCCCTCCTCCTCGCCTCCTCCTCATCATCATCTTCCACGGCCTCCGTCTCCGCCCACTTCGTCGCCGACGTCGTGGTCCTCTTCAGGGTCGGCGGCACTGGCCGTCAGGGCCTTTCAATCGGTCCCATCCGCACTGGCGCGGCGTTGGCCCCACTGGCCGACTCGCCCCCCTTGCATGGGGACGTCGGATATAGGCTATATTCCCTCCGGGATTCGAGGGGCCCGTCCCCAATTGGGAGGGTGGGGGGGTGGGGCTGAGATGCCATGATAGCATGGCCTGGTGGGGATGGGGATAGGGGATAGGTTGAAGGATACGAACTCTATCAACCTCCGATCTTCAAGAAGCCCAGGAAGCCGAAGGACTCCTGAGGCTGGCAGCGCGACCTTCCTGGTGACGCCTAGGGAGCGCGGCGGGGAGCCCGTGCTTCCAGCATGGGCTGAGGCGGTGTCAGGGCCCGTCCTGGGGCCCTTCTGGGCGCCTCTCGGGCCTTTTACGAGGCCCTGGGGGCCAGCCCGGGAGGCCGAACCGTTCTGATAAAGCCTGCGCGACCCCAATCAGCGGAGGGCTTCGGCTTCCTGTTGAGTGGGCGCATTGCGTGGCACCGCTTGGCGGGTTGCTTGGCACTGCGCTGCAGATTACTCGGCAGTGATTGGCATTGCGTGTCAGTGCGTGGCATTGCTTGGCATTGGTTGGCATCGCGTGGCGCTGCTTGGCATCAAGTGGCAGTGCGTGGCATTGCGTGGCATTGCTTGGCACTGACTGACGTTGCCTGGCATTGCATGGCATTTCTTGGCATTGGCAGGCGAGGCCGCAACGAACCAAGACCAACAAACCAAGGAACAACGACCAAGGAACCCAGGAACAAAGAAACTGGAACAAATGAATAAAGGCATCAAAACCAAGGAACCGAAGAACCAAGGAACCGAGACCGACGAACCAAGGAATCAAGACTAACAAACCAAGGCACCAAGGAACCAAGGAACCAAGGAACCAAGGAACCAAAGAACCAAGGAACCAAGCCAAAGAAACCGAAGAACCAAGACCACAAACCCGAAGAAGGCAGCAAGGAACCACGACAAAGAAAACAAGACCGAGGAATTCCGAGGATCGCCACTTGGCACAGTAACAAGCGAACAATCCAGAAACAAAACCTAGGAACCCCGAGGAAGGTAGGCCGGCCAGGCCTCCCATCCACAGGTTCTTCAAAAACAACGAAGAACCATTTAGGCAAAGCCTGCGTACTGGGGGACAAAAGAAGGGCTGCAGGAGCTGCAGTTCACGGAACCGCCGAGAGAAAGCTTCCTATGGCATGGGCGCATCACGCGCCATGGCTTGGAATATTGCTTGGCATTGCGTAGCATTGTTTGACATTGCTCGGAATTGCCCGGACCAAGACCAAGGAACCAAGGAACCCAGGAACCAAGACCAGGGAACCAGGGAACCAAGGAACCAAGGAACGTCCTCCTCCTCCTCCTCCTCCTCCTCCTCCTCCTCCTCCTCCTCCTCCTCCTCCTCCTCCTCCTCCCCGACCCCGAAAGCCTTCCCGGCGGCGCCCGGGTCCTGCTCCTGGCCGGCCTGGGCGCACGCGTAGCCGGGCTGGGGCTGCACTGGGCGGTAGTCGGGGTGGCGCTGCGTCCTCCGAGGAAGAAAAACCAGCGCAAACGTAAACCTTCGGAGGTCCCCCAGAGGCCCCAAACTTCTTCCCCAGGGGCCCCCGAGAGCCTTCCGAAGAGACGCCAAGAAGCATCCCTGAGGATTCTGGCCCACGTCAGCGTCGTCGTCGTCGCCGCGGCCGTCGTCGTCGTCGTCTCCCTTCAGGGTCGGCGGCACCGGCCGTAAGGCCTTCGCAATGAGCATAAACATAAACCTTCGGAGGTCTGCGCGGATATCTTGGATCAGCGCTGAGCCCCCTCCCTGGCGCGCCGATCTCAGAAATCCGCGCGGACCGCCGAAAGTTTATGTTTATGTTTTTTTCTCCTTCGAGTCCTACTCATCAGCCACGCCCACTCCATGGGCCAGCCCAGCACCTTTCAGCGTGGAAGGGAACAGGTCCTGAGGGGAACGCGTCCTGGAGCCTTCCCCAAAATCGGCTCTTCATCCTAAGTCGTTTGCTGACGCTTCTGGAGCCCATGGTGGGCTCCGAGAGCCCGCACACGGCGAAAAGCCTTGGAACCCGGTTCCCTCAGGACCCGCTCGCCTCCTATCCGAGATCCACAGACCTCACGACCCGCCTGAAGAACCCGATCGAAGAACCTCAGGAACGGAGATCCGTAAGGACCTCGAGAAGTCTGCGGTTATGCCTTTTATCTTCTTCGAGCTCCATTCCCAGACATGCGTTGTCCTGATGCTTTCTCAACCATCCTATGGTGTTGGGTTCTCGTTTTGAAGAGAAAGCGCCACGCATCCTCCTCCCCTCCCCTCCTCCTCCACCACTCCTCCCATCCCTGCCTCTGCTCTCCGCATGTCCTGTCCCCGTCACTATCATCACCATTAGCGTAATCCTCCTCCGAACATCATCATCATCATCATCATCATCATCATCATCAGCAGCAGCAGCAGCAGCATCA
>CAUYUJ010020215.1:319274-336774 GCA_963575745.1 Prorocentrum cordatum
ATCATCTTCATCAGCATCATCACCATCATCATCATCACCAGCAGCATCATCGTCATCATCATCATTAGCATCAGCAGCAGCATCATTATCATTATCCGCAGCACCAGCAGCAGCATCATCATCATTGTCGTCGTCGTCATCGTCATCATCATCGTCATAGTCAGCATCCTTATCATCAGCAGCATGATCATCAGCATTTTCATCAGCATCATCGTCATCATCGTCGTCGTCAATATCATCCTCCTCCCCCGCATTGTCGTCATCATCAGAATCATCATCATCATCAGCATCATCATCATCAGCAGCATCCTCATCCTCATCCGCATCCTCATCACCATCACCATCACCATTACCATCATCATCATCATCATCATCATCATCATCATCATCATCAGCAGCAGCAGCAGCAGCAGCAGCAGCAGCATCTTGCCATCGTCGTCATCGTCGTCATCGCCATCATTGGCGCACCCCTCCCACGCTTCGTGGTCCCACAGGGAGCTCCACCGAAGCCCTCAGGAGGGGGGGCTCGCACGCGGTTCTCACCCAATTCGGCACACCCATCACACGTTTCGTAGCCTCACAGGGAGCTTCACAAGCCCCAGGAGGGGGGGTCGCACATGGTTCTTACCCGTTTCAGCACACCTCTCACACCTTCCGTAGCCCCCAAGGGAGCCCCACCGAAGCTCCCATGAGGGACGGCTCGCATGCGGTTCTTACCCACTTTGGCACACCCCTCTCAGGATTCGTGCCCCCACAGGGAGCTCCACCGAAGCCACCAGGAGAGAAGTGTCGCACCCCTCACGTTCCGTGGCCTAACAGGGAGCTCCACCGAAGCCCCCCGGGGGGGGGTCGCACGCGCTTCTTACCCATGTTGTCACACCCCTCACGCCTCGTAGCCCCACAGGGAACTGCATCGAAGCCGTCAAGAGGGGGGGGTCGCATGCGTTTCTTACCCATTTCGGCACACCCCTCACACGGTTCGTGGCCCCAATGGGAGCTCCAACTAGGGTCCAAATGTCAGCGTTCGCATGGCAGCGCCGCCTCATTTCGGCACACCTCTTACTCGTTTCGTGGCCCCACCGGGAGCTCCCATCAGTGCCAGCGTTCGCACGGTGGCGCCGCCTCTATTTCGGCACACCCCTCACACGGTTCACCTGCTCCCGATTCGGTACACCCCTCACACGGTTCGTGACCCCATGGGGAGCCCCAGTGGCTGCGTTCGCATGGCGGCGCCTTCCCAATTTCGGCACGCTCTTCACGCGCTTTCGGGAGCTCCACCAAAGGCCCCAGTGGCTGCGTTCGCATGGTGGCGCCCCGTATCGGCACACCCCTCACACGGCTCGTGGCCCCACACAGGGAGCTCCGCCGAAGGCCCCAATGGCTGCGTTCGCACGACGGCGCCGCATCCGTTTCGCCGTTGTCCGCGTACCGGACCCCCTCGTCCTCACGTGCCCCACGATACTCGCAGCTGCACATGGTTGGGCCCTTCTTCAGGCTGAGTTGATATGGGGTCCCCCTAAAGTCCCAGCCCTTTCCTGGGGCCCAGTTTTTCATCCCGAGTCGTTTGTCGCCTGTCACGGGGCCCGGCGAGGGCCCCTGGAGCACGAAAGCGGCCAAACATCTCCCGCCGTGATCTGTGCTGCGACGCGATATTTCCTGCCTAGGCTGGCCAACCCGTGACCTTCTCCTCCCCCGCGGCCGCAGCGCCGCTGGCCGCGGCGCCAGCCAGCCTCTGCCTCTTCGCCGGCGGGGCCGCGGCCACGGCGGGCGCGGGCTCGGCGACCTCGCCGGGCACGGCACGCGCCGCGGCGGCGCCCTCGCCCCCGTCGCTGTCGGACTCGTCATAGGCGGAGGCCAGCGTCCCGAGGGCGCCCGAGGCCCTCGCGGCGGGCGAAGGCCTCTGGCGGGGCGCCGCCGCCGCCGCGCCCGCCGGGCGCGCCGGCAGACTGGCGGCTGGGGGTGGCGGCCCCGGGGGCAGCGGGGGCCTCAGGATGGGGCCCAGGCTCGGTGTGCACGCCCTCCTGGCTTCCCAGACCACCCTGGGGCCATGAAAGAACACGACGGGGGGGGTTCGGCAGATTTCGGCCTCCGGGGGCCCTCGCCGGGCCCCAGGACCGTCAAAGAAACGACTCGGGAATGGGTCGAGACCTCTGGGAATCGACGTCATGAAACAATAATGACTTCGGGGGTCTGGGTCAATGGGCCCAGGGCTCACCCTGGACCCAGGGCTCAATGTGTACGCCGTCGTGGCTCACAGCGTGCAGGGCATGCGCACCGATCTTGGGCCCAGGATCGGCCTGGCCAGCATCAGTGCAGGCGGGCAGGGTTTGCTTGGCCCGTCGCCGTGGCAGCCCTGGCAACATGCAATGCCCTGCGGGCTGACCGCATGTCGCTCCGCTTCGCGAGGCGGGGGGCTGGAAAAAGCTCGGGGCGCTGACGCTTGGGGAGCGGGACATGGCCGGCGTGTCGCGCCGAAGCAGCGGCGCGACACACTAAACAAACCTTCCTGACCGTATACGTTTGCTGGGGCCATCCTGTCCCCAGGATCGGTGTATATACTCTCTCCTGGCTCGGCCGGGAAGGCGTACAGGCCGATCCTGGGCCCAGGGTCGGCCTGGCCAGGGCCGCTGTGAGTGCGTAGCTCGCGCCCTCCCCGAGGCCTGCCCGGGAGCGGAGCCAGGGCGCCAGCGGGCGGGGGTCCTGCTCTGGCGTCGGAGGGCCAGTCGACGCAGCGGCGGGGCCCCTGGCGTCTTCAGCCCAGGCCGACCAAAATAAAAGATCTAGCTCGTGTGAGCCCAAAACCGTAGGGTTTCTAGCAACCTATGCTGTGGTATATACAGGAACAAGACAAAAAATGATAGGATATAAGAAAGTAAGATATAATTCGACATAATATTGCACAACAAGGCATAGCAGTATATCATGAAATACTATGTATTGCACACTTAACATATGAGACTATATTAAACTATGGTATGATGTACTATCAAATTGTAATGGGAAGTGATGATAGAGTATCATGTAATGGGATCTGGTATAGACTATACTAACATACGATACCATAAAAATGTATTGCATAATACGACCGTACATCAGAAATGTTTCCCTATTATCGTACGGAACAAAAAAAACATGTAATATGATACAAGCTGGCATGGAGGGAAAACGATACTATAGGGTAATAAAATAGGGGCACGCATATAATTCACGAAGGAAAGATAATACAAAAGCCGATAATGTCATACAATAACAGATTCCATAATGTACGATGGTCTGGTAGAACATGATCTAACACACGATGCGAATGTGTGCTATAAAGAAACGCAATACAATGGAACTGTGGTATCTGATAGAGCATAACAAAGTAACATGTAATGTCACGAAATGTTGTGTTATAATATAGACTGGAATCACAAAAATACATGATGCTGTCGCATAAAAACGAACTTCGACCTGATACCATATATCTATATATAATAACATATACAATATGTATACCACATACATTAACATATATAATCGTGCCATCAAACACGAGATACGATAATATGCCATGCAATAATGCAGCATACAACCATATGCTACGCAATGATATGATGCAAACATATTGTATCAACCTATACGATAACGACATGTAGCGTTATAACGTACGACAATGCGATGTATTTGAAAACAATGTCAACAACTACAATCATTTATGAAATAAGACAACGTCCGTGTCAGAAACTAACATATAATAGAAACCAGCGTACCACACAATAATATGTATAATGGCATAATATAACCAGATCCAGTACCATAAATACATATGACATCGAACACGACATACCATAACAAGAAAATTGTACATGTGATGCACGATCGGATGATAGTATGTAATGTAATATGACATGTTGCACTATAGCATGATATTAAGTATGTACAAATATTCATCTATACAAAATAGTTTCTTCTATACATAAGGGGAAAAGGAGGGAGAGAGAGAGAGAGAGAGCAATCTGCGTGGTGCAATTGATTTCTGCTTGCAGTGAACTGTCTGCACCACTTCTCGCACAATCACCCCACCTACTCACCCACAACTTTTTTGCTGAACCCATGCGGCTGCGATTGCGATGACTGTTCGGCGTTGGCTGGCGCATCGCTGCGGCCGCGGTAACGCGCACATGCTCGCGCCAGAGTGACCAGACACTAGGGCGCGACCGACGCGGCCACGGCGCCGCTGACCGCTGGAGACTCCCCAGCGCGTCTCGCAAGCCGCGGTGACGAGCGGGAACTTCAATACCTGTCGGTGATTCGGGCGGGCGCGGTATTATGGCGTCGACAACAACAGACACGATGATGATAGAACGACGCTTGTGACGATGATGACGATGACGACGGCAACGAAAATGACGACGACGACGATGCTGATCACACCAACGAAAACGATGGTGTCCACACGTCGGTGATGAAGGTGTGGAAATGATTTCGACATGTGCGCGCGGCCGACGCGCGCAAATGGCCCGCATGGTGTGGTTTGGCAGGGATCGTGCCCCCACACACACACACACACACACACACACACACACACACACACACACACACACAGCACGCACGCAAGGGCGTTCGAATGATTTCGATATGCGCGCTCGAAGAGGCCCGCTTGGTCGCAGTTGATGAACTGCTGACAACCCGATGGTTGTCAGAAGGATTCGCAACAGCGCGCGCGCTGACTTCTGTCAAGAACTACGGTTGCAAAACCATGTATTGTTATAGGTTTCGGGGCACTCGGGCTTGAAAGCCTTACGACACATAAATCCCACCAGCCCTCTGGGCGCCGGTGGTTTAGAGCGTTTCCTCTTCCACCCCTCCTTCTTCCCCTTCGGGGAGGGGTTTACCCCTCCCCCTACCCCCTCCCCACTGACCTGGACAGGGGGTTCCGCGGCGCGATGGAGCGCCCAAGATCGACCCCTGGGAGGGCTAAAATTCGACACCCCTCACGAGGATCGTGGCTCCTGAGGGGGGGACTGTAATTAGGGAACCCCCCTTCGTTGATCGATCTCCTCCAAGACGGCTCCGAGGCCCCCCAAGAGACCCCCAGGAGGCCCCCAAGAGACCCCCAAGAGGCCCCAAGAGACCCCCCAGAGGCACCCAAGAAGCGCCCAGGAGGCCCCAAGAAGCACCCAGGAGGCCCCCAAAAGGCCCCAAGATGGCCCCAAGAGGCCCCAAGAGGCCCCCAGGAGGCCCCAAAGAGGATCCCGAACGGCCCACAGAGGCCCCCCCGAGGCACCCAAGACGCCGAAAAGCCCATCAGGACTCGCCTGGGCGTCGTTTCTGGACGGGCTGGTGGGGATATTTTTTTTACAGCTGCAGGCGGAAGCGCCAGCGGCGGGCAGTCGCGGGCGGTCTGCGGCCCGCTGGTGGGGATACGCGAAACGTCTAGAATTTGTTGAAAGATTCTGGCATGCGCGCGCGACGGCGGGCGCGCGTGCACTTCGTCCCATATGTTGCCACGGAGTCTTGGACATGGATGGTTATTGATGAACGAATGCGCGCGCATAGTACGTTTTGCGCGAACTGGCGGCGGGGGCGATACCCGTTGGGCTGGGATGGTACGCGTTCATGTTCAGAACGAGCTGCAACACAGCAACGCGAGCGGATTATCCCAGAGCGGGGTATATCATAACTGTTGTCTTGGAAAGACAATCGAAGTGGAGCAAAATACGTTGTGCAATATACTGCAAGATATGTTTTGCAATCTGTGTTGTGCAAGAGACGTATTGCACAAAATGTGGTAATCTATGTGGTGCAATATGTGTTGTGCAACCTGTGTTGTGCGATCTATGTGGTGCACTGTAAGTGTGCAATCTACGTGGTACAATTCACCCTGGCGGAATTGAAGTTGACGACTCTACTGCTCGCGCAAGCATCCCACCCACGACTTGGCTTGCAAAATCCATGCTCTGGCGATTGCGATGGCTGCTTGGCCCTGGCATCGCTGCTGCCGCGCAAACGCGCACATGTTCGCGCGCAGAACGGCCAGCTTCTCTGGCGCGACACGCGCGGCCACGGCGGCACTGACCGCTGGAGACTTCCCAGCGGGTCTCATAGGCCGCGGCGACGCGCGGGCATTTCAATGCGAGTCCGTGGCTCGGGCGGGCGCGGTATCCTGGCGGCGTCGACAACGGCAGACACGATGATGATTGTAGCGATGCTGGTGACGACGATGACGGCGACGACGACAAGGCCGATGACGGCGCCGATGCTGATCACGTCGATGGAGATGATGATGTCCACGTGTCGGTGATGAAGGTTGTGAACGGATTTCGAAATGCGCGCGCGGCCGACGCGCGCGAGTGGCCCGCATGGTATTACTTGACATGGATCGTCGCCCCAACCAACCTGCGCGCAAGGGCGTTCGAGTAACGTCGACATCGACACGTGCGCACGCGAGAGGCCCGCTTGGTCGCAGCTGATGGAGATGATGGAAAGCAATGGTTTTCTAGAGAATTCATAAGAAAGTGCGAGCAGACGTGTTTGAAACATCACGTTGTAAAACAACTGTTTTCATATGAATCGGACACTCGACTTTGAAATCCGCACGAAACCCAGGTTTGTCGAAGAATTTCGGCATGTGCGCGCGACGACGCGCGCCTGTGCACTTTGTCCCGTTTCATTGCAGGGGATTATCGCAAATTGGTAAACGAATGCGCGCGCATAATCTTATTCGGCGAATATGGATGGGTGGTCGAACCAGGTTTGGCTGGGATGATTTGAACTCATATGTAGAGCGAACGATGGGCCCGAATCATATGTAGATTGCACATCCCCTGGGGGCGCGGACAAGTCAAGCCTCGGGAGGGTGGTGAAGCCTGAATCTCTTTGAGAGCAGAGAAACTACTTTGTGCAACTTATGTGGACCACAAGCGTTGTGGATGCCATGACAATGGACACTCCAACAATCCTATCAAGGAATGCAAGATGTGCTTGAAATGTGTAGAAACATGTTCTAAAAATGTGTCATACATGTTTTTTTCATGGTTAAAGCATGTTTGAAACATCTTTTAGACATCTGGAAAGTATCCGGCAGCATGCTTCCTCTCCATGAATCGACCTCCACAGACAAGCGGCGACAAGGCGGCGACGATGCGCCGACGGAGCGGCGACCAGGCACCGAAGGGCCGGCGACGGCGGCAACATGGCCACAACACCGACAGGCCCAGACGACGAAGCGGCGACGAGGCGCCGACGGGCCGGCGACGGCGGCAACATGGCCGCCAAGCCGACGAGAGAGCGCGCCCACAGCGCCGGAGCAAAGGGGGGGGGTCCCCCCTTAGCTACCCCCCCCCCTCCCTTCCACCTCCCCTGCTGGAAGCTCCCCCACCCTCCCCCCAATTTTCGCCTCCCCTCTGAAGCTACCCCCCCCCCTTCCCCCTTTCGCCACTCCGAAGCTACCCCCCTCCCCCCCTTTCCAAAGGGAGGGGGGGCTTAACTACCCCCTCCCCTCCCCTTGATCCCGCTCTGCCGGAAGCTAACCCCCCCCTTCCTCCCTTTGGTTCCAAAGGGGGGGGAGGCTTAGCAGCCCCCCCCCTTCCCCCCTTTGGGCACCCGGGAAGCTACCCCACCCCCCCCTTACGAAAGGGGAGGGGAGCTTAGCTACCCCCCCCTCCTTGGACCCCCCTCTGCCGGAAGCCCCCCCCCCTTCCCGCAATTTTTCTCCCCCCTGCCGGAAGCCACCCTCCCCTCCGCCCCTTTCCAAAAAGGGGAGGGGCGGCTTAGCTACCACCCCCCTCCCTTGAACTCCCCCTGCCAGACGATCCTCCCTCGTCGCCGTCGCCGTCGCTCGACGTCTTCGTACGACGACGCCGTCGTCGTCCTCGTCGTCGTCGTCGCCGCCGTCGCCGTCATTGTCGCCGTCTTCGCATGACCTCGTCGTGGTCGTCACGACGAGGACGAGGCCACGCGAAGACGGCGACGGACGACGGACAACGTACGACCGACGACCGACGACGACGACCACGACGACGACGACGACGACGACCCAGGGTCAGAGAAAACGAGACCACGACCCAGGAGCAGAGAAAACGCGAAAACGAGCCAGCGTCCGAGAAAACGAGACCACGAACCAGGGGCCGAGAAAACGATTAAACGAGAAAACGAACCAGGGTCAGAGAAAACAAGACCACGACCCAGGGGACGATAAAACAAGAAAACAAGAAAACGAATCAGGGTCAGAGAAAATGAGACCACGACCCAGGGGCCGAGAAAACGAGAAAACAAAACAAAGAACGAACGCCCGAGGAAACTAGACAAAAACCCAGGGGCCGAGAAAGCGAGAAAACGAGAAAACGAACCGGGGCCCGAGAAAACGAGACCACGACCCAGGGGCCGACAAAACGAGACAACGAGAAAACAAACCAGTGCCCGAGAAAACGAGACCACGACCCAGGGGCCGAGAAAACGAGACAACGAGAAAACGAACCAGGGTCAGAGAAAATAAAACCACAATCCAGGGGCCGAGACAACGGAGAACACGAGAAACCGAACCAGGGTCAGAGAAAACGAGACGACGACCTAGGAGCCGAGAAAACGCGAAAACGAAACAGAGTCCGAGAAAACGAGACCACGACCCAGGGGCCGAGAAAACAAGAAAACGAGAACGCGAACCAGGTTCCGAGAAAACACGACCACGACCCACAGGCCGAGAAAACAAGAAAACGAGAACGCGAACCAGGGTCCGAGGAAAAATGAGACCAAGACCCAGGGGCCGAGAAAACGAGAGACGAGAACGAGAACCAGGGTCAGAGAAAACGAGACCACGACCCAGGGGCAGAGAAAACGAGAAAACGAGAAAACGAACCAGGGCCCGAGCAAACAAAACCACGACCCAGGGGCAGAGAAAACGAGAAAACGAGAAAACGAACCAGGGTCAGAGAGAACGAGACCACGACCCAGGGGCAAAGAAAACGAGAAAACGAGAAAACGAACCAGGCCCCGAGGAAACAAGACAACGACCCAAAGGCCGAGAAAACGAGAAAACGATAAAACGAAACGGAGCCAAAGAAAACGAGACCACGACCAAGGGGCAGAGAAAACGAGACAACGAGAAAACGAACCAGGGTCCGAGAAAACCGGACCACCACCCAGGGGCCGAGAAAACAAGAAAACAAAAAACGAACCAGGGTCCGAGAAACAAGACCACGACCCAGGGAACGATAAAACGAGAAAACAAGAAAACGAATCAGGGTCAGAGAAAACGAGACCACGACCAAGGGGCCGAGAAAATGAGAAAACAAAACAAAGAACCAGGACCCGAGAAACCGAGACCACGACCCAGGGGCCGAGAAAACGAGAAAACGAGAAAACGAACCAGGGTCAGAGAAAACGAAACTACGACCCAGGGGCCGAGAAAACGAGCAAAAGAGAAAACAAACCAGCGTCCGAGAAAACGAGACCACGACCCAAGCGCAGAGAAAACGAGAAAACGAGAAAACGAACCAGGGCCAGAGAAAACAAAACCACAGTCCAGGTGACGAGAAACGGAGAACACGAGGAACCGATCCAGGGGCCGAGAAAACAAAAAACAAAACCACGACCTAGGGGCCGAGAACAAGAGAAAACGAGACAACTAACCAAGGTCCGAGGAAAAATGAGACCACGACCCAGGGGCCGAGAAAACGAGAAAACAAGAAAACGAACCAGGGCCCGAGAAAACGACACAAAAACCCAGAAGCCGAGAAAACGAAACAATGAACCAGGGTCCGAGAAAACGAGACCACGACCCAGGGGCCGAGAACACGAGCAAACGAGAAAACGAACCAAAGTCCGAGCAAACGAGACCACGACCCGAGGGCACAGAAAACACGAAAACGAACCAGGGTCCGAGAAAGCACGACCACGACCCAGGGGCCGAGAAATAGAGAAAACGGTAAAAGGAATCGGGGCCCGAGAAAACGAGACTACGAACCAGGGGCCGAGAAAACAAGAGGACGAGAAAACGAACCAGGGCCAGAGAAAACAAAACACGAGAAAATGAACCAGTCCCCGAGAAAACGAGACCACGACCCGGGGGCCGAGGCGCGAAAACAACCCACGACCCAGGGGCCGAGAACACGAAAAAACGAGAAACGAACCAGGGTCCACGACCCAACGGGCCGAGATCACCAGAAAACGCTTAGTTCGAGAAAACGGGACCACGACCCAGGAGCCGAGAAAACGAGAAAACGAGAAAACGAACCAGGGTCAGAGAAAACAAGACCACCACCCCGGGGCCGAGACAACGAGAAAACGAGAATACTAACCTGCGCCGGAGAAAACCAAACGACGACCCACGGGGCCGAGAAAACGAGAAAACGAGAAAACTAAGCAGGGACCGAGAAAACGAGACCACGACCCAGGGGCCGAGAAAACGAGAAAACGAGAACACGAACCAGTGTCAAAGAAAACGAGGCCGCGACACAGGGGCCGAAAACATCAGAAAACAAGGAAACGACCCAAGGGCCGAGAAAGCGAGAAAACGATAAAAGGAATCAGGGCCCGAGAACACGAGACTACGAACCAGGGGCCGAGAAAACAAGAAAACAAGAAAAAGAACCAGGGGTCGACGCTATTCTCCTATGCGTTCTCTAGCGCTGCGGTGCGCACCTGTCTGCAGTGATTCAGCCATGTCGCCATAACCCCGGAAGGGACGGGGCTGTAGCTTCGGAAGCCCCCCCTCCCTTTGTAAAGGAGGGTGGAGGAGGGTAGCTTGAAGCCGCACCCCCCCCTGCATCCAGACCAAAAAAGGAAGGAGGGTGGGGGTAGCTTCCGAAGCCCCCCCCCCCTGAAAGGGAAGCCCGGGCTCACCTTCTGCTCCAGAAGAGGGAGGGAGGGCGGGGATAGCTTCGAAGCACCCCCCCCCTTAGCCAGGGCCCCCCTAGCTTAGAAACCCTTACAGAAGGGAGGGAGGGGAGGGAAGCTTCGGAAGCTCCCCACCACCTTTTGGAAGGGAGGGGGGGGTAGCTTGAAGCTGGGGCCCCCCTTTCCGTATTCCCGGCGCTGCGGGCGCGCTCTTTCAAACCGACCGTCAGGCCCAGACGACGGGCGGCGACGAGGCGGCGACGGGGCGGCGACGGCGGCAACATAGCCGCCAGACCGACCGTCAGGCCCAGTTTCTTAGATCAGAGGTACGAACCCCTAAGTGCAAGCACCGTTTAGGGAATCAACCTCATGTTGCTCCCATCGCACTTAAGGACCACATCCCAGACATCCTTTCGAGCACCCAGAAAAGTATCGAAACGGTGCCGAACGAGTGTCGCCTCCCGGGGCCCGACGCGCGAAAACCCTCCAGGTTCGGTGCTTCCTTGGTGATCCCGGCTAAAATAAGTCGGGACATCCTAAGATGAACCAGCGGGCAAGCGCCTGCCCTATGATGTTCCCGCTGGGGGTCAGGGGCCCGGTATAGGGCGGAGTGGCCCTCTCCCTGTGGGGAGGAGGAGGAGGAGGAGGAGGAGGAGGAGGAGGAGGAGGAGGAGGAGGAGGAGGAGGAGGAGGAGGAGGAGGAGGAGGAGGAGGAGGAGGAGGAGAGGAGGAGGAGGAGGAGGAGGAGGAGGAGGAGGAGGAGGAGGAGGAGGAGGAGGAGGAGGAGGAGGAGGGGAGGAGGAGGAGGAGGAGGAGGACCCTGGCCGAACCACCAGCTTCGACGCCCCCCGCTCGAACCAGGCCCGCCCTGGCCAGCAGGGCGGCAGGCCGCCCGGCCACCGCGGAACCGCCGCGGCGCGCCGGGCCCCCTCCCGGGGGCCTCTCGCCGCCACGGCCGGATCCGCCACGGAGGACGGGTCGGGATCGATGGGCCTGTCTTCCGCCACCACCATGATGAGTTGGAGGGGGGAAGGAGGCGGAGGACGAGGAGGAGGAAGAAGAAAAAGAGGAGGAGGAGGAGGATGAGGAGGAGGAAGAAGAAAAAGAGGAGGAGGAGGACCCCCTCCCCCTCCTACTTATGGCGGTGGTGGTGGAAAACAGGCCCACCAAGGATGGAGCCTGGAAGGGGTCTCGTTGAAAAAAACAAAAAACAAAAAACAAAAAACACACACACACAAAAAAAAAAAAAAACGGCACCCTCACCCACACTCCACGCGTGCCGATACAGCACTGGCGCGCCTGCGGGTGGCACGCCAGGTCTGCGAAGCAGGCATGCAGCAACCAGCGTCGCAGTTGGCAGTGCATGGTGAGGACAAGCATCAACGCAGCGTGCACCCGAACCGTAAGCATTTTGGCCCGTGAGCCGCCTCGCGCGGCGTGCGTCGCAGCCACCGTAGTTTCAGCCTTGATCCTGAGAAAAATAATGTATTGGGGGGCCGGCCCTGTGCGGACGCGGGAGCCGCCGCTGTCTCGACTGGTCCTCCTCCTGCAAATGTCTCTCAAACATCCCACTTGGCTCCCTCCTCGCCCGATCCGCCCGTCATCAGCCGTCCATCCGATCTGGCTGCCGAGGACCTGCATCAGCGGCAGCCACACGACTGCGCCAATGGAAGACAGAGAGAGGGGGAGAGTAGGTGGAGTAGTAGTAGTAGTAGTAGTAGTAGTAGTAGTAGTAGTAGTAGTAGTAGTAGTAGTAGTAGTAGTAGTAGTAGTAGTAGCAGTAGTAGTAGTAGTAGTATAGTAGTAGTAGTAGTAGTAGTAGTAGTAGTAGTAGTAGTAGTAGTAGTAGTAGTAGTAGTAGTAGTAGTAGTAGTAGTAGTAGTAGTAGTATAGTAGTAGTAGTAGTAGTAGTAGTAGTAGTAGTAGTAGTAGTAGTAGTAGTAGTAGTAGTAGTAGTAGTAGTAGTAGTAGTAGTAGTAGTAGTAGTAGTAGTAGTAGTAGTAGTAGTAGTAGTAGTAGTAGTAGTAGTAGTAGTAGTAGTAGTAGTAGTAGTAGTAGTAGTAGTAGTAGTAGTAGTAGTAGTAGTAGTAGTAGTAGTAGTAGTAGTAGTAGTAGTAGTAGTAGGAGGAGGAGGAGGAGGAGGAGGAGGAGGAGCAGGGCAGGGCACCAACGGGTCCGATGACGGCGCGCACGGCACGCGGGCGGGGCCAAGGTGGGCAGCCTTCCCCGAGGAGGCTCCCCAGGGGAGCCCCCTGGGAGGCCCAACGGGCCCTTCTCGATGAGGAGTCTGGTGCCCTTTCTCCGGAGGCCGCACTCCGCGCGCTGCGCCAGCCCCTCTCTCTGCGCGCCGCGCGGTCCTGGCGGCAGCGGCGGCCGCCCCGGCAGAGGGGCCGCCGCGGCCGCGGGCTGCTGCGGCGGGGCTGCCCCGAACGGGTCGTACTCGTCCTCGTCCTCGAGGTCGGACGCCTCCGTCGAGCCCTCGCTGTCCTCGTCCTCGTCCTCGTCACCAGCGATGTCCTCTGGCAGCAGGCCCAGCAGTTCCCGCAGCAGCGGGATGTCGCCCTGGTTCAGGGCCCTGTTGAGCACGGTGAGCCTGATTCGGGGACACAGGAAGATACCGATGCTGGGGGTCGGGGACACAAGAATATACCGATGCTGGGGGGCGTTCCGAACAGGAACTCGAGGCTGATCCAGCCGTGCCGACGAGGGACGGCGGTTTTCCTCGAGCTCGGCCTCTGGGGCCTGTTGCTTGGCCCAGGGCCACCAAACATGGGTTCGGGACGACGAGAAAGGGCACAAGAGAAGGACGTCTGGGGCCAGAGCGACATCGGCGTCACCCCTTTCCCTGCCCTGGGCCTCTCCACGTTCGCGGCCCGCTCGATGCTGCTCCGCACCTTCCTCAGGCCCGTCGCCGTGAGGCCCAGCGCCCCCAGCGGCGCCACTGCCGGCTTGCCCGGCGCCGCGGCCGCGGGCGGCTCTGCGGCCGCGGGCGCAGCCGCCGCGGGCGCCTGGAAGTCCGGGCCTGCCAGCTGCAGGCGTGCGGCGAGCGCCCCGCTCAGCCGGCCAGTGTCCAGCGCCGACTCGATGTCGGCGAGCTCCTCCAGCGAGCTCGCCTCGGTGACCAGCCTGCGCAGCTTCTCCTCTCGGAGGACGCCCAAGTACATACCCACGCCGGTCCTGGCCAGGCTCATCCTGGGCCCCGGGCTCGGTGTGCACGCCCCGCTGGCTTGAGGGGAGCAAAACATATACACACCGATCCTGGGCCCAGGATCGGCCTGGCGAGAATCGGTGTAGGTGTACATGGTCGGGTGCTTTTGCTCAGCGTGTCGCCGCGGCGGTCCCGGCGACACGCCATGCCTCGCAAGCGGATAGCGTGTCGCTGCGCCCCGCGGGGAAGGAGTCTCAGAAAGGCTCGGGGCGCCGACGCCTGGGGACTGGGATGTGGGCAGCGTGTCGCGACAACAGCGTGGTAACCAGAACCGACGGAGCGACACGGTAAGCCAAAGTTTTTGACCGAACCCCCGGAGCATGGTAGGAAGGCACCAACTATACACCAACACCGATCCTGGCCAGGATCACCCTGGGCCCAGGATCGGTGTATACGCCCTCCTGCCTTGCGCAAGAAGGCATATACACCGATCCTGGGCCCAGGGTGATCCTGGGCCAAGATCGGTGTTGGTGTATAGTTGGTGCCCTCCGACATGGCGCCAATACCGTCTGATCTGGAGACGGAGCGCGCCGATTCTGCACGGAAGCGGGGCCCGTTGCGGATCCGCGCGCCCCAATCCATGTCTGCGCTTCCTCGACCAAGGCGCGCTGGCGGCTCGACCCTCGATCTTCGCTCCTCGAGCAGCCTCCTCTTCCTCCTCAGGCTCCTCATCCTCCTCCTCCTCCGCCACCTCCTCCTCCATTCCTTCTCCTTAAAAACTCGTTTGTCGCACCTCGAAACCGGCCGAAGGGGCGGGCCGGGCGTTTCGCCTGAGACTTCCTCACCACTAGTGACCCTGAAGCGGAAGCGGAAGCGCGCTGTCTGGCCGAATTCGACCCGCAAAGGTGGAGCGCAGGGGCTGCAGCCCTCACATGATCTTGTACTTCGTGAAATCCTCCTTCAAAGCCTCCCGATTTCCAGAAACTCCAAACATGATTCCTGAAATCCTGCGTCCGTAAGAAAATTCTGAATAATGTCTGCCCACTGGCTTTCGGGTCTACCTTGTGATCGAGCCCAATTCCGCGTTGCCGTATGCTGCAGCTCCGAATCAACAACAACTCGCGCCCACCTTTCTCTGTCCAGCTCTCGCACACGTTTTGCCCACTTCCATTTCAATCTTCGCTGCGCGACTGTCCACAAATCAACATGCATATGTTCCATTGTCGTCTCCGCTGCGCGCGTTGCCCGTTTTATCCGATCCACCAAAGATTCGACTCTCAATATGCAGTGCTGTTTGTCCAGGTTCGCCGCCTCCAGTGTTCAAGGATTAGACGCGGCATGCGTCGCTGACGTGCTTGCAACTTCTTCTCCATAGTTGCCGTCAACGTCCAGGTCGCTGCGCCGGTTAGCACTGTGGGCTTGACGACCATGTCAGACAGCTTGCCGCGATCCCTCAAGGAGTGACCGTGGAACTTCAAAATTGGCAACAGCTTTACAGATCGAGGGCGAGCCGCTTCCAAAATGTGGCTCTCGCTTTAGCACCGCGCACGCTCGTCTTAAAAATTCGCAAGGGTTTCAAGGATTGAGGGCGGGTCGTATGCGCCGCGGACCATTCCCATCGTCAACGCATTCCCAATTTACCAGAGTTTCACGGATTCCCATGGTCAACGTACCAGAATAGTGTTTCGGAAAGATTGAGTATTATGACTACGCAACAGTTACGTTCATTCGCGGTGCTGAAGTCCCAGGAACGGTGTTCTGGCACGATTCAAGAGCGTCAAAACATAACTGTCAGGTTGATCCGTGGCGTCGGAGTCCGGGCACGCTTCAGGGTCTTCAAACGGTTGTCTCCAAACGAGGTAGTTCCCTCAGTAGAAATGAACCCTTGCGGGGGCCTATGATGAGGGAGCTTGGAGGGAGGGCTTACTCCAACATTGTTGATGAGTCTTGGTTTACACTGGTCCTCCTCCTCTCCCTCCTCGACCGTAGTTGGTACCCTCCGAGCCTTCCCCGCCTCGCTCAGCCCGCGCGCGTCGCCGCCCCCGTCCGCCTGTAGCAGCACCTCTGGCCGCAGCGGCTGCGGGGCGGGCGCGTCGAGCGCGTTGGCGTTGCCTGCGACGGTCTCAGGCAGCCCCGCCAACTCCCGCAAGTCGTCCGGCAGCTCCGCCACCACCTTCCCAGAACCCCCTCGGGTCATGAAAAATCACGACGGGAGGTTTGTGGCAGGTTTTTGGCTGGTTTCAGCCTCTGAGGAACCTCGCTGGGCCCCGGGAATGTCGAAAAGCTACTCGGGATGAAAGACCGGTCCCATAGAATGGATCGAGACTTCCAGGGGTCCACGTCCTGAAAAAATCGTCGGGAGTCTGGGTCTGAACGGTCTCAAGAGATTCTTAGGAGGCAATTCCTGGGAGGTCTTCGTGAGAACGATGAAGCGCTGAGCCCGACAAATCCGATCGAGGGGCCACTGAAAGCCGGATTCGCCCAGATTGATCCCGGAATCAAGCAAGAACAAAAGGGATCAAGTTTTCGACCAGGGATATACCAGCGCCGATGCTGAATTGAATCTCCCAAGAGTTGCATCCGCAAGGTCCCCAAGCATCTCCACAGGCCCCTCCCAAAAAAGCGCCCATACGTAAACGTCCGAGGACCTACTTCCCGGACATCCGACGTCGTGCTTGTTTCAATTGTCCCCAAGGCTCTCGACCCCTTCCCTGGGCCCGACTCTTCAAACTGAGCACTCTTGTTAGTGTCCCGGGGCTGGGAACGGCTTCTAGACGCCGAAAGTTGCGAGACCGAACTATCCGTCTTGGGACTTTGGAGGTCCGACCAGAAAGCTCGTTGCTCTTTCTCCAGGAGTCGGAAAAAAACAACCCCCAGACCTGACACGGGGCGCACTCTGACCAGAACTCGAAAGGACCCCAGCCGTGACGACGAGCCTCCCAGTCGCCAGAACAGGCCCAAAGACGCCGAGAACAAATCGATCCTCCAATCTTCAATGCCTCCCCATCGTCCCCTCCCGGCGGGTTGCAGGGTCGCACGAGGAGCAGAGGGGAAGCGAAGGGAGGAGGGAGGGAGAAGAAGGAGGGAGGAGAAGGGGGGCAGAGGCGGAGAAGGAGCAGGAGGAGGAGGTGGAGGAGGAAAGACAAGGAGTGAGGAGCGAGGAGAAGAAAAGGGGACGAGGGAGGAAGGGAAGGAAAGGAAAGAGGGAGGGAGGTACCCGTGTGAGCAGAAAACCGACTCGGTTGAGCTGGCCCGAAGGCGCTTCGCAGTGCACCCGCAGCTAAAGCCGAAGCCAAAGCTAGGGGAGGAGAAGGAGGAAGAGGAGGAAAAGCCAGGAGGAGGAGCAAGGAGGGAGGAGAAGAGAGGGGGAGGAGGAGCAAGGAGGAAGAGGAGCAAAGAGGAGGAGAAGGAGGAGGAGGAGGCCCGGACATGCGAGGTCCTGATTTGTTCAATGCGTAGTCCCTAGAAATCCCGAACAGTTCCCTAGGGCCGTTCCTTCCCATCGCGGGTCGTTGTTTGACGGCCCAGGGCCTG
>CAUYUJ010020215.1:341774-346774 GCA_963575745.1 Prorocentrum cordatum
CTGAGCACGCCTGTCCGCACACGCCCGCGTTGATCCGCATACAGAGAGCGGAGCAGCTGAATATACGGTTCCGGAACACCCTGGTCTCGAAACGTTTACCATAGAGAACCGTGCTCAACCGTATCGAACGCCTTCTTGAAGTCCAGTGCGCAATACCATACGATGCGTTGAAATTCGTCGGCCTTCTCCTGACTACATGAGAAAGTGAATAGTTGATCGATTGTTGAAAACCCTCTTCTGAATCCAGCTTGGTCGCGCGATTGCTCCGGTACCAGGTACTTGTCCAACCTTCGGTATAGAAGTCGAGCAAACAGTTCGTATAAAGCCGGTATTGTACAAATAGGTCTACAGGTGGATGGCTGCGTGGGGTCCCCGTCCTTGAACAATACTTTCATGACTGTGCGTTTCCACTGCGTTGGAGTCGGAGCCCCCGGCTTGATGATAGCATTGTACATGTCCAACACAGAGCGTCGTACTGCTTCGCTTCCACATTTAAGCATTTCTGCCACAATACCCATCGTATCTGGCGCCTTGCTTGTTCTGAGGTGTGCCAGAGCCTCTTCAAGTTCATCGTAGGTGAACGGCGGAATTGCTCCAACTCTGAATGTATGATGTCATGCTTGTTCAGAATGCCCGCGTGCAGTTTCATAAAAATCCGCGAACAAATCAGAAAATACATTAGCTATGTCTTGCGACCCGTACGTTCCGTCCCATTTGTGTCGACCAGCTTGACAATCATAGTTCGCCTCCTCCTCGTCTTTGTCGTCTTCATGTCTTTCAGCCGCGCAAACGTGCTCAAGATGTGCTCGATGCGATGTTTGCGAGTCTTATCTTTGATAGCCTTCACTTCGGTGCGAATATATGCTTGCTGAGCTGCGCCCGCTTGCTGCTGTTGCTGCGTGGTGTCTCTCGTCGCTCTTGTATCAGATGTCGAAACCTACCGTCCTCATTGGGCACCTGCGGCAGCGAAGAACTCGATTCGTCTGGGAACGTCCCCTGGGCGTGCATCAGGGCAGATTCAACCTGAGCGTTGTAGTCGTCAATGGTCGCGCACCCCGTTATCCCAGCAACCTTTTCAAGATGTTCGGTGGCATGTCGTGCAAGCCCACACTTGTAGCATAAAGTTGCCCGGCTGTGTCTCCGACGATTGTTGATTATTGTGCGTGTTGATCTCAAGGATAATCTCACTGTCGCTCGTACTGGTTTGTGGTCTGATCCTAGGTCTGGCAAGTCGGTGGAGCCAGAGTTGGTCACGTACCTGCGCATGTTCTTGCCGATGAATATGAAATCGATCTGTCGCGGCTGTCCGTTATTCAAATAATGCGTGATTATTTTGAGCGGGGGCTTAGGGAAGAAGGTGTTCGTGATGATGAGGTCGCACTGCCCACACCATTGCTTCAGCCACTGTCCACGCCAAATTTCTGCGCCGAATCCGTGATGCCCGATTGTGCTGCCGTCGTGGTCCGCAATCCTGCGTCCCACCTGAGCATTGAAATCTCCACCGAACATAAATATGCATATTTTCTTGGTTTCCCACTTTATTGCCGAAAATGCTGTGTACATCTGCTGGACCTCCGTATCCTGATATGTGCAGTCAGGAAAATAAGCAACCACAGCCTGAAGATCACGTAAAGCGCACTTGATATCAGCATATGCAATTCTTTCATTGACCGGCACGAAATCCAGTAGCTTACATGATTTGTGCGTTATTATAACGACGCCTTTTCTTCCATCTGGTGCTCCAGCTGATCCTCCAAATACGTGACCCCCGTCAATAGTAAAAAGCTCTGATGCTTGCTCCCTCCATGTCTCCGTAAGCAACATGGCATCCCACTTTATGGATTCAACTTCTGCCATCAACTCCCAAATGCGGTCGTCACGGGTAAGGCCTCTGACGTTGAATGAGATGACGTCTATGTTGCGGTGCTCGCTGGGCGGAGTCGGTGAGGCAGGAGCTGGTGGAGAAGGAACCGAAGAAGAATTTGTTTTTAAGTAGCTCCTGGGGGTCGGAGAAGATTGGTTCCTCGAAAACCAAGCGCCTGAATCGGAAAATCCCCATCGGCATGTTCATACTTTCCTCTGCCTCCACCCCTAAGAGGAGCTGACGGCAATGCATAACCAATCAAGTTCTTAGGTGAAACACTGCTGGGTGTCAGAGTTTGCGGTCCCCTCGGAATGCCGTCAATCTGTCACTCGCTGTCTGTGGCTGGGTCGGGGTTGATTTTTGCCCTCCACTTTGCCAGGGGGAGGAGGAGGGAGGAGGAGAAGGACGGAGGGCAAAAAGATGTTAAGGAGGAAGAGAAAGGAGGAGGGAGGAGGATGGAGGAGGGAGGAGGGAGGAGGGAGAAAGGAGAGGGAGAAGAGAGGAGAACGGAGGAGGGAGGAGGGAGAGGGAGGAGGGAGGAGAGAGGAGGGAGGGGAGAGAGAGAGAGGAGGAGAAGGAGGAGGAGGAGGAGGAGGAGGGGAGATCGAGGAGGAGGAGAAGAGGAGGGAGGAAGAGGAGGAGGAGGAGGAGGAGGAGGGAGGAAGAGGAAGAGGAGGAGGGAGGAGGCAGGAGGGAGGAGGGAGGAGGGAGGAGGTAAGAGGGAGGAGCGAGGAGGAGGTAGGAGGGAGGAGGAAGGAGGGAGAAGGGAGGAGGGAGGAGGGACAAGGGAGGAGGGAGGAGGGATGAAGAGGAGGAGGAGGAGGAGGACCGCCCCCGCACTCGCCTTCGCACTCGCACCCTCCCCCAGTGGGCGCGCAGCCATGGACCTGGCACCGCCGTGGCGCGCTGGACGCCCGTCCCTGCGCACCGCGGCTGAGCGCTGTCGAGGGAAGCAGCATGCTGGCAATGGCCAACGCAGGCATGCTCCGGCGGCGCGCACAAGGGGAAAGGTTGAGGCGGCGGGCACTCTCAGTAGGCTATTCTAAGCCTCCTCCGAGGACACAGACGGATTGTGAGAAGGCCGGAGGGTTTCTCAAAGCCCCGCCGCTTTCTGAGAAGGCCTGCCCCTTTCTCACTTTGCTCCCTCCAGCGCGCCGCGAACTGCTCGGTTTCAGGTTTTCAGGCGTTGTCGTCGGTCCTCGGCGGTTTTCCAGCTCTGGGGCGGTTTTCAGCGGCTGCGCCGCGCCGAGAGCTTTATGGGGGTGCAAGGATCGTCCCGAACGGCCGCCCGAGGCCCAAGCTATGGCCCGAAAACCAGACGACGAAAGGGAACGTGGAGGCAGTCGGGGGATGGATGGGGATGGGGGAAGCGGTTCGGGGGATGGGGACGGATGGGGATGGGGGATGGATGGGGATGGGGATGGGGGGAGGTGGGGGGGGATGGGAGATGGATGGGGATGGGGGATGCCCCGGAGAGCGGTCCTGCCCCCCTTCCGTCCCCGGAAGGGCGCGAGACGCACGGGGGAGCGCGCGCGTTCGCGCCCGCGCCTCGAGGCCCGATGCGGTTTCCGCCGCCTCGCGCCCGCAACTGCCGCCACCGCCGACGCCGCGGCCAGCGTCGCAGGGCCGGCGGCTCGCGGCTGCCCCACCTGGGGGCCCCTGAAGGCCCACAGACCCTGACCTGCGACGATACGGTCGGGAATTTTGGATGACGTGTCGCCACGGCGGCCCCGGCGACACGCTATGCCCTGCGAGCGGATAGCGTGCCGCTCCGCCCCGCGGGGCAGAGCACTCGGGAAGGCTCGAGACGTAGACGCCTGGGGACCGCGAAAGGCATTGCGCGTCGCGCCGAGGCGCGGTGGGCCACAGCGGAGCGCCACGCTACTCGAAAAATCCCAGCGGTTTTCCATCGCTCTCGGCCTCCAGGGCCGGTCCTCGGGCCCCTGCGCCTCAAGAGTGGGCCCCGGGCGAGAAGCTCTCCCCGCGGAAGGGCTCGGGACCTCTGAGGCCGCGGCTTCCAAAAATCAAATCGGCGGATGTCAGGGGAAAGCCCTGAAGTGGACGGCGTCAGGGGCCAGATGGCCAACCCAAAGAAGCTCGTCCTCCTCCTCCTCCTCCTCCTCCTCCTCCTCCTCCTCCTCCTCCTCCTCCTCCTCCTCCTCCTCCTCCTCCTCCTCCGCCTCCTCCTCCTCCTCCTCCTCCTCCTCCTCCTCCTCCTCCTCCTCCTCCTCCTCCCTCCTCTCCTCCTCCTCCTCCTCCTCCTCCTCCTCCTCCTCCTCCCTCCTCCTCCTCCTCCTCCTCCTCCCTCCTCCCTCTCTCCTCCTCTCCTCCTCCTCCTCCCCTCCTCCTCCCTCCTCCTCTCCTCCTCCCTCCCCCTCCTCCTCCTCCTCCTCCTCCTCCTCCTCCTCCTCCTCCCTCTCCTCCTCCGCGCACCTGGGCTGCCGCCCCCCCCCCACCCCGCGACGCAACAATTGTTCGATTTGGGGCCCGGGCGAATGGCTGGGAGTCTGGATGCTTCCTACATAGCCTGCAATGCCCCCACGTGGCCACCAACCACAAGACAGCCCAAGGTGGCCCCCAGATGATGGCACAAAAAATCCGAAAGAGCGTTCCAGGAAGACACTCAAGAGGCCCTCCACAAGGGGAAAAATGCATGATCGCCCAATTGTTTACACACATGTTTGCAAAATCGTTGTCCGGGCTGCCGCAAACCCAAGACGATCCAAAAGCCCCCTACAATCGCTCCAGGACGACCCAAAAAGCCTCTAACACCGCTTTAAAAAAAGGGCCACACAACGGCCTGCAAAACAACGCAAGAGGCGCCCCACATGGCCCCGAGAGGGGCCTAAGATGGGGAACTCGAACTAGCCTTCGGAATATTTTCCTCCAACGTGGCCTCCAAGCCCCCCAACATGCCCCTCGGAAAACCCCCACGAAGCCCCTCAAGCCCAAAAGACGCAAAAAGCTCCAAAAGGCAAATCAAAAGACCCGCAAAGCAACCCCAAGAGGTCCCCAATAGGCCTCCGCGAAGCCACACTCCAGACTCCAAGACGTATCCAATACGCCTTCCAGAGGGAGGGGAAAGGAGAGAAACAGGAAGAGCAGGAGAAAGAGGACTCGGCTGTGGAACAAATAG
>CAUYUJ010020215.1:351774-361774 GCA_963575745.1 Prorocentrum cordatum
GTAAAGCTAAGCCACAGCTAAGCTAAAGCTAAGCTAAAGCTAAGCTAAAGCTAAGCTAAAGCTAAGCTAAAGCTAAGGTAAAGCTAAGCCACAGCTAAGCTAAAGCTAAGCTACAGCTAAGCTAAAGATAAGCTAAAGCTAAGCTAAAGCTAAGCTAAAGCTAAGCTAAAGCTAAGCTAAAGCTAAGCTACATCTAAGCTCAAGCTAAGCTAAAGCTAAGCTAAAGCTAAGCTAAAGCTAAGCTAAAGTTAAGCTAAAGCTAAGCTAAATGCTAAGCGAAAAGCTAAGCGAAACGCTAAGCTAAAGCTAGGCTACAGCTAAGCTAAAGCTAAGCTAAAGCTAAGCTAAAGCTAAAGCTAAAGCTAAAGCTAAAGCTCCCAGGGGACTGGGGGGAACCGCTCCCAGGGGACTGGGGGAACCGCCCGGGGCGCTTTGCACTGCCCGGCCCCTTTAAGCTAAGAGAGTAAGAACCCTTCTAGGCAGAGCCTAGGTAGGGAATAAAAAGCATTGCTTCCCGTCCAGCATGTGCGAGGGTCGACAGTCAGCAGCCGCAGGATGACCCCCAACGCCGCCCAAGGCAGACGGGAGCGCAGACCCAAAGGGTCCCCGAACTGTTGCTGGAGGCGAGCACCCTGGACTCCGCACCGTTTTTTGTTGTCTCCGTCGCGGTGCGGCTGAGGCGATCCGCTCGCGCGTTCTACGAGCTGAGGCAGAGCGTACTAAGTGTCCGGCAGCAAGAGAGAGAGAGAGAGAGAAAGAGAAAGAGACGGGCAAAGGGCGGCCGCGGAGCAGGAGGAAGGGGCGGAGGGCACCTACCCAGATTTCGCACAGGCCTGGCCAAAAATACGAGACAGAGCCCTTCCTGGTGAACTTTCTGGAGCGCCGAGTACACCGAGGCCTCACCTTTGGATCGCGTTCAACAATGCGCATCCGAGCCCGCCGGGCGTCAAGGGTCAGTTCGCCCTTTTCGCAGTCTAGCCAATAGGGCAACACGAGAATTAGGGGGAGGACGCGCACGAGAGCTGCAGAACAGCACCAATCTGTGAATAGCTAATAGTCTCGAAGCCACCCGGGAGGCCTTCAAGTCGGCATCCAGGGTACGCCAAACTATCTCTTGGGAGATGGCGCCTGCTGCTCCGCCGCAGAAGCAGAAGGGCTAGGAGGAGGAAGCAGAAGAGGAGAGGGACGGATGATTTTTCCAGCGCAACGGACACACGCCATGCAGAGCTACAGTTTTGCAGTCCTCCGATCAAGCAGGTGCGAAGGGCGCGAGCAGGCCTGCGCGCCACAAGCGCTCAAGGAGGGCCAACGCAAGGTGGCGCACGCCCGGAAGGGGGGGACGGCGACAAAAGAGAGAGGGAGGGTCTCAGAGGAGGGGCAGGTCTTCAGAGGGCCCGGGAGGTTTCCGGAAGCCCGAGGAAGGCCGAAAACGGCCTGAAGCGTTAATCCTCGATCCCCGATCCTCGACGACGACGTCCGAACAACGACGACGACGACGACGACGACGACGACGACGACGACGACGACGACAGCGACGACGACGACGACAGCGACGACGACGACGACGACCACCACCACCACCACCACCACCACCACCACCCCAGCGGCACCCACGCGGCCGCAGCCGGTGCCGCCACCAGCGCCATGTGCTCTGGCGCGGACCCCGGGGGGGGCGCTGGGCGCTTGCGGCCGCTCGAGCGAGCGCGGGCGTCGTGGCGTGCGGCGGCGGCCACGAAGCTGGACACGGCGGCGGCGGTGGCGGCGGCGACAACGGCGACGGCGGCGGCGAAAGCGAGGAAGGAGCACGCGCGGGGAGCGGGTGGCCACCCGGAAGCAGGCCAGGCGGCGTGGAGAGAGGCGCCCTGGAAGGGCGCGCAGGACGCCAGCGAGCGGAGGGCCCCTGGGAGTAACTGGGGCCCATGGCGTCGCGCCCCGCAGTGCCGTGCAGCGCACGAGGCGCGATGACGTCCTCCTGCCCTCGCGCCCTCGCCCCCTGGAGAGGAGGGCGGCCCTCTGGGCACAAGGCTGCCGGGCCGCGGGCCGCGGGCGCCCCCGCGGGCCGGAGCACCGAGGGGAGCACGCCGAGAGGGGGGCGGGTCAGCGAGCGGTGGGCGCGTCCACGTCCCCGCCCTCGCGGTCGGAACTCCAGGGCGCGATCCCGTGGATGCGCGGTCGCGCGGAGACGTTCCGCACGGGGCATCCGCGAAGAAAAAGCGCCCCATATCCAGAGGGCCGCGGCCCAGGGGCCCGGCCCGCGAGGCCGTGGATACAGAGACGTGCTCCGCCCGCGAGCGGGCGGGGGCGGCGCGTGCGTTCGGCAGGTCCGTGTCGTGACGACCTGGGCGTGCGTCAGACGTCACGTGGATCGTTCAGCCTTGGACGGTCACGGCTTTTCGACAGCGCAGTGGACATGGGGACGTGGGGACTGAGGAGGAGGGAGATCCTAACCAGGCCAAATTAGCCTGGCGAGGGACCCAACCATATGAAGCTGTGCGTACCGCAATTGTGAATGTCTTCTTCGGTGGCGCTCCCTATGGGGCCACGAACCCTTTGAGGTGTGTGCCAAAATGGGTGCGGCGGACGCATGTGGACGGTGGCACTGGGGCCTTCGGTGGAGCTCCCTATGGGGCCACGAAACGTGTGAGGGGTGTGCCGAAATGGGTGTGGGGACCGCATGCGGGCACCCCCACTGGAGCCTTCGGTGGACATACCTGTGGGGCCACGAAACGTGTGAAAGGTGTGCCAAAATGGGTGTGGGGACGCAGGTGGACGGTGGCACTGGGGCCTTCGGTGGAGCTCCCTATGGGGCCACGAAACGTGTAGGGGGTGTGCCGAAATGGGTGTGGAGACCGCATGCGGGCACCCCCACTGGAGCGTTCGATGGAGATCCCTGTGGGGGGGCCACGAAACGTGTGAAGGGTGTGCCGAAATGGGTGTGGGGGACGCAAGTGGTGGCACTGGGGACTTCGGTGGAGATCCCTATGGGACCACGGAGCGTGTGAGGGGTGTGCCGAAATGGGTGTGGGGACGGCATGTGGGCACCCCCACTAGGGCCTTCGGTGGAGCTCCCTATGGGGCCACGAAAGTGTGAGGGGTGTGCCGAAATGGGTGTGGAGACCACATGCGGGCACCCCCACTAGAGGCTTCGGTGCAGCTCCCTATGGAGCCACGAAACGTGTGAGGGGTGAACCGACATGGGTCTGGACACCACATGCGGGCACCCCCACTAGGGCCTTCGGTGGAGCTCCCCATGGGGGCACGAAACGTGTGAGGGGTGTGCCATAATGGGTGTGGGGACCGCATGCGGGCACCCCCACTGGAGCCTTCGGTGGAGCTCCCTATGGGGCCACGAAACGTGTGAGGGGTGTGCCAAAGTGAGGGGGTGACGGGAGGAGGGAGGAGGGGGGGGAGGAGGAGTAGAGGAGAAGAGGAGCAGAGGAGAACGCAGGGACCGTCTCTTCAAAACGAGGACCCAACACCACAGGAGGGTCGGGGAAAAAAAGGCGATCTGGGCATGGTAGGGATTTTCCTCGAGGCGAAAATCCTGACCAACCCTGGGGAACTCCCTTCTCTTTAGTCTGGTCAGGGATCCCTCTCCCCTGCGCAAGGGACACGCACGGGTTAGGGGGGGAGGAGGAGGGAAGAGGAGGAGGAGGAGGAGGAAGAGGAGGAGGAGGGAAGAGGAGGAGGAGGAGGAGGAAGAGGAAGAGAGAGAGAGAGGAGGAGGAGGAGGAGGAGGAGGAGGAGGAGGAGGAGAGGGAGGAGGAGGAGGAGGAGGAAGAGGAGGGGGACGAAGACGACGACGACGACGACGACGACGACGACGACGACGACGACGACGACGACGACGACGACGATGGCAGGTCTGCCGGCACCTTTCCGCCAGCGGGCGGCCACGCCGCGCCCTTTGGTGGGAGAAACTCTGGCAGTGGCCGCGCGCCGCGCGTGAAACCTGCGGCTCGCCCCGCGGAGCGCCCCGCGGCGAGCGAGACCCGGAAGGGGCACGCACGGGCGGCCCTCCGGAGCGGCACCGGCAGGCCTCGGCATTCGAGTCGGGGATCGACTACAGGATTGCCCTACCCCGGACTGGGCATGTCCGTCGCCTCTGCGGAAACGTGCGCACAGCCTTTTGGTAGATCTGCGAAGATTCGACGTCCCTGTTTGCAGGTTCGACGAAGAAGTGTGGGGTAAATGAGTTCTGTAGTCGACCTCCGATTCGGAGCATCAGGTGCTCCGTCGGGGGACCTTCCTGGGGCCACTCGCGCCACCCGTGCGTCGGCGCTGAGTCAAGCGCCCGCCGACATGCATCGAACTTGGGGCGAACTCGAGTCGAATTCTGGTCGAACTGGGAGTCGAACTCGGAGTCGACCTGGAGCCGAACAGATCCGAGAGGTGGGCCCCAGGAAGGTCCTCCAAACGAGCATCTCACCAACAGGCCCCCCGGAAGATCCAGGGGCTGGTCTCGGCACCCCAACCCTGGGGCGCGGAGCTTGCAGCCTCTCCCGGCTGGGGTCAGCGCGGATGGGGTCGGAGGATCGCGCCGCATCATCGATGCATCGGCGATGTATCGGCGACGTCGGCGATGCATCGAGACCGTCGGCGCGGAGAGAACTGGGCTCCACCTCGAGCCGCATCGCCGATGCATCGGCGATGCGGCGCGATCCTCCGACCCATCCACTCTGACTCCATCTGGGAGGCCTGGGGGAGAGCGCCCCAGGGGCGCCACCGCGACGCCAGGGTGCTGACGCCGCCATGGACCACTCGGGGGCCCTGCCGGGGCGCAACCCCAAGCCTGCCTTGCACCGTGCCTCCTTCCTCGCTGCGACGAGGAGGCCCGAGTCAAAAAGCGCAGCCGCCAAAGCGCAACCGACAAGAGGGATCGAGGAGGGGCGCCAGCAGCTCGGGTGCAAAGGCAGGGCTCAGGGCTCGGGTGCTAGAAAGAGGAGGAGGAGGAGGAGGAGGAGGAGGAGGAGGAGGAGGAGGAGGAGGACCAGAGTAAACCCAAGCCCCATCAACGATGTTGGAATACACCCTCCCTCCAAGCTCCCTCTCCATAGGCCCCTACAAACGGTCATTTCCACTGAGGCACTTGCCCCGTTGGGGGACAACCGTGTGAAAATCCTGGAGCGTGCCAAGACACCATTCTTAGAACTTCAACGCCCCGACCTAACCTGACTGCACGTCTTGGCCATCCAGAATCGTGCCAGAACGCCGTTCCTGAAATGTCAACACCGCGAATCAACGAAACTGTTGCGCCGGCCCTGACAAACCCGAATCGCTCCAAAACACCATGTCTGATACGTGAACCATGCAACGAGTGAAACTCTTCCGAATGTTTGGAAACGAATGTGCGCGGCGCTAATGCGAGAGCCACATATTGGAAAGCAGCCGCCCCGATTCACTGAAACCCCTGCAACTTCTGAACAAGAATCTGCACGCGCGCTGGGGCGAGAGCCGCACTTTGAAAGCGACCCGCCATCAATCCGTCAAAATCTTACAGATGTTACGAAAACGAATGCGCGCGGCGCTCAGGCGAGAGCCACATGTTGAAAACCACCCGCCCTCAATCCGTGAAACTCATGCAAATGTTTAAAATGAATGCGCGCAGCGCCAAGGCGAGAGCCACATTTTGAAAACCAACCGACGTGAATCCGTGAAACTCATACGAATGTTTACAACGAATGTGCTTGGCGCTCAGGCGAGCGCCGCATTTTGAAAACCACCCACCCTCCATCTGTCAAATGGTTGCCAATCTTAAACTCCAGGACCAGGAAGTCTCAAGCGAAATGCCTGGCCCACCATTTCGACCCGCCGCGGGGTGCCACAAGGAGAGGTTATCTGAAAGAATCGAGGAGGAGGAAGAGGAGGAGGAACAGGAGGAGGAACTGGAGCAGGAGTAGGAGGAGGCTCTGGAGGATGAGGATCGAAGATCGAGGTGGCCGCCACCTCCGGGGACCTCTGGAGGCCTCAGGGGGATGTCCGGAGACCTCCGGAGACCGCCGTAGGGCGACGAGATCTACGCGTGGCCCCACGTCGGTGTACGGCAGGTTCGTCTGGTGTCGACCAGGGCTCAAGCTAAACAGTGCTTTCCGTTTCCGTTATGTTTTCGTTTGTCCTCGTTCTGTCTTCGTTCCGCCCCTGCGGCGAAACGAAATCAAAACGAAAACGGCCCACGAAAGCGCCAAAACATAGTTCAGCCCGAGTCCTGGTGACGACTTGCCTGACACGCCGCGGATCGTGCAACCTTGAACGATCGGCGGCTTCTCGATCCATCGCTGGATCGTTCCTTCTTGGACGATTCTGGGCCGCTGGCGGCGCTGACCCTGCACCGGCCCCGATGGGGTCGCCGCCGCGTCGACACGACACGGGCCCACGAGGAGGAGGAGGAGGAGGAGGAGGAGGAGGAGGAGTAGGATAGGAGGAGAAGGAGGAGGAGGAGGAGGAGAAGGAGGAGGAAGGAGGAGGAGGAGGAGGGGGAGGAGGAGGAGGAGGAGGAGGAGGAGGAGGAGGGAGGAGGAGGAGGAGGAGGAGGAGGAGGAGGAGGAGGAGGAGGAGGATTGAGGAGGAGGAGGAGGAGGAGGAGGAGGAGAAGGAGGAGGAGGAGGAGGAGATGGGCCTGGACGGGGGCAGTGGAGACGTACACAGCTCTCGTCGCCCGACCCCGGCGGCTCGCTGGAGGCCCTTGCGGAGGGCCCGCACCTCGGGCGTCATGGAACGACCGGTGCGAGCACTCTTGGTCCAGCTGGTCCCGTCGGGCCCCTGCCATCGGAAAACGACGCCGGACGAGACACTGGCCCCTGGGGAAGGGTCCAGGGCCAGGACCACCTCCGACAACCTCCCCGACCCGCCATACCTGGGAGAGCTGTGTTCCTTACCCCCCCCCAGGGGAACCCACAGAATCGACGACCTCTCGGAAAGGGTGTCGAGGCCGAGGGGCCCCCCAAAAGGGTCAAGGACAACGGCTCCCCACGCTGTGGCTCGTCTGCCTCCGCATAAAGATGCGGACGCCCGAAATGGCTTCGGATAACTTGGTAAGATGCCCGAAAACAAACGTTGCCCAAAACCGATAGCGGCCGCTGCTGGGCGGGCGGCGTTCGATCTAAGATGAGCCGCGCCCGCGGCTGCACCGACAGCGAGTCCTATCCAGAGAGGGCAGGACCTGATGTCGGTGTTCGTCTCCATGTTCTCCGCCCCATTTCGACCACAGATGAAAGAGAGAACGAGAGGAAGGCGGAGAGAGGGAGAGAAAGAGAGCGGTCGATAATTACACGCCCCCTGATCCCATCCCCTGGTGGCTTTCGGGCTATAGCTCGGGCCTCAAGAAGAAGCCGTTCTGGACGATCCGGGTACCCCGGGAACGCTCTCGGCGAGCCGCAGCAGCTGGAAGGCACCCCGAGGCTGGAGCCGCCGAGAGCCGACGGAAGCGCCAAAAAACCTTGACCCTCGAACCTCGAAACCTCGAAACGAAGGCAGCGCACGCCAGAAAGCCGTGCACATCAGAGCCTTCCGGCCAAACATACAGAAATGTTCGTTGGCGTCGCTGGCGGACACGAGCGCGACTGCAGAGCCGATGGGGGGCGCCCGACAGCGGGGCGCACCAGAGCGGGCGAAACTGCATAGGGCGGCTGCGGAGGAGGAGAGGGGAAGTGGGCGGGGGCCGCCGAGGATCGGCGGAGGAATACGGTCGGGAACGTTTGCTTGCCGTGTCGCCGCGGCGACCCCAGCGACACGCTGTGCCTTGCGAGCGGACAACGTGCCGCTCCGCTCCACTCCGCGGGGCGGGGGGCCCGTTGTCGGCACGCGCGATGGAAGCCTGCAGCTGTCGCAGTGCGCAGTGCTTGTGGAGAGAGTTGCAGAGTGAGGAGCGCTTGTCGTGTCATTACAAAGCACGTGCAGTGACTTTTGGGTATTTCACTAAATTTTTAGTCAACAGTTCAATTGCAGGGATTTCAATTCCGTAGTTAATCTTGTACTCAAAGGAAGAGCTCGGCAGGCGGACGCCTGGGGGACCGGGGAATGGACAGCGCCTCGCGCCGACGCGCGGTGGGCAAGCGCCACGGGGGGCGGCGCGCTCCCCGAGAGCTCCCCGCCGCAGGCCCGGGCCGCCGAGGAGCGGCGCAGGGGCACGGCGCAGAAGGTCGGGCGAAGAGCCGCGCGCAGCAGGGCCAGATCACGCGGCGTGGAGGTACTGACTACCTACCAGACCACCCCAACCCAACCCGAAGACCCGAATTTCGGGTTGGGCGGGTAAGTGTTCCACATGTGTTTTTTCGATGTTTCCCGACCCCCCCCCACTGGAAATCGAGGGTAAATCTGAGCCTTCGGGTTGGGTTGGGGTGGTTTGGTGGGTGGTGAGGTACTGGATGCGCCCACAGGGGGATCAAGTGCATCCCCCGCGGTGGGGCCGTCGCGAGGGGAGCGGCGGGGGAGAGGGATGGAAGAGTGGGGGTGGGGAGACGACAGGGCCAGAGAGAGAGAGAGAGAGAAAGAGCCTTCTGCACCTCTTGGTGGGCAGCAACCCGGAAGAGAACCTCCGCACACGCTGCAAGGGAGGCCAGGGGAAGACCGAAACGCGAAGCGAAAGGTCCGAGCCACCACGGCATCGAGCGGAAGAGCCTACCGCACAAAAAAGAACGCGGGGCGGGAGCCGGCCCGCGCGGACCCGCACGGTAAGCGGGCCGTGTCGCGAGGCGAACGCCCTGCTCGGCGCGCTGCGCGCGCGCGCCGAGGGCCCGCCGCGCCGGCCGCTGCGCCAGCGACCGACAAAGGCGCGCGCGCTCGCCTCTGTTGAGGGAGCTGCGGGCGCGATGCTCAGACGGACCAGGCGGTCAGACCCCCAGCGAGTCACGAAGAAGTCACGACGAGAGGTTCTTGGCAACTTTCAGCCTCTGGGGACCCTCGATGGGCCCTGGGGCCGTCAAAAAGCGGGAGGTCCTCGACAACTTTCAGCCTCCATAGGGACCCTCGCTGGGCCCCGGGGCCGTCAACAGACGACGGAGGATGAGAACCCGGCCCCCGGGAATGGTTCGAGGCCTCTGGGGGTCCACGTCGTGAAAAAATCATGACGTCGGGGGTCTGGGTGGTAAGGCTCGCGGGCGGCGAACGTATCCGCATCCGCGCCTTCGCGGTCTGGCTTCTGGGGCGCGGGCACGAAAACGTTCCGCGCGGGGGGCATCCGCGAAAAGACTCCCCGTATCCGCGGGGTCGCGGCCCAGGGGCCCGGCCCGCGAAGCCGCGGATACGGAGATGTGTGCTCGCCGCCGACAGGCGGCCCCCCCGGGCAGGGCTGGCTGGCCTCCAGGGATGCCCTCCGAGTGGTCCCAGCTGGCCTCAACAGGGCCCCCGGGCAGCCAGGGGCGGTCTCAACACCCAGGCGCCGCCTCCAGCGCCAATCCCCGGGCCAGGGCGCTCCGCGCCCCAGGGCTGAGGTGTTGAGACGCCCTGGACTCCTCGAGGGGCCTGTTGAGGCCAGCTGGAACTACTCGGGGGGCCTCCCTCGAGGCCGGCTGGGACTTCCTTGGGGGCGAGTCTGCGCAACCCGAAACCTGGCAGGCCCACGCCTCCGACGGTCTGACCTTTCCCGAATCACGGTTCGGTTGAGGGTTCTCAGAGAAGTACTTTTCAAAAGCAAACGAAAAAAGCCCACAGAGAAGTCCCACTGGGGGGGCGGGGACTCCGAGATCGCCCCCCTAGATCGCCTGGTCCGGCAGCTGTTTCGCCTGAGACTTCAACTTCCACGCAACATTGACAGGAATCGCGTTCTCGCCTAAATGCCAGCCTCAGATTTGGTCCGGACGGCCACGATGCCGTTTAAAAATACACTGCGGTGCACATGGCCGTGCTATCATTCCTGTCATGGATGCATATTAGACCCCTAGACGACCTCCTACTCCTCGACACGCCTCTTCACCATTGCTGCTATCAGGATGCTTTACTGCGGTATGTGTCTCAATACCGCTCAGGATTTAGAGCAGCCACAGAGCTGATAAGTTGTTGCACT
>CAUYUJ010020215.1:366774-394274 GCA_963575745.1 Prorocentrum cordatum
CGCCCCCCGGGGCTCTGCGGCCGGCGTTGGAGAGCGTGGCGTGCAGCACCGAGCTCCGCAAGGCACGCTGCCCCTGTGAGGCGATGCCTCAGGGCTTCTTCGGTGCGCGCTGTCCCCGAGATGGGGAAGAGCGCGCAGTGGCCGGCCCCAAGAGGCGCCACGCCGCACGCCGTCCGCCGAACACCCACCGCAAGCCCCGCCTGTCTGCGGCACTTCTCCACCGGGGGGGCCGTGAGGGCCCTGGGGGGCCCGAAGCGGGGCGAGCGCGCCTGGTGTGAAAGCAAATCACGATGGGCCTGCGCGAGAGGGCGCCACTCGGCCTCGAGGTTAGCCCAGAGGCCGCCTGGGGGGCCGCCCCTGGGCCATCACAGGCCGCCCTGGGGGGACGATGGGCGACCGACCACAATAAAAACAGCGTGGCAAGGAGACCAGCTCGCCACGCAGGCTGCAGATGACTGGCGAGGTGGCGCAGACCCGCGCAGGCTTGCCAGCGCTGGAGAGCAGGGCCAAGGACAGCAAGCGCAGGAAGCAGCAGCAGCAGCAGCAGCAGCGCTTTGCAGGTGCATGAGGGAGGGCAGCATAGAAATGCACCGCCCTCTCAGCGCGCTTGGCACAGAGGATACACGAGAGCCAACGATTCACAACAAGCGCCACGAAGGAGCCGCGGCCCAGAGGGGGAGGCTACGGAGGTCAGGAAGGAACCACGAACGAACGAACCACGAACGAAAACAAGGGGCACGCGTGCCAAGGATCATACACTCCCTCCCTCAGCGAGGCAACTCGCCTGGCGGCTGCTTTGGGATGGGCTGGTTGGGATAATTACGTGAAGCGTGAAGAGCGGGGGGGGGCACGGGGGAGAAGGCGCGGAGGCCCGGGGAGAGTGGGGGGAGCACGCGGGGTAGATGGGCGCAGTGGAGGAGCGGGGGGAGGGCGCACGGTCAGAATAAGGCCAGGGGGGCCCGGGGAAGGCGGGGGGCGCACGAGGGAGCATGCGCGGAAGCTCGGAGAGGGTGGGGGAAGCACGGGGGCCAGGGGAGGGGGGCGCAGGGAAGGAGCGGGGAGAGGGCGCACGATCGGAATAAGGGGAGGGGGGCCCGGGGAAGGCGGGTGGAGCACGAGGGAGAAGGCGCGGAAGCCCGGAGAGGGTGGGGGCGCGCAGGGAAGCACGGAGGCAAGGGGAGGGGGGCGCAGGGGAGGAGCGGGGGGAGGGGGCGCACGGTCGGAATAAGGGGAGGGGAGCCCGGGAGGCGGGGGAAGCACGGGGAGAAGGCGCGGAGGCCCGGGAAGAATGGGGGGGCACCGGGCAACGGGAGAGGGGCGCAGGGAGGGGTGGGGGGAGGGCGCACGGTCGGAATAAGGGGAGGGGCCTCCGAGAAGATGGGGGGCACGGGGGCAAGAGGAGGGAGGCGCAGGGGAGGAGCGTGGGGAGGGCGCACGGTCAGAATAAGGGGAGGGGGTCCGGGGAGGGCGGGGGAGGGCGCGCGGCGGGGGGGGGGGGGGGGGGGGGGGGGGGGGCACGGTCGGAATAAGGGGAGGGGGGCTCGGGGGCGGCGGGGGGAGCGCGGAGGAGAAGGCGCGGGGGCCCGGGGAGCGTGGAGGGAGCACGGGGGCAAGAGGAGACAAGCGCAGGGGAGGAGCGGTGGAGGGGGGCGCACGGTCGGAATAAGGGGAGGGGGGCCCGGGGAAGGCGGCGGGGCACGGGCAGGGCACGGGGAGGGCGGGGGAGCCCGGGGGGCGTGGGGGGAGCACGGAGGCATCGGGAGAAGGGCGCAGGGGAGGGGCGGGGGGAGGGCGCACGGTCGGAATAAGGGGAAGGGGCATCCGGGCAGACGGGGGGACGGAGGCAAGAGGAGGGGGGTGCAGGGGAGGAGCGGGGGGAGGGCGCACGGTCGGAATAAGGGGAGGGGGCCCGGGGAGGGCGGTGGAAGCACGGGGGAGAAGGCGCGGAGGCCCGGGAAGAATGGGGGGAGCACGGGGGCAACGGCAGAGGGGCGCAGGGGAGGAGCGGGGGGAGGGCGCACGGTCGGAATCAGGCCAGGGGGGCCCGGGGAAGGCGGGGGGCACGGAGGCAAGAGGAGGGAGGCGCAGGGGAGGAGCGGGGGGAGGGCGCACGGTCGGAATAAGGGGAGGGGGGCCCGGGGAGGACGGTGGGAGCGTGGAAGGGAGGAGCGGGGGGAGGGCGCACGGTCGGAATAAGGGGAGGGGGGCCCGGGGAGGGCGGTGGGAGCACGGAGGAGCAGGCGCGGGAGTCCGGGGAGCGTGGGGGGAGCACGGGTGCAAGGGGAGAGGGGCGCAGGGGAGGAGCGGGAGAGGAGGGGCGCACGGTCGGAATAAGGGGAGGGGGGCTCGGGAAAGGCGGGTGGAGCGCGGGGGAGAAGGCGCGGAAGCTCGGGGAGCGTGGGGGGAGCACGGGGCGAAGGGAGCGGGGCGAATGGGAGGAGCAGGGGGGCAGGTGCACGGTTGGAATAAGGGGAGGGGGGCCGGGGACGGCGGGGGAAGCACGGGGGAGAAGGGCGCGGGGGCGCGGGAAGAATGGGGGGAGCACGGGGGCAACGGCCGAAGGGCGCAGGGAGGGCGCACGGTCGGAATCAGGCCAGGGGGGCTCGGGGATAGCGGGGGGCACGGAGGCAAGCAGCACAGCCACCAGCACAAGGGAGAGCAACAGGCCCAGCCAACAGCACTGGGCCAGCAGCACGACCACCAGCACGACCACCAGCACCTCCACCAACCACGACCACCAGCACGACCAGCCAGCACCACCAACCACCAGCACGACAACCAGCACAACTAGCAGCACGACCACCACCAGCACAACCACCAGCACAACCACTACCAACCACCAGCACGACCACCAGCAGAACCACCAGCACGACGACCTGCACAACCACCAGCACGACCACCAGCACGACCAGCCACCAGCACGGCCACCAGCACCTCCGCAAGCACGACCACCAGCACAACCACCAGCACGACCACCAGCACGACCAGCCACCAGCACGGCCACCAGCACCTCCGCAAGCACGACCACCAGCACAACCACCAGCACGACCACCAGCACAACCACCAGCACAACCACCAGCACAACCACCAGCAGGACCACCAGCACGACCACCAGCAGGACCACCAGCAGGACCACCAGCAGGACCACCAGCACGACCACCAGCACGACCAGCCAGCACCACCAACCACCAGCACGACAACCAGCACAACCAGCAGCACGACCACCAGCACAACCACCAGCACAACCACTACCAGCGACCAGCACGACCACCAGTATATCCACCAGCACGACGACCAGCACAACCACCAGCCCGACCACCAGCACGACCAGCCACCAGCACGGCCACCAGCACCTCCACAAGCACGACCACCAGCACAACCACCAGCACGACCACCAGCACAACCACCAGCACAACCACCAGCACAACCACCAGCAGGACCACGAGCACGACCACCAGCAGAACCACCAGCAGAGCGCACGGTCGAAATAAAGCAGTGCGAGATCACACCGGTAGGTATGATGATAAAGAGTTCCGAGCCCAGGCGGGGGGGAGGCCAAGGGGAGGGGTGAAAGGCCAGGGAGGCCAGGCACGAACGCGGCCCAGAGGGTGAGGCCAGGAAGGGAAGCCAGGGGGGAGGCATGCCAGGGCATGCCAAGGACGGACCACGAACGAACGAGCTACACAAGAAAACAAAGGGTCTGAGGACACGGAGGCAGGCAAGGGAGGCCACGGAGGCCAGGGACGAACCACGAACGAACGAACCACGAACTCAAAGTAAGGGTTCCGCGGCCCAGGGGGGGAGGCCAGGGAGGGAGCCAGGAGTGAGTAGGCCACGGAGCCAAGGACGACCCACGACCGAACTATCCACAAAACAAAACAATGAGGTCCGAGGACCAGGGGGGAAGGCCAGGGGGGGAGATCAGGGAGGCTGAGGAAGAACCACGAACGAATGTACCCCGAACGAAAATTCGCCGGCCCAACGGGCCAGAGGCGTGCTAAAATCTTCGCTAAGAGTTTAAGACTGTTTCTAGTTCGCGCGCGCGCATGGCGGCCCCTGGGGTTCCACGGACGAAGAGGTCCCCGCAAGGTCCCGGCAAGTCCCCGGATAGGTCCCAGCAAGGTCGGGCCAGAGATGCCGGAACTCCCGTGCGCAGCCTCGGGGGCCTCCCGAGTGCCCCAATGAGGCGCCAAAGGGTGTGCACGCCCCATGGCTCAGGCCAAGAGCGTTCCAAGATGGCCCACGTTGGTCCCAAGGCAGCCCAAGAAGCCTCCAAGGGGCCCCCAAATGGCACAAGATGGCCCCCAGATGGCCCAAGAGGCCTCCAAGACGGTCCCAGGATGGCCCCAAGAGGGGGCCCAGAGGAGGAACCCGAACAGACACTTCGAGCTCTCGGCCCCAAGAGGGGCCTAGGAAGGCCCCAGAGGCCCCTAAGAGACCACAAGAGGCCCCCAATAGGCCCCAAAAGAAGCACCCATGACTCCCAACAGGCCCCCAGGAAGCCCCAAGAGGCCCCCAAGAAGCCCCCAAGAGGCTCCCCAGAGGCCTTAAAACTGCTCCCCTGAGGCTCCCACCGAAAAGACCCCAAGAAGCATCCATGAGGACTTTGACCCACAACCCATGTGCGTCTCGAAACTCTGCTGGAGCTCTCTTGAGCCACCTTGGCGCCCTCTAGGGCAGTCTATCGGCTCTCTTCGACAGGGTGCGAGCCACATCTCCAAAGGTCTCCTCGAAGACCGTCCTGCCTGCCCTACCGCTCCCCTGTGCACGAGCACGCCACCACGCATCCGGTGATGCGAAATAGACCGGCGGAATGAGCGAGGCGATTGAATCAACAATTCCGAGGCCCAAGAGGGAGGGAGACCAGGGGGGAGGAGACCAGAGAGGCCATGGACAAACCCTGGACGAACGAACCACGAACGGAAACGAAGGGTACCGCGGCCCACGGGCGGAGGGGCCAGGGAGGAAGCCAGGTGGAGGAAGGCCAGGGAGGACAGGGAGGCCACAGAGGCCAGGGACGAACCACGATCTAAAAGTGTGAGGGTTCCACGGCCACGGGGGGGAGGCCAGGGAGGGAGCCAGGAGTGAGTAGGCCAGGGAGGCCAAGGACGACCCACGAACGAACAATCCATGAAAGAAAACAAAGAGGTCCGAGGACCAGGGGGAGAGCCCAGGGGGGGGAGGTAAGGAAGGCCAGGGAAGAACCACGAACGAACGTACCCAGAACGAAAATCCCACCAGCCCTCTGGGCGCAGGCGGTCTAACGATCTCTTGATTTCCTCTTCCAAAAACCCTCCTTCCCCTTCAGAGAGTGCTTATCACTGTTCCTTTTTAATATACACCCCCATCCCCCACCCGGCCGACGGCCAACCTGGAACCATGCCGACTTCATGAGGGTCCGCCCCCCACCATCCCTGCCAAAAAACAATACAAACCGCAGTATGCCTCCACATTTGGAGCATGCGCGACAAACCGGATGCGCCCCCCCCCCACCATCCCTTTCAAAAAACAATGCAAAGTACACTTTGGGGCAAAGTCTTGAGTCATGTTCGTGGGGCCCGCGAGCACTTTGTCCTGGTTTTGACAAGGACGGCGGTGGTGTCAGCATATTCCCTGCTGCGCGCAGGGCTACCATCCCTGACAAAACCATACAACATGCACCTCGAGGCTAATTCTGGATCATGCGCGGCCATCCCGCGATCACTGTCAAATGGTTTTGACAGGGACGGCGGGGGTGGTGGCGCGTGGCCTGCTGTGCGCAGGCCCACCAGACACCATGATGGGCACTGGTTTTCGACAAGGATGGCGGGGCCAACATGTTTCCCGATGTGTGCTGTCACGCGCGCAGGCCCCGAACGTAGCGCACCTGGCGCGGCTGGAGTGTGCGGCACACCTGGCGCACTCGGAGCACGTGGCGCATCTGGCGCACCAGGCGTGCCTGGCACGCTCGGGCCCCAAGGATTCCTGGCGCGCGTGGCGCCCATGGCACGCGTGGCGCACCTCGCCCAAGACGTTGCGCACCTGCGATCGGCTTTGGTTCCCAGGAGCTGTCCATCCAAAGACGACCGCTGAACATGCTCAAGCTCGGGTGATACTTATGTGTTGTGAGGACAGGTGGGAGTGAGCTAGACGGCTTGCGGGCGGGTGGGTAGCTTGACCCCTACCCCTACCCCCTCCCCTGGACCTGGAGAGGGAGGTTCGCGAGGTGTCAGGGCGTCCAATATAGCCTGCGATGGCTCCAAGAGGGCCTCAGAGAGCCCAAGACGGCCTCCAAGATTGCTCAAGATAGCCCTACATGGCTCAAGATAGCTAATATATGCCTCCAAGAGGCCCCAAGAGGGAAACAAGACGGTTCCAGGTGCTCTTGGACAGCCTTCAGGACCTCCCAGAAAAGCCAAAATCCTTCAAAAACCAGCGGGAAATCAATGATGTGTGCTTTCTCCCCTTTCCGCTTCCGATGCGTTTTTGACGCGGCAGGGTGGCCCCAAGATGGCCGAAGAAAGTTCCAAGAGGGCCCAAGATGCCTCCAGGACGGCCCCAAGACCGCCCAAGATCTCCCCAAGAGAAGCCCACAAGAGCGTCCCAAGACGCTAATTTGATGGCCCCAAAGGGGGGGACTAAACGGTAGGTATTCGCCGACACCATCCACGACAGCCCTAAGAGGCTCCCCAAGAGAGCCCCAAGAGAGCCCCAAGAAGCGCCCAGGAGACTCCAAGAGTCCCGCAAGAGGCACCCAAAAGGCCGCCAAGAGGCCCAAAGAGGCTCCTCGAGGCACCCAAGCGCTCCAAGAGGCCCCCAGGACCGCCAAGAGGCCCCCAAGACGCCCCAAGAAGCCTCCAAGAAGCCCCCAAGAGACATCCGAAGAGACTCCGGCTTGCCCTTTTCCTCCTCCTCCTCCTCCTCCTCCTCCTCCTCCTCCTCCTCCTCATCATCATCATCATCATCATCATCATCATCATCATCATCATCATCATCATCATCATCATCATCCGCCTATGCCTCCCTCTCTCCTCCCTCCTCCCCCTCCTCCTCATCCTCCTCGTGCTCCTCGTCGTCCTCCTCCTCCTCCTCATCCTCCTCCTCCCCCTCCTCATCCTCCTCCTCATCCGCCTCCTCCCCCTCCTCCGATTCATCCTCCATCCTCCTCCTGGTATGAGGGATTCCCCAGCCCTTTGTTCCTCTGCATACTCCCCTACCTCCCTCATCAAGGCAACTCGTCTGGGCATCTTTGCTGGACGGGCTGGTGGGGTTACGCGAAGCGTGAAGGATGGACAGTTCCGAGGCCCAAGAGGGATGGAGACCAGTGGGGAGGAGGCCAGAGAGGCCATGGACAAACCCCGCACAAACGAACCACGACCGGAAACAAAGGGCTCCGCGGCCCACGGGGGGGGAGGCCTGGGAGAGATCCAACTGGAGTGAGTCCAGGGAGGCAAGGGAGGCCACGGAGGCCAGGAACGAACCACGAACGAACGAACTGCGAACGAAAAGGAAGGGTTCCGCGGCCCAGGGGGGAGGGCCAGGGAGGGAGCCAGGAGAGGAGCAGGTCAGGGAGGCCAAGGACGACCTACGAACAAACAGTCCACGAAAGAAATCAAGAGGTCCGAGGACCAAGGGGGGAGGCCGGGGGGGAGGTCAGGGAGGCCAAGGAAGAACCACGAACGAACGTACCCCGAACGAACATAAACAGTTCCGAGGCCCAAGAGGGAGGGAGACCAGGGGGGAGGAGACCAGAGAGGCCATGGACAAACCCCGCACGAACGAACCACGACCGGAAACGAAGGGTTCCGCGGCCCACGGGGGGGGAGGCCTGGGAGAGATCCAACTGGAGTGAGGCCAGGGAGGCAAGGGAGACCAGGAAGGGCCCACGATTGAACGCAGCACGAACGAAAATGAAGGGTTACACGACCCTCAGGGGGGGGAGGCCAGGGAGGCCACGGACGAACCATGAACGAACGAACCAACCACGAGCGAAAATAAAAGGTCCGAGGCCCAAAGGGGGGAAGGCCAGGGAGGGAGGTCAGAGAGACCAAAGACAGACCACGAACAACGATCCACGAAAGAACCACAAAAAATGAAAGGTTCCACTGCCCGCGGAGGGGGAAGCCAGGGAGGGAGCCATAGGGCAGAAGGACAGGTAACCCGGGGACGAACCACGAACGAACGAACAACGAACCAAAATGAAGGGGCTCCGCGGCCCAGAAGGGGGAGGCTCGCGAGGGAGGCCAGGGAGGCCACGGACAAACCACCAGCGAAAGAACCACTGGCGAAAGAACGGGCTCCGCGGCCCAAAGGGGAGGAAGGCCAGGGAGGAATGCCAAGGAGGCCAGGGAACCACGAACGAAAATGAAGAGGTCCGCACTCCAGAACAACAGCTGCGCAAGAGAATGACTTCCTGGGAACATTCCGAATACACAAAAAAAAAAAAAAAAAAAAAAAAAACAACATGTTTTGTGGATAAGTGCCGCGCCACGCAGCCAGGAAGGCCTAGAACTGCCTCATATCCAAGACCGCTGCAAGATTACCCTGAGATGGCTCAAGACTTGGCTGGGACTCCCCCAGACAGCCCCGAGACACTGCAAAACAACCCCAGAAGCGCACCCAGCCCCAAGAACCTCAAAGCAGCCCTCAAGAATCCCAGACGGCCCTTGCGAGGCCCCCAGGAAATTCAACAGGGGTACACAAGGAGCCGGCAAAGATGTCCCCGAGAAACCTCCGAAAGGCCCGAAAAATCCGCAACCCAACAACAATCCAACGCGACCACCATGTCAAGCTAAGCTTTTGTTGCGCAGCTTCCCCAAGCGCCATGGCAAATATGCATAGCAGCGCAATTGGATACCAAGGTACCGATAACAAATCACAAATGAAATATGAGCCAGCCTGTCAGGTCAGGACCAGAAGGCGGACAAACAAGATCCAGAACGGGACCAAGATCAAGTACAGGATCCGGACGTCCCACCCACCCACCCTCAAAAAAAAACAATCGATGACGACCCTAAAAAAATCGGACCAGGGCCAAAAGTGGATCGTCGGCGAAGATCAAAACCAAAGCAGGAACCAGGGCCATTGCAACGACCATCTGAAAAACCAACTGTTTAAGAATACATCAAGCCAGAGATAAGGAAAACTAAACAGGACAAGAAAAGTCAGGGCCAACGCCAAAATCAGGAGCCAAAACCAGCACGGCCAGGCTCAAGACTAAGACCATGAACAACCTCAATACAATGCAACAATCAAGACGGGGACTTTAAAAGACGAACTCTGAAACAGGATTTGGGATAAGGGAAACAAGAATTCAAAGCAGGATTGAAAACAGGGCCACAGCAAACACCAAGGTCAGGACCTCGACCAAAAAACAAAGCATTACAAAAAAACGCAACCTGCCTGAATGTTGCCCCTCTAAGTGGATCAGTTGCCTGCTATTTGTCGAAAATAAATGACAAGTTGTCTACGCGTTCTGTGCAGGACGTGCTAAAAACTGCTGGGGGAGAAGCTGTTCTTGTCTCATATGTGCACATAAATACCCGTACACAAGAATACACAAACACAAAAATGCACGTGACGGCACTATAGATTTCTGCCCCACTGGAACTGCTCAAAACAAGCCCACGACTGGTGGGATGGGACAGCAGATCCATAGCACCATAACACATGGCTCACATGCGAAGCGGAGGCACTCTTACTTTATCGAGGCCGGGACACAAAACTGTAACAACAACAACAACGCTGCGCAGAAAGATCAGAAATTGTCTGGACCAGAGAGACATGCAAATACGTGTGTACCCATATGTGTCTCTTACATACTTGCATACAAGTACATACACACAATACTATATACATGCATATCTATTTACAGACATACATACATACATACATACAAAAACCGCGACAACCCATCCGCGAACCCAAGGCAAAACGCACATGCCTGAAATGCTGTAGTTTTTGTGTTACGAGATTGATGTTTATTTTTCGGCCTACCCTTCTGTACTCTCTGCCCCTGGCCCCCCCCGCCATCCGCACACGCAAACAAACACGCGCAGGCCTTCGCGATTGTTGTTCGGACGAACCCCATGACAGTAGTACGTACGAAAGGCCAGATTTCACGAAAGTGCTTCACATCTTCTGTCTTGACTACTATTTCATATTTAACACAGAAATTATTGAGTTGCCACAACAGCTCTAGCACAGGCAGTACGGCTGTCTAAAGGACAGCAAGAGGAAGCACAGAAAACAAGTTGAAGCATGACGTCTGGACAATTCAAAAATAGCATCGGCCCCAGAAACTCAAGAAAAGATGCTGCATATCATTACCAGACACCAGACGCAGCAGCCAGGGAGAAGAGAAAAGAAAAGAGAGAGGATGGAGGAAAAAGGAGGAAAATGACGACACATGACGAGACAAAACTTTGCTAAATTCACTATGGGTTCCAGTTCCGGCACCCTCTGAACGGACGCGATGTCATTGGGATGTTCCACAAAGGCGTGGCCGAATCCCAATACTGCTCCGAGACGGAATGAGGCAACTTAAACGCGCCTTCAGACAGGACACCAAACACGGGGTTGGAGGCCCCTCTGCCCCAAATTAACTCCCAACTTGTCGGGTGCATTCAGCCGAGAGCCGACGGGTGGGGCACGAGCTACTGGGCGCCGCGATTCGGACCACCGGCCCGGGCAAGGGGGACGTCAGATAATATGCCCAAACGCGCCCGGCACCGAAACATGTGGACGACCCAAGCGAGCAACAGCCGCGAGGGAAAAGGGAAAGAACGACACTCGGGACCAGGACAAACCCAGAGCCGGGAAAGGAGGGAGACGAGCGCCAAGGAACGACCGCGACGGGGAGGGGAGGGCGATCCCTGGGCGACAGCCCGAAGGACGAGCAAGATGGAAAACAGACATAGGAGCGACGCAAAGAGGCGGAACGAAGGACGGCGACACCACCCACTTGCCGGCCTAGCGGGAGAGCAGCGCCATTCAAGTTTCTATAATTGATTCCGTACCGCACCTGAAAAAAATCGCACACCAAAGCCACCCTGCCGGGCATATGTATATATATATATATATATATATATATATACAGAAAGAGAGAGAGAGAGAGAGAGAGAGAGACAGGCGCGCCGTCACCCCGCTGGCGCCCTGGCCGCACGATATGAAGACACGAGCGGGTGCGAGGTCTGCACCGGGGGCGATGTCAACACGAAGCTCCTGTAAAACTGCTCTGCAAGGCGCAAACTCTCAACTAATAAAAACGTCACTGGAACTAATGCGGCGTAAAGACGCACAGACAGAAAGGAGTTGATTTCAGCAGCAAGCAAGCAAGCAAGCAAGCGAGCTCTGCCTTTCTTAGTCTGGCTACGGCCGAAGATCCATTGGGCGATTCGAGTGGGGAACTGTTGGGTTTCAAAACGCGGCTTTAAAAAGTTTCTGAACGTTTCCATCATCGCTTGCTACCGCGGCGCAGGCTGCGGAGGCGACTCCGCTTTGTTTTTTCCATGGGACTTGTGTACATGCACGAATCTCACGGCAAAGCACCATTCTAGACAATGGCCGAAAAAATGAATCACACAGGCGCTGATAGCCCGGCAAGACGGGGGCCACGAGGCCGGGCGAAAGCAAAAAAAAACGAGAAGAAAAAGAGAGACGGCGACAACTTCCAAAATCCGATAGAATATTATGTGTTTAGTATTATTAAAACTGTTTTTCGGTTTCATGCATGTGTATAAACTATCATGCTTTAACTTTCTTGAACTGTATTATTGTGTAAACTGTGTTCTTTCTTACACGCCTCTGCAATGCCAGCGAATCTCACCACGAGTGCATCACGCAGCATGCCAACACACACTGGAGCGCACTAAACGGAAGAAGTGTGAAACGACCCGCCGAGCCGGCAAAGAACAGAGGATGGATTTTCCAATAAAACGCTGGAAACTTCGAAACTGCGCCTGGGAAGGCGGAGGGAAGGCGAGGGGAGGGGAGAGCGAGGAGGACGAGAAGGAGAGGGAGGCGCCGAACGCGCACCGACTAGAAAACTCCCCAGCGCGCACTGCTCAGCGCACAAGACCGGGGAGGGAGGAGAAGGCGAGGAGGAGCGAGGACAAAGGAAGGGAGGAGGGAAGGGGAGAGGGGGACAGAGGAAAAACACACAGAACTTCCAACCTTAGACTTCCAATTTCGTTCCGCCCCCAACCGTCGGCGGCCATTTGAAAACGCGGCAAACCACGCACCGACAGCGAGGGAAGAGCGAGAAAGAAAGAGAAGCGGACACAAACCGGAAGAACAAGACTTGCAGAAAAGACTACGGGGGCCAACCTCGGCAGCCTCTGAGCGGATGTGACGCCATTGGAATTCTCACCCCTTCAGTCCATCCACGCAACGGCCAACCGCTCGAGCTTTGATTAAATCCGACAACACAGGTTGAAAAAATAGCGCTGGAAGCTGAGACAATCGAGTTTGGAAACATGTTGTACGCTCTGGTTCCTCCTAAGCAAAACCCAAGCACAAAATCTCGCGCGCGCTATGGACACGCGCCCACTAGACGCTTCGCATGACGCCTGGCTCTGCGCGGCGGGGCCTGCGAGCAATCTGCCCGCAAGAACTGGTGGAACTGAGGAACTGTTCTGTGGATGACACCTAGCATAGCTACGTCTCGCCGCGACAACACTGGACCCAACGAAAACGGATCAACGCATCCATATCGGACAATGAAATGGCAGGTAGAATTCGAGACAATCTAAACTCGATGGGGACCAGCACTGCGTCAGCTGCGATCGCCAAGCATGGTGCGCGGTACTCCATAAAGCTTTATACGCTCGTAAACAGCTGCACAAACTCACTGGTTGTGTGGAACCACCTGGCGGGCAGAAGGGTCAAAAACTTCCACCCGCACTCGCGCGCACACTCGTGCACAGCCTCCTTCATTGTGGATTTCGTGCCAAACAACACACCTGGAGTCTTGGATGGCTCTCCCACTGACCTCGCCTTGGACAAAATCTGAAAAGTCTCTTTGGTAGCACCGAAACTCATTCCATTTGCTCGCCCCAAAATGCACCCATCATCCCAGACAGCAAACCGGCGACGTGGCACGATGCACTGACAACACTCTTTCAACTAGCTCTTTCTCCTATGCGACCTCCGAGAAGCTGTGCGCTCTCACTATTTTCCTTGAAAAGTCCCGGAAACAGCGCCACCGGCCGAAAAGGGTAGCCAATCTTCAAAGCGCCAAATACCATGGCACACGAGGGAAAGCCAAGGAGAGAAAAGAGCGAGAAGAAGGAGGAAAGGGGAAGAGGAGAGCAAGCAAGCAGGCAGCAGGGAGGAGAGGAGGCGCGCGAGATGGGAGGGAGAAGGGCGCGAACCCCAAGCGCGGCAATCGCGAGCGCGCGAACGCCGATCCACGCAGAGCGGCCGGAGGGGGGAGGAGGAAAGAGGAAGGGAAAAAGAACAAGAAGGAGGGAAGAAGAGGGAAGGAGAAAAGAAAGGACAACGCGAGGAAACCTCAGCCCGGGCGTCAGTCTCGAACCGCGCAGAGGTCGGCGCGCAAGCGGCACTCTGGGCGAGAACCGCCCATTCCCTGCGGTGAGACGCAAACTCCGGAAGCAAGGAAGTGAGAAAGTGTCGAAGCGATTGCACACAGGCCGCTCCGACGATGCTGGCTGGAAGAAAGGTGTATACCCGGGTCATATTTGCAACCAAGTTCACCAGAAACTCGCGACTGGAAATTCGGCTCTTGCCGGCGGAAGGGGCGGCGGCGAGGAGCGCGGGGAAGAAGGACAGACCGGGCAGGAAAAACAAGTTGGGGAAAGCCAAGCCCTGAATTCAATAAACGACCCCTAACACACCAAGGCTTCTCCGCCGACAGTGGGGCGGCACAAAAGTGAGAAAAAACGACAAAAGATATGTTCACGGCCTGCAAGAAGCGCAACTGCAGGCGCACGACGTTCGACAAAACAAACACGAGTTCTAATAAATGCGCAAACTCAGAATCGATGAAACACCTCCAAGATCGCAGAATGGAATATGATTGCCGGCGTCGTGCACACAAATCCCCATGGCCTCATCCATTGAAGAGTTCGCGTCGAAAACTGTCAATTGGCGTCTGCGGGGATCATGCTTGGACAACGCGCTGCTGGCAATATCATTTCAAACGATCTAATTTGTTTCTTTATTTGAAATTTTCTGCGGGAATGGCCACGCACGCATCGAACAAAAATGCGGTCCACAAGCCCGATCCCAAACGGTGCCCAAGAAACGCCACGCCCCCCAGGCGAACATTAAGCGAATTGATGGGACCGAGACTCTTTCCGATCGAAAGCAAACAGTGCCCGTGACGAGAGTTCAGTCGCGTCAGGAACACTGCAAAATTGTGCCTGGCCGCCGATAAAAAATGCAGGAACCTTGGCTGGAGCCTCTCGGGCCCGCATCTGCCTACTAACTCTCGCAGAGACGAACCTCGAATGATGACAACCTTAGAAAAATACGACGTCAAAGGCTCTTGCTTGTGCAAACATAGGATCGAAAAATTCGCCAACTCTCGGGCACTGGCCTTTTTTCCACACACACACACACACACACACACTCACACACACACACACACCTCGCAAAGAATCACCAAGCCACACTGACGTCTCAACATAATCTCAACGCACAACAAAATTACAGGGTAAAGAGTTGCGGGAGGACGAAGGAGGGAGACCACAAAACACGCCTCATCTTCGCGCTGTCGACGCGCGACGCGCGCACATGCTCTCCAAGCACGGCGGCCGGGGAGTGGAGGAGAACAGAGGGAGGGGGAAGGGACACGGCGGACGACAACGAGAACGACATATTTTTGTTTTACTCCACTCCGGCACAGCAGATGACGTGACCTCACCACAGGATTAAACAATTGCAGAGCAAGAATGCAGGGCGCGGATACAAGCAAAACCAAAACCAAAAGAAACGCCTGCACAAAACTAAACTTTCGTTTCCGGCCTTAAAATGATTGCCAAACGCATAGCCAGAAGCGAAGACAGGAAAGGAGAAACGGGGAGGGGGGAGGGGCAGGGAGGGGGGAGGGGGAAGGGGGGGGGGACAGGAGCAGCAGAACACAACAACGGAGGAGAGAGAGGAGAACGAGAAGGGGCGGGAGGCGCCGGACGCGCAGCACTTACAAAGTCCCTGCCGCGTGCCACACAGCGCACAGGACCGGGGGGGGGGGAAGGCGAGAAGGAGCAGGACCGAGGAAGGGGAGGGGGGAGGGAGGGGGGGGGGGGGAGACGAGGAGAGGGGGGGGGAGAGAGGACGAGGAAGCAGAAGACGTCTGCCAAGTAGCAAACTCAAGACCTTGGCCGCCATTCCCTGTGGTTCCTCAGCGGGTGGGACGCAAGCGGAAGGCGAGGCGACACAGACGACTCCCATTCGTCGCACGCCCCGGCACGGTCCAGAACGAGTTATTGCAGGCGTCTTTGAAACGGCGGCACAGCACGAGCACGGATAATGCAATGCGGGAGCAAGTTGTAAACCCGCGCGGTGCCAATCGCGGAATGCAACAAGAAATCTGGACTGGTAAATGGCGGCTCTACCACGCGTCGCGCGTGGCGCAGGGGTGCCCGAGGACGGGGCAGAGACGAGTCGAGGCGAAAGAAACTAGAAAAGCAAGCTGGCCCAAGACCTAAGATAGTACGATGAATGACCCCTAAGATACTGATGTCCCGGCGTGTGGCAAGCGGAGCAAGGTTAAAATGCACTAAGGCATCTTGTTTGGAAATGCCCAGAGAGCGCAGGAACCGCGTCTGGAGCGCGTCAAGAGGGGCGAGAACAGAAGCTGAAGCGTGATAGATTGCACTGGTCCGGTATTCAATAAATGACAGAACGTGGGGTTTGTACAGGTTCACAAGTTCCGCATCGTTGTAGAAGCGGCGCGCGCGTACTATACTAAGAATTCTCCACGACGCCGCTGCTACGCAGCTTTCAACCGCATCAACCATCACGAGTTTTGGATCGAAGACAACACCGAAGATCTTAAAAGCATCGCCAGCAGGGCGAGTGCGCGACAATAGATGAAGATGTTCCTTGCTGGCGTCGAAAGTGACGCGGTTGGCGCGGCCCCAGGCGTGTAGGGAGGACTGGCACTCGCGGAGATGCGCACATGCTTCCTCCGGGGGAATGGCCGCGGGAAGCGCCTTCCAGGCGTTGAGGTCGTCAGCAAAAACGACTTCCTCAAAGTTCCACGATTTTGTCGCCATGCAACTGTCTGCGCAATGACAATTCCAGAGCGGTGGGCCCCAAACCGCGCCCTGGTACGCCACATCGCGCATTGCAATTGGGTTGGACTCCTGCCCCCCAACCAACACCCGGCCCACGCGTGGCCGTAGCCAGCTCTGGAGCAAGGGCAAAATGCAATCCGGCACACTGAAGGCACGTAGTTTCTGTAGCAAGATATCAGAAGCAACGTGGTCAAATGCCCCTGAAACGTCAGAACAATACAAAGCAACAATCATGCCTGCAGACAGCGCAAGAAGCCAACACACAGTGAAATTTAAAAGAGCATCTCTGGCGCCATGCTCTTGCCGGCATGCGAATTGGAAAGGGCCGAACGCCCCAACACGCTCCAAGCGCGGTATGAACAAGTCGCCAAGAAGCCGTTCTACTACCTTAGAAAGCTGGGAAGTCAACTGGAGCCCTCTATAGTGGTCTGGGTCTGTAACAGCACCCCGCTTAAAATAGAGGAAAGATCCAGTGCTGACACCAAATTTCAGGCCATCGCCCCTGCTGAAGGATTAAACGGGCGATCAGGGCAACAGGCACAGCGAATTCCCGAGCGCAGGCTTTCAAAACCCGCGTTGGAAGAAGATCCGGCCCCATGCCGCTGCCCGCCCTGAGCGAACTTAAAACCTGGCGCGCGGCACGGACCCGGACACGGAGGAAGGAGGGTGAGCCAGGGGGGGCCATTATCCAGGACAGATCAGAAAATTCATTATTTTCAGCGTCAAGTAAGCACCACTTGCTACTGAACGACTCTGCAAACAGATTCGCCTTATCAGAACTAGACACTGCCCAACTACCGTTCTGATACTTCAAAGGCGAGCTACCTGATTTGCACTTCTTACTTAAAATCTGCTCAGACAGGCTCCACCACCTTTTGCTCCCCCGTCTTTCCTGGGAAAGCTTCTCACGCGTGCGGGTAATGTGAGCGTCATGGGCTTCCATTAAAATTCGACTCGTCTTTAAACACTCTGCCGAGAAGAGGTCAGTCCCAGCCACGGCTGTCTTCGCTTGCACGGCTCTGATACATCCATCCGTCAACCAGGGGTGAGAGGGGCGGAAGGAAAGAGAGGCAGACGGTATACACCCACGAACAAAATTCATTAATAAATCACTAAATTGCTGCACAATCTCATCCGGGCTTCCAGAAGATATCCAATCCCAGCACTGCCCTGAACGCAATTGTTTCAAACCGCGCCAGTTAGCACTACCACACAGCCAAACATCTCTGCTGAGAGTTTCCATGGGAAGAGGAGGAGAAGAGAAACGGATATACAGAGCACGATGATCCGCGATTTCACTCAGAACTTCTACTGTTAAACAATCGCGTGCATCAGAAGGAACAAGATCAAGTAAATAAATACCCCGAGTGGGAGAACGAACGCACTGTTTCAAACCTTCGTCATAAACAATTTGCTTCAAATATGTGCCCTCTGGTGTCACCGAGTGGCTGTGCCGCAACCAATGCGTATGATGAGCGTTGAAATCACCTACAATCACAGTGCTGACAGCATTCAATCGCGAAGAATTCCATTATTCTCGCAAAGTGTCAAATGATGCTGTCTCTCCGTGCCGAGGATGGCGGTAAAAACAGCCTAATAACAAAGGACCAGAACTGCAATGTACTAAAATCCACGCTAATTCTGCCGCGTTCGATTCTAATAACAAGGAACAGGATGAGACGAGGGAGTCGAGAACAAAAATGATGACACCACCGCTTGCTGCTGACTGTCTTTCCGCGCCAAGGCTGTGCATCCACACAGAGTCGGGCGAGGGTTGGCATCATTCAGCCAAGATTCAGCGAGACAAGCGATGCGAGGCAAAGACGCGAAAAGAGAAAGACGAGCGGATAATTCCCCGTTGTGTGCGTGCAGAGAACGAATATTTACATAGAGAATGGTGAGGTCAAGGTCGCGAGCAGACGGCGTCGGCGGGGAGTCGCCACAGCCACCGTCTGGAGGGAAGGGAAACGAATTCACAGCCTCAAAAAATTCATGCAAAGCGCGCTGGGAGAATTCGGGTCGGGGAGGCGGAGGAGGCGGAATAAGAGGTCGAGAGTAAGGCGTTGAGACATCCCCGGAGTAAGGCATTGAGACACCTCCGGAGTAAGGCGGCGAGACAACTCCGGATCCGGAGTAAGGCGATGCAAAAAATCTGCGGCTGTATTTCGTGCTAAACGCGAATACCGCTCAGCAAAACGCCTCAGGAACGATGAATATGATCGAGGGCCTCGCCGTCGAGATCGACAAAAAGGGGGCCGCACACTACTCACAGGGTGAGGGGCAGCAGAACAGCCGAAAAAAGAGGAAAGAGAGATCTGTGAACAAAATTGCGTGCGACCCCGTGCTCTCTACAGGGTCAGATCGCCGTGAGGCGCCAAAAAACTACAAATCAAATATGTTGGCTCCTGCTTAAAAGGAGGCACAAACTCGACGGTGATCACACGTGACTTCCAGTCAATGTGAATCACACTGCGAGGAGACTTCGCCTTCAATTTTTTCTCGGCCTCTCGCAGAGCCCAGTCTCGCGACGCATTCAAACGCGATTTAGCAGGCTTGGCGGTTAAACGATCAAAACTAGTCTGCAAGACTTTGCCTTTTCCGCCTAATAATAACTCGTAGAGCTTCCCTTAGCTTGTTGCTGGAAGCTTAATCCGGCGCGCCGGAGAGCTAGCTGGCAAAAAAATCTCGACGGACCTTTTGGTGACTTTTGGTCGGTTGAAAATTTTGTTCTCGAAATTCAACAATTCGTTTGAGCTCTAGTATTTTTTCTGACCATATTCGATCTTATTCCCGCTCGCCATCTTAATCTCAGCTAGATCGGCTAAATACTTCTGCAAAAAAGCATCGCGGATCGGCTGTTTGGAGTCATCTTGACACGCGTTGTCGGCATTTTGTACTTAACTCGAGCTGTAGGGCAGATACAAAGCTCATTCTCACAGAAATCGATTGCGAATCATCAAGCGCGTTCGTCTGTTCCATCTAGAAGTCTGAACTCGGTCTGCTGCCCGAGCTAGGTCCGCGAAACTATTCGTGTTGTTGGAGTGAGAGGTGCTGGCAGTTTTCTGCACTTAACTCGTGCTGTAGGGGGGCTACAAGGCTCGTACTTACAGGAATCGATTCGGAAACATCAGCGCGCGTCCGCCTGCCGAATCCAGAGCTCAAAACTCAGTGCGCTGCCCGAGCTGGGTTCGCAAAACTATTCGTATTCGTCGAATCATCTTGAGAGGTGCCGTCCGTTTTCTGCACTTTTTTTATTATTAGTTTTCATGTTTTTTTTTATTTTTTTATCACGCCTCGGGCAGCACGAACCACACCACAAGTCTGCGAGAGTGAAACATTCCGGCCGCGACCATCATCAAGACGGTTGCCAGTCTCTGAGAGAAAGCAAAGGGTGAAAAGCAAGCGGCCGGCGCCAGCTTAAAACCGTCTGCCAAGACGCCACGCCATTGCGAGCACAGGCAACAACAAGTTCTTGCAAGTGAGATTGAAGCTGCTTCACACTGCTTTGACCGACTATGCTGTCTGGCAATATGTTGTAGACACGAACGGCACCGAGCGGCGACCGAGAGACATAGTCCGGAGACGAAGCAGAAATCGGAACCACCAGATGACGAATGTGCCGACGCGAGAAGGCGGAGGCGGAGCGGAGGGAGCGAGGAGGAGGAGGAGGGGAACGAGCAAGACAGAAAAACTGCTGAAACAGATTTGGCCCTAGACCCAGCACCGTCCTGTGAATCATAACATGGATAGCGATGCCTCGGCGGGTTGCGAGAGGAGCCAGCGAAAACGACAATATAGCGCCAAGCTCTGACATATCCAATGCCGTGAGAAAACTCTGTTGCACGCCATCCAGAAGAAGAAGGGAGGAGGAAGAAGCATGAGAGATAGCTGGCGTACGGTACTCCAGATACGATAGAACATGACTTTTGTTCCAACTGCACAAGCTCTCTTGTTGTGTAGAACTGCCGGCAGGTCAAAATCTGAAGAGACCTCCAGCCGCCTTCACACGCACGCTCACTGATCGCATCATGCATTAAAAGTTTACAATCAAATAATATACCCAAAATCTTAAAGCTGTTTCCTAATGGAGCACTGTGAGACAGGATGTGGAAGCTATCTTTTCCTGACTCGAAAGTGACACCGTTCGCCCGGCCCCACTTGTGAAGTTCCTGTTGGCACTCGCCCAGATGAGAAAACAATACATGATCGGGCACTGCATTGTCAAACAGTTTGAATGCATTAAGATCATCTGCGAAAACTACCTCCTGGAATCCAATTTACTATAGGATCCCGGGCGTCGGAAACGAATTCGTTCCAGAGGCTGGGACAAAAAACGGTTCCCTGGTAAACCATGTTACACATAGGAACACACTCTGAGACAGCTCCGCTGCACACAACATATGCTGACCTTGGGGCGAGCCAGTCTGTAAGTACCAATAAAATCTTGGGGTGAATACCTGACGCGGCTAGCTTGGTACGAAGACGCCGCGCCGATACCCTATCAAAGGCACCGGCCACGTCAGAACAATAGAGTGCTACCCGCCTACCCTCTCCAAAGGCGCGGAGCCAGCACATCGTGAAAAACAAGATTGCATCACGTGCGCCTCGTCCAGGCGAGTAGGCAAACTGAAATGCACCGAAGGATAAACAGCGATGAACGGGAGGGAGGAAGATACTACAGATAAAACGCTCCACTGCTTTGGAGAGCTGGGAGGTCAGCTGCAGACCCCGGCAGTGATCAGCATTATGTTGCGAATTACGTTTATGGAACGGGTGGATCCAATGAACAGTCCAGAACCGTGGCCAGCGCCCACAACTGAGGACGAGGCGAGTAAGGAGGACAAAGGGCACGGCCAACTCTTCACAACACAATTTCAAGACTCGAGCTGGAATTAAATCTGGCCCCGTACCGCTGTCGATGCGAATATCCTTCAAAATCCTGCGTGCGACACGGAGGCGGAGAGGGGGAAGAGGAAGAAACGAGGAAGACGGAGGCGGAGAGGGAAGAGGAGAAAACGAATTCGTCTCTAATGTAGGAACGTGCCATTTCGAACGAAAGCTCTGCGCAAATAGGTTTGCCTTCCCGGCCGGATCCACGATCCAAGATCCTGAAGAGGAGCGGAGAGGAGGGGAAGAAGACTTACTGATTTTCGATAGCAACTGTCTAGAAAGCTGCCACCAGCCTTTCGATCCCGCCTTCAGCTGCTGAAGTTTGTTGCGAGTACGATCGATGAAGGCACGATGTGCAGAAAGAAGATGCCGACTACAAGCTCGCACCGCCAATGGAAAATCTGGCGTGCCAGCAGTATCGCGTTTTGCCCGGATGCTGTCCAGACACGCAGAGGTAAGCCAAGGATGGGAAGAATTCATACGGATTGACGACTGCGGTATGTGAAGCTGCATGGCACTGAAAACCTTTTCCGTGACAGCGCGTGCTGCCGCGTCAGGCGAAGATGCCGGAATAAAACTCAAATCAGTATTGCGAAAATCACAACGCGTAGCCGACCATCGCGCTTCCCTACACTTCCAAACCGGACGGGAGACAGAAGAAACCGAGAGAGGCAGGAAGGACAAGGAGACAAGAACAAGACGATGGTCGGCAAACTCTGGCAAGACTGTAGTAGAGACTTGATCTGGAATGTCGGTGAGAACTAAATCCAATAAATTCGGGCCTCGAGTGGGCTGCCGAACCTTCTCTTTGAAACCGTGCATCGTGCACCAATGCTGCATCGCCATACCCTCCGGAGTAACTCCCCTGGAGAAACGCAACCATCCAGTGTGATGTATGTTCAAATCTCCTACCACGACCGTGCCTACCGCAAGATTCGAATGCGCCGCCCATTCAGCACTGAACGCATTGATGCTTGCGATTTCGCCGTAGTGGGGTGGACGATACCAACAAGCAAGCAAGACTGGACCTAGAAGCGAATGATATAAGAACCAGATGATCTCAGCAGAGGAAGAGCGAGAGAGAGGAGAGAAGAGACTGGTTAAACAATCTTGCACAAAAACAAGAACACCGCCACCATTCCTGTTACGATCTCGGCGCTCCAAAACTGCGTAAGGCAAAAGCGATGGAATGCTGCAAGCGCTGTCTAGTTTCGCCTCATTCAAAACGAGAACGGCAGGAAGAAACGGCAACAACGCAAGACGACCTTCCAGCTCCGCCTCACGAACTAAGAAACTATCGATATTTACATGAAGTACGGTGAGGCTTTGTGAAACAAGAAACGGATCGGATCCGGATTCTCGCGAATCCCCGTCTCGAGGCAAATTGCGCGAAGAAGACTCTGAACTTCGAGCGAAATAGCTCGTCAATAAACGCTGCGAGAAATCGATGCGAGAGAGAGGAACAGAAGGAGGCAGGACAGAGGACGAGAGAGAAGGACGAGGAGGAAAACTGCCTGTCAGCGAACTCCAAAGAGTACCTGGCCTGCAACTGGAGGGTCGATATTCCACGGCAGAAAGCTATCGATTCCGACGCTTTTCAAGCGAACCAGCGGATCTTGGACCACGCCGGCGGAGACGAGAAGATACTGCAATACCCGGGGACCGCTCACAATCCGCATGGCGGAGGGCGCGCTCCAAGGGGGACGAGACCCGCGCCCGGCCCGGAACTGCCACCCGAAAGGCCGGTTCCAGGTGCACCGGAAGCCTCATGCATGCCACCCGAACATCCATTCCACCCGCAGGCCCAGATCCGGGACGGCCGCCACAAAAGTAGCAGCGCTCAACTCACCGACGGGACCTCCCATGCAAATCCCGGGAGCATGCACGCCCAAAATGGCCTTTGCGTGCACCGGAACTGCGGCTCCGGGAGCGGCCGCTGCAAATGCAACGGCGCTCGGCTCTACGTTCCCGCTTCTGTTTTTTCTGTTCGCACCCCAGGCGAACGAGCCAATGCAGCTTTCACAGCATTAGCACGATCTGACAATCGACTCAACGGCACCTTCCCCGACAGCTGTACTGGAATTCGTTCCAAAAATGCTCTGGATAAGTCAATTGCCTTGCAAAGGAGAGCGGCAGCAGCAGCGCCAGACATTGCGAACGAACTAGGACAACCCAAATGTGTGTAGGTAGTTGACCGCCTCGGCGACAAACAAAAAAATATCTTGACCGTCCCGGCGACAGGCGATGATAACTTCTGAGCTCGTGCGACTTAACTCGGGGGGCGAGCGCGAAACTATCCGTATTGGTCGGTGGCAAACTGAACGAAAAATGCCTTAGATACCTCTGAACATTACGCGAGCCACTGAAAAAATGTCTAATGCGCAGATGCTCCACTGCAACATTTTCATGATTCGCGATCTTGTGCACTTGTAAGCGTGCAAAACCCGGATAGCGAAACCAAGCGCGGAACGCCGCACGGGGACCTCTGCCAAGCCGCCTGAAATGATGCGCGGGACGCTGGAAACCTCGCAGGAGACGCTTGCAGGGGCGCCGTTTACGATGCGTGGGGCCCTGCAAAGCGCGCAGAGAAGATCTGCCTAGGACCTGGAAGAACTGCCGAAGCTCTTCCGAAGCTCTGCCGAAACGCTTCGCGCACCCCGGAGCCACGCGTATTGGGAAACGCTAGGAGGCCACGCTCCCGCACCCGCTGCCGATTCCGGCAATCTGCTGCGAGAATCGTGGACCGGCGGAGGTGGGCGTGTGCTCCTCACCACCCATCGCCGGCTTCTTATCTGAAACCCTCAGCTCTCCAAATAGCTATTTTTTTTTCTATCGGACCTCTGCAGTACACCACGGCACCATTCGGCAATTCAAACATTAAAATTCAGGGACAAGACAAGATAGATGGCGGGACGGCGGCCGCCGGAGCCAGCTAAGCAGGCCGGCGGGCGGCGCACTGCCGGAGGGAGGACGGGGAAACGAAAGAAGAAGACAAAGACAGAAACAAACGAGGGAGGGAGGGAAGGGGAAGGAGGCGCAGGCAAGCAGACAGGAGGAGAGCGAGGAGGAGAAGGAGCGAGAAGCGCCGGACGCGCCCGGCGAGAAAACGCCTGCGGACCGAGCACCGCTCAGAACCCGCACGGGGGGAGGAGCCAGGGAGAGGAGGAGGACGGCGGACGACGGCAGCGACAGCAGCAAGCAGAGAGGGAGAGAGGGAAGAAGACGAGAAGAAGAGAACGGGACGAGAGGACGAGAAGGGGAAAGAGACAGAAGCGAACGAAGAAAAAGGAGAGGGATCAACTCATTCATCGGGCTGCCAAGAAAAATAATTACGAAGGCTGCGCGAAGCCATCGGCACACGCCAACTGAAAAGCTGTGGCCAAGACGACCTTACGGCGGAATCGGCACGAAGCAATTTACAGAGAAGGCGCTGAAACAATTTGACACTGTCAGCGGAGATGATTGAGTCAGGAAGAAGGTTGTACACTCTCGTGCCACCCAATGCGGAACGCACAAGGTAGTCAGGGGCACGGAGAGAACACGGGTCTCGCAAGTGACGGAAGTGGCGACGAGGGGAGCGGGGAGGAAGAGGGGAGGAGTCAACGGAGAAAAAAGCACCGAAGCACGGAGGGCTGAAACCGAGTACAGTACGGTGAATAAGGCCCAAGTTGGCTATATCTCTGCGGGCAGAAAGTGGGGCAAGATTAAAGTTGCGCAAAGCTTCGTACTCAGTTATGCCCAGGGCTCGTAAAAAACCAGTCTGGACACGGTCAAGCGGCAACAATACAGAATTCGAAGCGTGTGAGAAGGCTGGCGTGCGGTATTCTATGAACGAAAGAATGTGTGCTTTATATAAGACAACAAGCTCGGCGACAGTGTGGTAGCGCCGCAAGCGAAGCAAGGCCTGAAGTCGCCAACCACATTCGTGCACACACTCAGATACCGCATCTGACATGACAAGCTTGCAATCAAAAGATACACCGAAAATTTTAAAGTTGCCACCAAAAGGGCGGCTACGTGAATAATGTGCCGGCTCTCCTTCGAAGCTTCAAACACAACAGCGTTGGCACGGCCCCATTCGTGCAGACACGACTGGCAAAAATCTCGTCGTCAAAGAGGAGGGGAGGAAAGGACGGAAGGCGTTGAGATCGTCGGCATTTTCAACTTCTTGAAAGTGTTAACTGGCAATTGCTTCGCTGGCATCACCGAAAAAGATGTTCCAAAAAGGCGGGCCCAAAACAGTCCCTTGAAACACCATGTTGGTCATGCAAATGAGACGCGAGAAGGCTCCGCCAACTGTAATGCGGGCCTTCCGGGCCTCCAGCCAGCTAAAAAAGACTGCGCACAGAGCCGGGGGGATACCCCAAGCGCGTAGCTTCGCGAGCAGGCGGTCCGAATTCACACCGTCAAAGGCGCCGGACACGTCGGAACAGTACAAACCGATCCGCGCTCCCTCTGCGAGAAGGCCAAGCCATGTAAGCAAGAAATATGAAATCGCGTGGCGCGTGGGTCGTCAGAGCTGTCGAGAAGGCAGATTTTTTTCGCGAATTCGTTTTCTGATTGTTGGACCATCCCAGCTGTGGAGAGGAATTGTTTTTTTTCTGACATTCCTCAGCGCCTTCCAATGGAGCAGACTGATTTTTTTCCCGTCCGGGTGAGACAAGTCTTTAACGTGCTTACACAGCTCAAACGCGATTCCGCTACAGGGCCTGACGAGATTTCTGTTCGCATTCTTGTCGCCTGTTCTGCCTCTCTCGCTTTGCCGCTTGCTATTTTGATTAGGTCTATTATTCGCACAGGCAGATGGCCGGAGCCTTGGCGTTTGCATCATATCTGTCCCCTCCACAAGCGGAGGTTTTTGCATGATCCTGTAAACTATCGTGGTATTCATCTTACTTCTCAGCTGTCCAAGTGCGCCGAACGTATTCTTTTTTCTTTCTTGTCTCCTCGTGTGTTCCGCTCCTTCTGTTTTGGTTCTTTTTAATTTGCGTATTGCGCTGGGCGCGGCGCCAGAGATTGGCACGGCGAAGAGCAGGCGGAAATGACTTGACCGTCTTGCCGAACAACTGGTTTCAAAACCTCCACCAAACTTTCGAACCACGCTGCAAAGAGCGAAGCTTCAAACGAATTCTTCCACGCGCTTGCTCAGGTAACAGGTGCACCGCCTCTGGGCGAGAAGGTCGCAGGCACCGCTCATCGCCAAATGCAAGAACGCGAATGCCTGGCATGGCACTCGGCAAAAGGCCAGGACTGCCAATCCGTAGAGCCGGCCCCGGCAGCCAGGGAGGTAAAAACCCCGCCCTGCGCTCTACCGCCACTCGCGCCTGCCAAACGAGGACGCGAGCAAAACCACCGACGTTCTCGCTCTCGGCAATGTTCCTCAACGTCTTGGCCATCTCGAATCGATTTGGATAACATAAAAAAATGACAACATATAATCAATTGATATTGTCCTAAAAAATGAAATTTCGAAATTCATGTTTAGAAATCAAACAAAATATCGCCAACACGAACTGTTTTTTTTTTTTTTTTGTTTGTCTCGAACGCAAAAATTGATTTTTAACTGACGATGTCGATTTGAATTGCTTTTGATTCAGAACGCGTGTCGAACTGTTAAAAAAATCGAACATAATGTACTTTCCAATTCCAAGGATTGATACATGTTTTCTGATGCGCATAAGTAAATCATAAGCATGTCAATTTCTACATGGCGCACGTGAAACCCGTTCATCATCAGGCGTTCGGTTTTCTGATCTGTGATGTTTGTGATTTGTTTTCTTCCTTCGAATTCCGATTTTTACTTCATTCAATTTCCGCTTCGAATACGTTTTATTTAGATGTTTACTGTATCCGGTTTGAAATCATTTTCGAGGAAAAACTAATGTGAATGATTTGTTTTTTATTTTCTCTTATTCGGTTTGCGTTTTCTCAAGCGTTTTTCTGTCTGTGAATACCAAAAATACATATTGCACGCAACGTCGAGCGGGCCGAACGTGTGGGAAACAAGACAGAAACGAAAACAAATATCTAAATTTCGACAATTGCATGCGAACAGAAAACGATATGACCCAAAACGTTGTCAAAATATAATGATCGGAAACACGAAAATCAAAATGTTAAAAATACGAGAAAGTCATTTTCAATAGCGTCGATCGAAGATCAAATCTGGACAAAAAAACAAACTATTGCTTGAAACTAACATAAAATCCCGACAACAACAACAAATCGCGCCGCAACACAACATTAACCTACAATCACAATGCTGCTGGGTGTACAACATCTGAATTTCTGCGTGTTGACTATTCTAACATGTTTTTTGTTCTGATACATTGGATTTGCCACATTATGATGTTCTGTCTTAAATTCGGT